>JALIZH010032938.1:1457500-1882500 GCA_030522465.1 Rhipicephalus appendiculatus | reverse complement strand
AAAGTGGATGGGGGGGATGACCGCCGCTATAACTCAGTTGGTAGAGCATCGTAATCGTTATTCAAGGCTCACAGGTGCGGTCCCTGCCAGCGGCAAGTTAGCTTTTCCTCCACTTTTCTTTCTTCACATTTACATTACAATTACTGCAAATAGCATTCCCTGTACTTTCCTTGGCGTCATTGTTTGTTAGTTCTCATTAATGATTACCCACAAAGCTTAATCATTCCTAATACTTATGGAGCCGAAACAATCGATCATTAAAGTATCAATCACCTGTGTGCACATTCGAGACGCAGGCGCATGAATGTGCCGGTAGTTGTACGCTCTTGCAGTACCACTGCCTCTTGGCAGCTGATGGCGTAAGGACAGCAATGCGCTAAATTTTTACAGGCGCGCGCACACACGCCAGCGTGGAGGCGGCTACAATAGAAAAGCGCTTTTTAGGATGTGCATTTACAATTTTTAACGTATCTTGGCAGGATAGGCACCTTTCTGCTGTGCGCGAGGATTGCGGATCACGTGGCAAGGACGTCACGGATTAGCGAGTAGGTGCGACCTCTCCGCGCCTGCTCGGAGGAGACGGGGACCTTTTCCCCGACAGGTCAAACTATCCCCCCCCGCGGTGGGGGGATATGGACGGTATTTCGTGCAGGTGTTTGGCCACATTGTTGCATTTTCTTTGAGAGGGTGCGGCGGCGCGCTGGTGGTTTCGTTGTCGCAGCCGGTGAAACAGGCGGTACAATACACCAGAGTAGTCTGGTAACACTGGTCTCCCCCTCCATTCGCCTCGTCCGTGTGAGCGGAGGACATTTGGGGGGTTTTCTCCTCGCGAGTTCACGTCACTAGGCTCCGCCTTTATCCCCCCGAGCATTTCTCCCTCGTGTGAATACCCCTTTAGAGTCTCTGTCACTGCAGAAGCCGATATCAAACAATAACACAGAAATTATTCAGCGATCATATGTACTGCTTGTAAGCTTTGATTTCTTTGGCTCAGAACGCTGTTTTTTTTTTTCCCTCAAACTTGTTGCACTATATTCTAAAACTTGTTGCACTACGCAGTGTGCTGTGGGACCTGGAAAGGGGACAGAAAGTCGTGACGTTCGAGGCTCACGAGGGTGACGTCATAAGTCTGTCGTTGAATCCCGACAAAACGACCTTCGTTACCGGATCTGTGGACAACACAGCACGGGTAACGCACAAGACCACTTCGACGTTAATCGTCATGTTACTTAGCGCCAATTGATAAGTGGCACCTATTGTATTGCAAGCAGTACCACTGAATGCAAGGACAGGAAGAGATGTACAACAAGGCATATACCGAGTAATCAACACATGTCCTATTGTACACCTATACTTGTCCTCGTCCGGGACTTCGACGTCCTTTTGTTCAGTCCTGCTGCTTGAATCGTGTCGTTGCCAACTAAACCCTCTTAGCCGCCCAAGTACGGTGATCATTTGGTTGGATTGACTAAATTAAAATGTTTGACTCGCTATCATTATAGTTGGGCCCATGTTGCGCGATACGTCTCTTACGATCGTGTCTGCGACAGGGCTTTAGGGCGTTGATCTGTAAACAGCACAACGGTCGCTATGTCCGAAACTGATAGGCCCTATACATGCAATAAACTCCGTACAGGCAAGTCAAGGCGGTGATGCTGCAGTCATACAGCAGTCCGTACAGCAGTCCGTACAGCAGTCCGTACAGGAAAGCATGTGTGCTTGGGCATGTTGGTAACTCATGTTCACTTTTCTAGCGCGCTAAATGAACAAGGACGAAAAAGAACGACGCGGATACGCCTCGTTCTTTTCCGTCCTCGTTCGTTTTGTGCACTAAAGAATTGTCCATGCAGGAGTTATCTTTACGTCACACATTATGCCGAAACAACGCATACGCGGTAGCTTTGCAACATCAGCATCGGGCACACGATCTCTCTAAGTGCATGGTTATGCAAGACAAGAGAGAAGAGATGCAGCACCAAGCTTGTTCAAATTCAGCATGACTCTGCGCCGAGAAAGGAGAAAGAGAGAGAATGAACACCTTTATTTGAAAACAGACATCAGGAGAGGCGTCGTTAGATCAGGTTGCCTTAAGCTCGGGCCGCGGTCCTCGCGACCAGCCTTAGCTGCGCCTCGAACAATCATCGGGTAGGATACTCTCAGAATATCCTTCCTCTTCTTCTCAGTCGATAACTATCCGCGGAATCCGACGAACAGTCACGTTATCTGAATGCGTTCGTACACTTGTCCGTGCTAACACGGGTGTTCTTGCAGCGACGATCTCGCCTTGTTCGATGCAGCTCTGGGACATCCGCGAGAAGGAATGCCGCCAGACGTTCCGGGAGCACGAGGCCGACGTCAGCTCGGTCTGTGTAAGTATCCGCGTAACCCACCATCTTGCGGTCGGGGATTATTATTCAGTAAGTCAGCGGCTTGTACAATTAAGCTGCGGTGCTCGAGTAGTTTCAGCCGTTTCGGAGCCAATGTTATGCCCGTGACCACGGAACAAACGCGCAGCTTGATTAAGGTATATGACAGGAATTATAGGAGACGTTCAATCAGCCTTGTTTACGGACATTTCACAGCGAACCGACGAATACGGCCAGTCACATGCGGGTGCGGTAGTCGACGGACGTACTTGTCCCTAGGCTTCGGCATCCACACAAGGAGCGAAAGGAATGGACCCCGTGCGTTATACTACATATGTAATCTACTGGCACTTGTACACGGTGCTGAGAAGGCTTGCGCTGATTATGTAGAGTAATGATTTTCCGACTACGTTAAACTGTTGTTGCACATGACTGCGTGGCATGAGCTCGCAAGAGTGCGCCCCGTCCCTCTGCAGCGTCTGGTGTTCTCTCTCGACTCCGAGTGTAACTTGAGACGATGTTTATATTAACCACGCCCTCCGGCAGCATACCAGGGTAGCCACTTGCTAGACGCTGGCGGAGAATCCGAAACTGGTCAAACCATAACTCTGTTTCTACATGTACTTCAACAGTTCCCTGCGTTCTTCGTATTATTAGATGTGAAGCATCTTATGGCGAAGCTTAATCCGGTGGTGGTGGTGTGCCGCGTGCCCACCCTTACTGCGCATGCGCAAACCCTTTAAAAAAATAAAAATAAAAAACCTCCTCTCCCCCTCTCTCTCCTCTAGGCATCCCTCCCCGCGGCAACCACACCCTCACTGCGCATGCGCCTCCCCTCCTCTCTCCCCTCTTACACTCCCCCCCTCTCTCCTCTAGGCATCCCTGCCCGCGGCGTCTACACTCCCACTGCGCATGCGCGTCCCCCCTCTCTCTCCTCTCCTACACTCCCCCCCTCTCTCCTCTACGCATCCCTGCCCACGGCGTTCACACTCCCACTGCGCATGCGTGTCACCCCCCTCTCTCTCCTCTCCTGCGCTCCTTCCTCTCTCGCCTCGCGACGCCGACGCAGGCAGCGTCTGCTAGCGAGTTTCTTGGTTGAAAAAACCGACTGCTCGCGCTGCACAACCGTTCACTGGCCACCCCGTATATATGGCAATGGATCTTGACCTCCAAGGTGGTGCCGGTGGGAGATTTCTCCTGTGCGTTGTTGAACAATAAAAATTCGCAGCGTGCGCGTTAACTAAAAGCGGAGTGCGGGTCTCTGTGTCCAGTCGGAGTCTTCTGTCTCTCATTGCCCATTAGCAGCGATTGGCATGTTCCAGTAGGAAACACTGCTCCATCACTGCCTGCTTTGCGCCTCCCCAGTTTTCTCTCCTGCTCAACGCTGCGATGAGCGCCAGCGTCAACGCCGCCACCAGTGTAAGCGTTAGCGCCCGCTGCTTCACATCTACACATGGTTCCCTTTTTGCGGGAGATGGTGTAATTTTTTTTCACACTAACATGTTCGAAATCCGTGACAATTACGCAGCAATAATTACGACGGCATTCGCACGGATTTCGCGAAGGCGAAATGCACGCGGAAACGTACAGTAGCGCTCAATATGACTTGCAACACGGGAGCGCGTGGCCTCGCGAGTTCAAAGACTGCGCATGGCTTCCACTTGGCATTTTTTCCATTACTAAACGCGTTTCTCTCACTTGGGTATGATCCCAAATAAGAAAATAATATTTAGTTGTTGAAATAAAAACATGTTGAAGCCATGCGCAACCTTTGAACCCGTGAGGCCACGCGCTCCCGTGTTGCAAGTCATATTGAGCGCGCCTGTACGCAGCAGGGCTTACAGGCTTACAACCTTTGACACGCAGTGCTCAACCTTTGACAGTGCTCACCCTTTGACACCCAGTTCCACGCCGGGGGTAACGTGTTCGCGACGGCCTTCGGAAGACAAGTCGTGCAGGCTGTTCGACGTGCGCAGCGACCAGCAGTTGTGCCGATACCAGAACCCGCGCGAGTCGTCCGCCTTCACGAGCTGCGGCTTGTCGCTCTCCGGAAGGCTGCTCTTCGCCGGCGCCGACGACCACGACGTCCACGTCTGGGACACCCTGTCCACGCGTAGAGTTGGTGAGCCTCTTGAATTCACTATGGCATTAAACGCTAATCCTATGCGGGCGTAACGCCAGTGTTAGAGGGGTCCTGAACCATCTATCGTGCTTGGTGAAAAAAACACATATAGCGGATGGCAGACACTACGATGAAGAGCTCAGCCAAATCTTGAAGTCGTAAGCGGCTAGGAGAGTTCACAAGCGGAGCGCGAAGTTGTCATTTTCTCAAGCGCCCTCTCTTCATACAGAGGCCCGTACTCACGCTCTTCGGAGCAGTGGCGTAGCTAGGATGTGTCACACCAGGCACGTGTAATGCCAAGGCCGGAGCCGAACCCGCGACTTCTTACTTAGCAGTGCTCAGCCACAGCCGCTAAGGCGCTGTGGCCGGTTACAAATGAACTAAAATTTGATTTTGACATGATTCCTTAACTGAGTAACTTTAGTGCTACTGTCTATGGTCCCTTGTTATAACCCCCCCTGTATTTCAAAAGTAGCAAAGGTCGTGTATAACGGTGGAGAGCGAAGGAGAAAATCGTCTATGCAGGAAACTGCTGCAGGCTGCAGCTTGACAGTCGTAAACGCACAATTCGTCCCAACGCTTTCCTTTTGGCGAATTCAGTATATGCAAGAAAGAGGTGCGTTCGCAATGAAGTTCACGAGCCCAACACCGCGTGTCACTGCCATGCATGCACTACAAGATACGAACATTGAAAAAAAAAAATTACACCATCTCCCGCTAAAGGGAACCATGTGTAGATGTGAAGCAGCGGGCGCTAACGCTTACACTGGCGGCGGCGTTGACGCTGGCGCTCATCGCAGCGTTGAGCAGGAGAGAAAACTGGGGAGGCGCAAAGCAGGCAGTGATGGAGCAGTGTTTCCTACTGGAACATGCCAATCGCTGCTAATGGGCAATGAGAGACAGAAGACTCCGACTGGACACAGAGACCCGCACTCCGCTTTTAGTTAACGCGCACGCTGCGAATTTTTATTGTTCAACAACGCACAGGAGAAATCTCCCACCGGCACCACCTTGGAGGTCAAGATCCATTGCCATATATACGGGGTGGCCAGTGAACGGTTGTGCAGCGCGAGCAGTCGGTTTTTTCAACCAAGAAACTCGCTAGCACACGCTGCCTGCGTCGGCGTCGCGAGGCGAGAGAGGAAGGAGCGTAGGAGAGGAGAGAGAGGGGGGTGACACGCATGCGCAGTGGGAGTGTGAACGCCGTGGGCAGGGATGCGTAGAGGAGAGAGGGGGGGGAGCGTAGGAGAGGAGAGAGAGGGCGACGCGCATGCGCAGTGGGAGTGTAGACGCCGCGGGCAGGGATGCCTAGAGGAGAGAGGGGGGGAGTGTAAGAGGGGAGAGGAGAGGAGGCGCATGCGCAGTGAGGGTGTGGTTGCCGCGGGGAGGGATGCCTAGAGGAGAGAGAGGGTGAGAGGAGGTTTTTTATTTTTATTTTTTTAAAGGGTTTGCGCATGCGCAGTAAGGGTGGGCACGCGGCACACCACCACCACCGGATTAAGCTTCGCCATAAGATGCTTCACATCTAAAAAAGAAGATTCTATGAAGTTCGGCGCCGATAATGATCACAGCACAACGCAAGATCGAGTTGGGCCGAAGTTATGAAGTTCGGCACTGATCAACGCGGGCACAGAAAAATTACATGAGAACGCGATCAGTTGCTCTTACAAAAGTGTAGAAATAATAATGAAAATGGACGAATACCCAACTTGCCGTAGGTGGGCGCCGACCCACATTTTGTACCTTGCAGACTAAACCAATCTACCGCCTTAGTAGCATTGTGTCTATTAGCAACACCCATAAAAATGTCATTTACGCCAACTAAAACACCCATGCAATGGGTGCTTTCATTAACCTAACACCCTCTTCCCCGAAAGCACTCAAAGAAGGGACGTATTTGGGGAATCTTTTATGACACGATAATCTCGTGTGCCTTTACTTGCGTTATCGCTGCGCGTCCGGTACTTCACCTATTAACGTCACCAAGTCACGAACACCGTGCGCGAGTCTCGCGACAGAATATTCTTGAAAAAAAAAAAAAACCTGCGCTAATGTCGTTGTTGTGTAGGTCTTAGTGTAGTTCTAAACCCTGCGCTTTACGCAGCTCCACTACCGTGAAACCCGAGGAAGTGCGTAGCATGGGCAATCGCGCGTTTGCCGAGGCGGTGGCGCCCTCTCTTGCGCGGCACGGGTATCAGCCCAATGTTTCAGAAGCGTTTTTCGCGATTTTAGGTAAATTACCGAGATTAATTCTTGGTTATTTCTGTAGTTTATATGATTTTAGACTTTTTTAGTTTATTTTGCACCGGTTTTGAGCATTGTTAGCTTCGTTTATGGTCTGTATTGACCACTGCGTGACCGCGTAACACGAGACAGCGAATGGACAAGCCGGGCCCCTAAAGCGCTACGCTCCTAAAAAAAAAAAAAAAAGTGCGAGGGCAGTTTTTGAGAAAGGTAGCAAAGCCAGCGAGATTACTGTGCGACAGAAAACTGCCTAAATACTCACATTCGATTTAGAAGCAAGACAAGCGCTGTTCATAACACTGCATCTTGCCGTTGCAGACCCATCCTGCACACATACTGCAAAAGTAGAGCTTGATATACTTTTGCGCAAAGATGGTTTATTTTCCAAATACAGCTAGTAAAATGGCCTTATCCCATATTCCTCATGTGAGACGCAAGAAACATTTGTGTGTGAGGCTAAGCAACATCATTTAGGGCAAACAGCGTTTTAAAAGGGCCCTGCACCACTTTTCCAGCATGGTCAGCAAACGCTGCCGATCGGTAGTCGAAGCTCCTAAGAACACGCGAGCCAAACATTACAGCGCGGCCAGGAATATTCTACAATTAGTTCTCTCGGTCAGCTAGAAAAACGTTCCCTCTTCTCTCAACAAATGATGCCATAAACCCGAAGTCCATGGCCATTGGCTGGTGTGAGCATCGTGAGCTGCATAGTTCCGTGACCGCCGCAGGATGCCGCCACGTGCCCGCATGAAAGCCTGGCGTTAAAAGAAACTGCTCAAGGTCATGACCCGCACTGACGAAGGGACGCATCTTACCCCCTTGTCATCCCCCCTCCCTGCGTAGCTTTCAGCGCGCCCACTTGTACGAAAGGAGAGAGAAGCGCGTCAAGCGTGCGACAAATCCCTGTAACTGAAGCGCGTCAAGCGTGCGACAAATCCCTGTAACTCTACTCGTACCAAACGGATTCTAAAAATTTTGGGGGGCAGTCTATTGGTAAGGCAACAAGCTTCGTTAATGAAGGCAGTCAACGATTACTTGAAAAAGTGCTGCAGAGCTCCTTTAATAAAGAGTGCATGTGTGTGCCCTCCGCGTGTTTGCTGCAGGTGCCCTGACTGGCCACGAGAACAAGGTGACGGCCCTCACCATCAGCCCCGACGGTGTGGTGGTTGTGACTGGTTCCTGGGACTCGAGCGTCCGTGTGTGGGGCTGAACGACAGCGTCACTCGTACAAAAAACACCATGCTACACAACTTCACGAGGGAGACAGCGCAGTGCACGCGTACGTTCATACAGCATTGTACTCGGGATGTTTCCATACGGTTTTGAAAAGTTGCCTTAGGAACATCGCTGGCACCCGTGACCTGCAAGCCCCATACTCCCAGTTCATTTCGCGCGGCTTTGAGGTGTAACGGCACGTTCCAAGTAATTAGTTCGATTCATAAGCAATTAACTTGTTTCGAGACGGAACTCAGATCATAGTCCAGCTCGTATACGGCAGCTGCCACATTTGCAGTCCCCATTAGGCTGCTTGGAGACAAAGTTAATGCTCAATAGCCTGGCGAATGAGAAGGGGTTCACTATTGGTGACCAAACTTTGGAGTCTGCACAAGTGTGTGTATACCTAGGTCAATCACTAACAGGGGAGGCTGCTCGTGAAAAGGAAATTCATCGAAAGCCGTAAGGATGGGCTGGAGCACATACGGCCGGCAGGCATTGCGAAATGATGATCGTAAATCCGCCGCCGTCACCAAGGTGAGAAAGTGTACAGTGCGGTCCACTATTAAAGGGAACAGTCGAACGAGCACCATTCATATGACTGGCCCGCTAACCGCAAGTGGATATGGAAACACTGTTCCTGCAAGACACTACTCTATGACAAGGAGTCAGAGCTGTCGACCACCAGCAGTCTAAGGCAAATCTAAGCCAATGTGCTTTTGCAAGAGTTAAATTTGGACATGCCCAGTACGCAAGTGTTCCCTTGAACAGTGGACACGTCTGTACATTGCATAATGCCACTTCTTAAATATGGGGCTGGAAACTTTGACAACAAAGAAACTCGAGCAAAAGTTGGACGATGCAAGTTGCAGTAAGACAGGAAATGATAGGTTGTAACGTAAAGGGATCGGAAGACAGCAGAATGGGTTAGAGAACAAATAGGGTCAGCCGATGTTTTAGCTGACATTAACAGAATGGACCTGGGCTGGCCACACACATACATGGGACAGATAACAGGTGGTCAGGTAGAGCAACGGAACCGATAACAAGGGATGGGAAATTAGATGGGAGTGATGAAATAGAGGAAAGTTACCAGGCATAAAATGGAGTCATCTTGCCCCAAAACTCAATTATGGATCATTTTAGAGGCCTTCCTCCTGCACTGAACATAAAATAGGTCGAGGACGACGATCTGACCTTAAGTTGTGCATGTTAGGTTCAAACCAGATACTTCCAGCCTGATGTCGATGAGTCAATCCAGGTTCATGATCTCTGCCTGTCTATGAATGCTACTTCAATAAGAGAACTGCAATTCCGATATTGGTACAGCATGCCTTTCAGTGGACTTGGATCGTTTCAGTTTGTGTTCCTGAATTGTGAATATTTTCTTGTGGTCCTCATACTCTGGCTCACGAAGTGTACAGTGTGGTCATTGTGCAGTGAAAGATGCAGATACAGGAGGCAATGTTCAATATTGTAGCAGTACAGTGCAGTTAAAAGACGCGTGGAAACACTTCACTGTCATCCATAACGCATACTACACAGCTGCAAAATCATTTAGTGGAACACTAACACATTCGGAGACGCTAGCGTTTGCGGAGGACTGCGGCAAGCGAGACATGCGACATGGCAGGATGGTGTTTTGTACGTAAAGACAAACAGCTTTATTGGACAAGTTAAATAACATACACAAGGAAACTGGTTTCACAAACAAGACTGAAAGCTACATACTGAAATAAGACACACAGGCTGACCAGGTGTCCCAATAAAACACCCGGGAACGTCTTTCCAGCCAATTCCCCACAATTGTTTTTTATGCCCCTCCCTTTTGCGTCCATGTGTATGTGATGGTTTGTCAAACGACGGCTTGTAAGGGCCGTACCAAACCCTCGTCCTATTTGTGTGTAGCTGGTGAAAAAAAAAAAAAAAAAAAGCTTTTTTTTTGAGTCCCTGGAGCGAGAGAAAGAGAAAAAAAAAGAAACAGAAAAGGCGCAGGGAGAGTTTTTTTCCTGTGCTTGCCCACAGTACTCTGGGAACAAGCAGGGAATAAGAAAAAACCGAACATGGCAGCGCACGGAATACCGAGGGCCTAGTGAAACCTCGGTAACTGCCGGGAAACAAAAAGTTGTCGGGAGCATGGCCTTTTCATCGTCGTCACTCATTCCTCTACTGCGAGTGTGGCTGTGTGCTCAAAATCGCGACGGCGCGGCGGGAAGGTGAAATCGTCGGTATAGGGAAGGTCGAGAAGACTCGACTACCTTTGGGGGGCATCAAGCGCTCGCCCAGAATCCTCATCGGCCCCCCTTGTTTTGTCTTTGCAAAGGCGACCGAGTTCGGAGCACTTGCGCGTGCGAGCAACAATTAAGATCTGACAAAAGTCCTCCGGTGAGAGAAAAAAGCACGCCCACGTGGAACTTTTATTAAAACAAATCCGTTGCGCACATGCACCACGGAAGGGACAGCACCGCTCCCCGGGTGGCACCGCTGGCGGGGCCTGCGCGAGCGCTCGGTTACTATGGCGACGTGGCGCTTTGTTACCAAGCCAGCGAAGGGCGCAGAGAGTAGCTCTGCCGCACTCAGTACGCAAAGAAACTGCTCCACGGGGGAGCGTGAGAGACTTGGGCACTGACCGGAGTCTTTTTTTTTTAATCACTTGCTTGGTCTCCCCAAGTTATCCATTTCATTGTACGCGCACAGACATACGAAGATACATAACCGCTTGTATGCATATATCTATACAAAGTCGAGGAGGGGGGGGCAATTTGTTCGCTCTTTATACATTCCCGGCGCTCGCGTGCGGCAAAGGCTAACTTGCGGGAGAAAAGAATAATACGTACAACCAAAGCGTACAAATCAGAAATCGGCATCACCGCTGTCAGACTAAAAAAAACGTGAGAAATAAGCGTCGCAGAACGACCGAAGTGCGGCACCTAGCTTTGTCGGCCAGTGGTCGCTAACTCACTGCTTGCGCGCACAGACGGTACAACTTCTGCGTGCACATGTGTTCTCTTCCACAAAACCCCGTGCGTTGAGGCACATCAGACGAACGAATTGTCCACTGGTGCGAGAAAAAGGAAGAAAACTAAGCCGCACTTACGTCTCATCCGTGCTTTAACCTCATAAACTTGTCAGAACTTTCAACTGTCTCGTCTGATCCAACTTGGAAAAAACTCGGCTTCCCTACACAGCCTCCGTCGCACGCGCACGTCTCCTACAGACCGCAGTGAGGGAAGAGTGCCAATGTCTATCTTGCAAAATGGTGCACCGGTCTCCTTTCTCGACTGCACCGGAGAAAAACGGACAAACAAAAGCAACCGGCTTGTCAGCACTGTCGTCGTCTCTCAAAGTATGGCAGTTGTGGCGCCCGGGAGGCAGACATGACGGGGCAGACCCGACCGCCTCCCTAGCAATGTCCTATAGTTGTCTGTGTGTGTGTGTGGCATGTATTTGTATATATATATAATATATATATATAATGTGTATTTATATTTATATACGAGCGACGACGCAGACGTGTCTGCAAGTATACATATTTATAATATATGTATAGGTTCTCGTTTTCTCAAAATCCTCGTCCGGAGAAGACTGCCGCTGCGCTTTTGTTTGAAACAGTAGCTCCCTCGGGGGAGCGTGGGTGCTAGAACCCTCTTCCCTATGACTTTTGTGTCCCCCCCCCAACTCACGACATGTATAATAATACTCCTTTGATAGCACAACACAAAAAAATTGGCAGCACGGAATAAAAAAAATGTAATACAGGGCAGAGAATGTTAAATAGTGTTAACACGAAGAAGAGAAAAAAAAAATACAACAAAGGCGCAGCTCTAACACCAGTGATACAAGCGCTGTACACACATCTCACAGTCCAGTCTCTCTCCCGAGCGCCAGTGGCAAACAGCGGGGCAGGCAGGAAGCCACGTGGCATCGTCTACACTCCGACGTGGCGCGCCCGGGGCCGAGCAGGGCCAGCGGGTGGGCAGAATGACACAGCGTATAAAGCGGCAGTGGTTTGCACAATGCCGAGCCTTTTGATGGCCACCAATGAAAGGGTTAGCGGTCCGGGTGCAGTGAATGAGCTGGGGCTCGTGCCCAAACACTGTCCCTCCCACCATCGTTACCACAACCGTGTACGGGAATGCTTGAGTGCCAAATCGTGTCCATTGCCCGAAACTCATCTTTTTCCCATTAACTCCCGCCCGACCGCCGATAACGGCGACACGGCAGAAGTGCGAACGTGCCCTAGGTGCCCGAGGAGAGAAGCTTGAGAGGCAGTGCACACACACCTCAACTCCAATGTCCAGCTCTCAGTGCAACAACCAAGACTATCACTGACAGGTATGAGGTTAAAAAGAAAAAGAAGTAAAACGAAGAAGCAGGCCAGTAACGAGAGAGAAAAAGAGTCATGAGGCAGTTTCGTACGCACGGATCAGGCGCGTGTGCATTCGGAAAGCCTGCTTGCTTGGCTTGGCACGCCCTGCTACACTCTCCGTGCATCCCTTGCACGGTGGATGCCCGAGTAAAAGCTGGTCTGGTTCAGGCTGTGCGGGTACATGTGGCATGCCTGGCATGTGCCTGCGGCAATGTGCTAGGCCGCGAAAAACACATGCTCTCGTTGCCCGAGGACCAGTACATGCCGGTCTGGCTACAGGCGCGACACTACCATCCCAAGTGCAGAGGACAGCGCACACGCTGACGTCCCCTCCGCAAGAGGAACCAAAATGAAGGCAATTGAAAAAAAAATAAACGTAGGCCCAGAGAGAGAGAGAGAGAGACAGAATAGACGAAAACAGAGTCGAAGCACGATGTAAAAACTGCACGACAGTTCAGATGCAAACGGCAGCGGTCATCGCACAAGTCTGCACACACACGCGCGCACTTTCACGGCATCACCACACAATTTTTGTCCAGTTGTTTGTCGCCGTGATGGGCGCAGAGAAGTAAAAACTGAAGTTTTCAGAGAGGTGGTGGTGGTGCTCGGGGGGAAGCCACAGGAGATAGCGGCGTAGGTAGGGTATGGCAGGTAGAAAGCTTGGCCGGGGGTGGTGGGGTCTGATGAAAGCTCAGCTCAAGGGTATGTGTGTGTGTGTAGTGCATGTTAGGAAAAGGGGTCGTGGTGGTGGTGGAAAAGGCTAAAGTAGGGAGAAAAGGCAGAGGGAGAAAAAGGCAGCGCGCGACATGCCCAGGTGCTGCGGAGAAGTGATGACCTAGAAAAAGGCAGAAGACAGCACCTCGGCACGCAGGCTTGAAAAAGGTCCGAGAGAGAGGAGAGTACACACAGCTGTTACAGCTAAGCGTAGGCCAATCTGCGAGCCTCGCCTCACACACCAGTCACACGGCACTCTGTACAGATGAGCGCACAGAAATCTTTAAGGCAGGGGAAAAAAAAAAAAGAAGCAAGCAATAAGATGCAGCAAGAGACTGCATAGTAGACAGAACAAAGAACGTAAAAAAAAAAGACCTGCCAGTAAAAACTACCCCTGTCGCGCACTTTCAGAGAAACACGACTGTCTCTCACCAGGGGTTGGCTGACAACCTCAATTTACCTGTCCAGTCTAACCACCAAACACAACATAACTAACAACACAGATCCAAGCCACTTTTTTTTTTTTCAAGGTGCAGGGCATGCCCAACAGAAGAGGAGGCTCAGCACCCAATCAAACGTTTATACAAAGCTATGTACAATGTGGAAGGAAACAAATGCCTTCTAGAACAATCGCTTTGGAGGCTAAAAAAAAAATGTAGAGGAAGACTTAGCATATGACAACGCAAAAACAATGCCTTCATATACACATATCTTTTTCCCCAAGTCTTCCTACCAGACTTTTTCACACTGGCAGCTCTTTTGTAATGCAAGCCGGCTGCATTTGAACTTCTGGCAGCCCCCCCCCAGAGAGGCTCCGAATGGAGGTACCAAACAAGAACAAATTTAAGCTGAGTAATCAAGTGTGGACGAAACAATCTAACTGAACAAGGAATAAAGTAAAAAGTTGCAACTCGCAGCAAAGTCAAGGTGTGGGGGGTTCGGCGGTGGAAGGAAGAAGGGAGATAAAAAAAAAAAAAGTACGCAGACAGGGGTTCCACACGAAACCCTGCGTTTCTCTGTGCTTGAGCACGCACGAGACAGATGCTCACACACCTGTGACTAGAGAATTGACAAAAACTGGCGTGCCCAACGAAAAAAAAAAAAACAGAAACCAAAACTCGCACTCTCCTTCCATCAACATTCTAAAGAAAAAGACACATGCAAGAGAACCTCCCCGCATCAGCAAGCACTACTGTACTCAGTATAAGAAAACAACTGCAGGGGGTGTTTGGGAGGCTGACCAGACATTGCGATTCGCTTAGTCGACTCGGAGTCCAGAAGCCCCGTACCCCGTGCAGAACACATTCACACACACTCGCACACAGCAGCATATTTGTTCCATTGACGCTGTTCATTCACACAATACTTGCAAAACACATACACACTCGTTCGCATGCGCACAATTCAAAAACGGAAGGGGGAGGAGGCCTCAACCCACTCCCAAACGCCACTCCACAAAGGATGGCTTCGCAAGGACCGAGAAGAGAGAGAGAAATCCAAGATGGCCAGAATTCCAAGCAACCACTCCCCACCAGTCGGGGGTGGGAGAAGGAAGAGAAGGCATCTCTCAATTTTTTTTTTTTTAAAGGAGTCCCGGGGAGGAGAGGGGGGAAGCCTTGTAATAGGTAAAGTGAAAACTGTCCATTCCTCGTGTCAAAATGCCGGACCTAACCGGAAAGAGTCACCCCTCCGGTGTTCCGATGGAAAAGGAGGAGGACGAGAGCAGAGGGGCGGGGGGGAAGCGAGGAATTTTCGAGGGGGAAAAAAAATGCACGGAGTGTGCGGTTGTACATGGAAAGAAAGAGCGTCTTGGTCCAGTGCAATACGAAGCAGCACACGACTCTTCCCCCCTTCATTGTATCCTCCTCCCCACTGCGAAGAAAAGCATAATGACAATGGCTGGTACATGAACGAGCCATTACACCTTCCTCCGTTCACTAACCCAACTGCATTCCCTCAAGTCTCTGCGCGTGTGTGTTAAGTGGCGGGATAATGCAGTGGTGTGGAAAACTCTCGCGCCGGGTGGTTGCGCAAAGGCGGCGAACGTTGCCCGGAAAATCGGCTTCCAGTTGTCCGCGGGAGGAGAGTCTGACCGGTTGACGAAGTTTTGTGTGGGCCGACCGACCGAAGAAGAGTCGGCCGAGGGGGAAAGTGTGCAGCAAAGGGCTGGGCGGAGAGGGAGAGAAAGAAAACCAAAACGGGAGTAGTCGTACACCTTGTGTGGAGATAGAGAGGTGTGTCTGTAGGTGGAGGAGGAGCAGCATCCGTAAAAACAGAGCCAGGGCAGAAGAATAGAGCGGGGGGCAGGGCTGGGGGGGGGGGGGGGGGGGGTGATCCAGTCGTCTTTCTCTTCCTTTCGTCGTCTCCCATCCCTTGGTGCTGCTGCTGCTGTCTTCACCCTAGTTCCATATCTTGAGGAAACTGTCCCAGGAGCCGGTGGCCACTGCCATGCCGTCTTCAGTGACGCCCAGGCAACTCACACGGTTGTCGTGACCAGCCAAGACACCTACACACGACGAAGAGAAAGAAAACATGCGTCAGAACGGAAATGACCCTCCAGCGGAAGTGCAACGTCAACTTTTTTTTTTCAACGCGCACAAAAGACAACACCACTAGGGGAACCGTAACCTTTATGCCAGAGTTGTTTTAGCATCTAAGCTATCAATATTCTTCACGACTGCACAGAACTCTTTCAATTATCCTAACATATAGTAACGCCTCCAATTTTCAAGGAAGTTTCAACAGTCAAGAGAAAATCATGGCATTGCAACGGACAGCTGCCCATTCCAAAATGCAACCACACACTTGGCAACAAGCAAAATACACAAATATTTCAGCTAATAACTGCAGTGCTCTTACTTCAGGGTGCTTCAATACAAAAAAAAGGAAATGAGCTAAGCACAAAGTGGTACTGTGATGAGGTGTGTGTGTGTGTGTGTGCCTGAGTGTGTGTTTGTGTGTGTGTGTGCGTTTTGAGTGTGTGTAATATTTTGCTGACATTGAGTCCGAGTGAGTTCGGTTGAGAAAAATTTTAATGAGTCTGAGTCCGAGTGAGTCCGGTTAAGGAAAATTTTGGCGAGTCTGAGTCCCAGTGAGCCCTAAGCTCAAGCTGTATTTCTTGAGTGAGCCTGAGTGAGCTCTACACTTTTTTGCCGATCTACGGTTCTACTTACGCAACTCAGCTTTGCTATCAAGTCTTAGGTAGGTGCACGTTTATACTCATGCCAACTCACGCATACTTCAAAGCACCCCGTTCATGCGCCAGCTCAATATTTATTGATCAGAGGCGTGAGTTACGGAAGTGTGTGTGTGTGTGTGTGTGTGTGCGTGTGTGTGTGTGTGTGTGGGGGGGGGGGTGGGGGGGGGGGGGCCGTGACTCCCCCTCCGCCCCCAAGAAGCTCTTTACCGGGAATTTTTGATAAAAATATTTCATCTGTGTTATCTCTTTCAAAAAAAAAAAAAAATTTGTTTCTGAATTGCAACCACTGATAAGGTCCGAGATGAAAAGGCGCCAAGTACAGCACCGATTACGCGAGATATTGGTGTTGAAGAGCATTCACATCAAGTTCGAAGAAGCCAATTGTACGCTAATGGACTCAAGAGTCGGCTCACTCAGACTCAGATGGAGCCGTGAGTCTGAGTCTGAGTGAATCCGGCTGGGAAAAATTTTCGTGAGTGAGTCCGAGTGAGTCCAGCTGGGAAAAATTTTAGGGAATCTGAGTCCGTGCGAGCCCGGTTGAAGAAAAGTTTGGTGAATCTGAGTCCGAGAGAGTCCCAAGGGCAAAACATATTTCACGAGTGAGTCTGAGTGAGCTCCACGTTTTGCCGACCTATGGTGTGTGTGTTTGTGAAGAACTACGCGGCACGTTTTCTTTTTGACAGAATGCGTGCAAGCTTGTGCACTTATGTTTCTGCGCATTTTCCCATTTCCATCTTAGATTGGAGAAGATCAACGTGAATGGCTCCATAACACCAACATTGAGATGAGCACTGGAGGATGAATACAGTAAAGAAAGATACTGAAGCTTTTAGTTCCGTCATATCATATCGCGTGACCTGAAAACTAAGCCTAGCACGTGCAACGCAATAACTTGGCCGGTGCACACTCTTTTCTTCCTCTTCATCTTAGAGTTGACAATAAATAAGGACAGTTTGCTCTTGGTGATGTACATTAAAGAAATGAGGATAGTTATAGTACATTTTTCTGCATCGCATAGTAATTTGGTGGATATTAAGGCCTGTGGCCAGCGCAGTGCATCCATTGAGGTTGACACGATGGATGAGCAATGTAGGCATTTCTTCAATGCATGTGCCTTGTGAAGAAAACAAAAGTGAAGCACAGAACAGATAAACAGAAAAGAAAGTAGAGAAACAAACTGAGAGAGTGACAGAGAAAGGAACAGATAGGGAGAGGATGCTAATTAATGCCATGCTAATTAGGATCATGATATATAATAACTTGCAAATCAAGACCAAGCTAATTACCACCATGCTAATAAGGACCATGCTAGTTTAAGACCTTGCTAATCGAGACTGTGCAACACAATGCTAAGTGGGCCATGCTAGTTAAGACCTTACTATTAAGACTTTGCTAATAATTTAGGTCAGCCACAAGCTCCACTGTTCGTTAAGCCTAGCACTACAAGTGCAACCTGCCCACATTTTTTTTATGAACAGCAAAGAGCTCAATGCTTTGCAGGCGGTCTGTTTTCCTTCAAAAAAGGTGCTCCCTACAGTGTGCACAACTGTCTTTTACAACTGAGCAAGATTTGTTGCAACCACCAACCTAAACACTTAACCGGAGAATACAGCACTGCTCCTGGTGGTAGAGGCAAGCATTCATCCAACATTTCTGAAATGCTGCTTTACATTACCACACGGTTGTGTCACCACCACCATATGTCCTGTGATTATGACGAAGTATGCAGAACACGAGCTGGTACAGATGAAACTCTTTAATGGGCTAACTTGTGCCCACTAAAAGATAAACTCAAAGTACAAGGAATACTTGCTTGTACAATGATAGCTGCGAGCACGGCCGTCGGGTGTCCCCTAATCTGATCGTTGGCGGAATGCATCACCTTTTATACATCAGTGATCGAACCTTCCAGCGTTGTTGCCGCTACTCGCGTAAGCTCCAAATACAAATAATCTTGACTACTTAATGTGCTGCGTGTAATCTTAACGATCATGAAGCTTTCCAAACACTGCGGCGCCCTGCGCCGAGCGGTGCTAACAGCTTTGTGAGTAAAACCTGATTGCATCAAACTAAAGAAAAAAATTACACCATCTCCCACTAAGGGAAAAATGAGGGGATGCGAAGCAGCATTGGGGGGTGTACACCAGTGTTGCGGAGTTGCCACTCCGGAATTGGAATGACTCCGGAATCATTCCACATTTTCGCGACCCCGGAATGGAATGGGAATGGAATGGGGACAACGCTTGGAGGAATGGAATGGGAATGGAATTAAGCGCATTTTGCACGGAATGGAATGGGAATGGAATTACGTCGTTTTCCGAAAATAGCGCATGTTTTCGTCTACGTGCTGTTTTTCAAACATCAAACATTAGTAAGTCAGAGCCTCGAATTCCACAATAAAGCCGTATTTTTAACATGGCTTGGCTGATTACAAGCACGCTACATTTATAAGCAACTTCTGTCCTTACATAGACGGTGTTGTTCTTAAGTTTGTTTCCATTCTTCGCGTAACCGCGGCTCTATGCCGTATCTGTCGTGCGGAACGCCTGGTGATTTTTTTTTCCCCCTCGGTGGCACCCCAGCCACCTGCTGTCTCCCCACCCTTCACTTCTTTTTTTTCTTCTGTAGCCGTCGGCGACTCGGGCGCATATTCGAAAAAGCGCTTCTTTAAGTTGTGATGCGTATTGACGCTGGCGAGATGCTTGTGTTCACTGCAAAGTTTCGTATACCAGCTTGCGCACTGTCTCACCTCATACTCCCCCTCCCCCCCCACCCTATAGCAATACTGTCTCTCCTGTCTAGACAGATGGGCGCCTTTGCCCAAAACTCTGTCGGCGAAGGTTTGTAAGTCAGCGCAGCACACAGTCAGCGCAGCACACACGCGTGGCAAAACTGCTTAGTCTTCTTGAACAGTACTTTTGTCAGCATAAAAATATTCTATGTCATTTTAGCATTAACACATTTAAGCCTAAACAATATTAAAAGATCAACATTCGTTCAAACATATTGACTATGCAAATACTATAGGCAGCGGAAGAACTGCCCCTATGGGAATTAGTAGGTTGGTTGTACTGTACGAGATATGTCACCAAGCTACTGTCCCTCGACCTTGGTAACGTGTTTTGCGCACTTTTGCTGTTCTTAATGCATCTGATGACATCAGCTTTACGAGGCGTTCATTCTTAACACGATAAAACTATCAAGATGCCTTTCCTACGTTGAGGAATTGCAGGAATGGAATTGAACTGCCCGGCTATTCCCGGAGTGGGAATGGGCTAAGTTTTTTCATTCCGAGGAATTGAAAGGAATGGAATTGCGGCAAGTTCTAATTCCCCGGAATGGAATTGGAATGGAGTGGAGGCGCCCATTCTGCAACACTGGTGTACACCAAGTTTCCGTTTATGTTCACTCGGCCGTCGAAGCCAAGAGTCGGCGTCGAGCTACCGCTTCCGCTACAGAGAGACAACGCTAGTCTGCGGCGAGGGTAGCGAGGCTTTCGAGACAACTGCAGCGACCGGGGACCGACGGAGCGACCGCACGATTAAAGCGAGACTTCCTCAATCGAGCACACGCGCTTATACGAAATGGGGGGAGGGAGAGGAGGGAGTGGGTTTACAGGCTGCAGCGCGGGGGAGGAGAGGAGAGAAGGCGACCGAACACCTGCATAAAGGAGGAGAGTGCGCGGCTGCAGTGAGGGGGAGGAGGAGAGAAGGCAACCGAACACCTGCGTAAAGGAGGAGAGTGGGAGAGAGAGTAGGCGCATGCGCAGTAAGGGTGGTCACGTCACACCACCACCACCGGATTGAACTCCGCCATAAGCTGCTTCGCATCTAATACCGGCGCATGGCAATATAAACAGTGAAAAACAATGCCCAACACTCACCTGCGCGTTCAGCCTTCATAGAGTCCCAAACGTTGCAGTTGAAGTCGTCATAGCCGGCCAAGAGCAAGCGGCCCGACTTGGAGAAGGCCACCGAGGTGATGCCGCAGATGATGTTGTCGTGCGAGTACATGGCCAGCTCCTGGTCCGCCCGGATATCGAACAGGCGGCAGGTTGCGTCGTCCGACCCCGTCGCAAATGCATAGCCGTTCGGGAAGAACTGCAAAAGCCACACCACAAGGAAATCAATCTGGGCTCTGATGCAGTGCACATTTTCTTACACGAGCTTCTCACTCATTTCACTTTTCTTTTTTTAAGCGTTTGAAATGTCTTAGGAGAGTTGGAGCCCCTCAAATGAAAGAAATTTGTCTGATGAAGCATTCGCAAAAAAAGCAACACGAAGCATAGGTATACAGAACGGCTACCATCAGAATTGAATTCTGATCATTGAGACTTAGGGGAGAACCCAGGGGGGGTTCTTAAACTGAGTCCCATGGAACGCAGGGCTTCTGTGAGTGGTTGTAACGAATGTGACCTGTACCTATTTGAACGCTATCAACACTTAATTTATTAATTTAGAGAAGAAAATTTGCGTTGCATTTAACAGCGGCATCACAAGCTGCATCTACACAGTGAGTGAGAGAGAGAGTGAGTTACAAGAGAGTTTTGCAGAAGCAGAACTAGCGACACTTGATTTGTAGTCCTTGTGTGCACCATAAAATTTTTGAAATTTGTGGACCCGCTGTGATAGTGCATGTGGAGCACTGGTAACTCACACTCACATGTGCAGCTTGTCACACATATGCGGCAATCAATTAGGAAATTTAGCAAGCTGAGAGACAGGAATTGCTATTGGTTGTTCAAACATTTTGATGGGGAGCGTTATTTGCGGCTCATGGTGCATCAGTGTTCACATGCCACAGTTTCAATGCAGAAAGATTCCCCACAGCATTTCATCGTTCTTGTAATCAGAATGTGCAATGAGCACTTCAATGTGCATGAAAGGCATTGCTAGGTGCCAGCTGCGGGTTACACGTGCATTTAGGCTTAGCCTTGTGACTGTTGTATCAATGGTTGTGCTGCACATGTAAAAATGTAGAACAGGCTTACCGTATTTACACGATTGTAGGTCGACACATTTTGTCTTAATTTGAAATCCGAAGTTGGGGGGTTGACCTAGAATCGAAAACTAGTTTCGGTTGTAAAGTCTTTCTGAAAATGATCCCCGCATATTGCCGCGAAGCTAGCTTTCCTGCACAGCTTTCAAGCACTGCCGTGAAGCCACCTTGGCAGACCAGAATTCGACCTTGTTTCCTTCGGAAACATCGTAAATAAATTTTTTTTATGAAATGCGCTCGAGCTCTTTTTTTCTTATTTTGCCGTGTGATATTAGGGGGTCGACCTACATTCGAGTCGACTTACAATCGTGTAAATACGGTATTTTGTTCTTAGCTTCATTTTGCATGAAGATACAGTTCACTACGCAAAGCAGTGCAAATAAAGAGAGAGAGAGGGGGGAGGGTATAGTCCCTAGTCTATGCATTACCATGAGTTCCAAATCAACAGCAATGACCTTCGAGATAAAGACAACAGGCCGATGCGGCAGTGTTAATGTTAATATTTTGATGACGCAGATCTAGAAGCACTAGCACTCCCAAATTTTCTTTATGCTCAAAGCACATCAGTGTAAAGAGGGAATCTATGGGTTCTGCAGCACTCCCCAAGGACAAAAGGTTTGAGAACCTTTGCCGTAACCTATGCCAACATACTAGTATTCCAAGCTATGTTACAAACGTGAACAGATTTAACTCACCGTCACTGCATTGATGTCAGATTCATGCCCTGGAAACGTCTGCTTGCACATGCCGTCACGGACATCCCATAACTGTAAGCACCAACAGAAGGACAGTGAATGAGAAAAAGCAGCACAACAGTTCACCCAGAAGCCAACAAGAACAAGTGGAAATGGGCATTCCAACAAGCCCATGACAATGCTAAACAGCAATGAGCTACCAGACAGTGCTTGGAAAAAATAACCGTGGATGAGAAGGCTTCAGAGCATGTACACCTGAAGCACCATTTCGGCAAGCTGCTGTACTGGTAACTAGAGGCGTCCATTGTAGACACGCACTTATAACTTAATGCATCTGCAATTTTGTGCTGAACCAGTGCGAAAAGTGATCTTAAGGACCAAATTGAACATGAATCGACTTGACAGTAGCAAATCTAATCAAATGCTTTTCGAACATTGAATACCCATTTTTAAGAACATATTGACACTCTCATCTTACATTACAATTCCAGGATTAAAACAACAAATAAACTTTTAGAAACTAATAAGCAGATACTCTGTGTGCACAAAATTCCTTAGAGGGGGGCAAATGATTGCCGTACGGTCAGCTTAGTCTAGGTGGCTGAGCGAAGTAGCCTGTTGCAGATTAAGTGCTCGTGTTTTATGCCTCTACCATGCCCCAAAGGAATGAAGTTTAGGGCATGTTTGCAGCAATCGTGCGTTAACTTCAGAGCACTTGGCATTCTTGGGTCATTGTAAATTCTTCAAGACAAAAAAGTTCGAATTTATAAATAGCAGCTAGGATTATACAATTCAATATTAGGAACATCTGAACATCTGCATTCCTCTGGTGAAGTGATTAGCAAGCACATACAGTTTCAGACTGATTTGACACTGATGTAATGTAAAGGTCTCCAGGAACCTAGTCAATCTGCCTAAAGCAGCTTGAAGACCATCCAGAATTTCCTGGTGAAATAATACTTTTCACTGATTGATTCATTCAATTGTTTCACACTTAAAAGTTCACACAAGAAAGATGGTGCATTTTCTGCACGAAAGAAATCCTTTTCAGATGTTGGCTGCATTTGCAAATCTGAACGAATACGCTTCGCTTGGCATAGCCCAGACTTTTGTAGACAAGCATGTCGACTCACCTTGGCGGAGGCATCACAGGCCCCAGAAACAAATGTCCGCATGTCCGGTGACAGGGAGAGCGACATGACATCGCCAGTGTGTCCTGTGAACGATGTACACTGCTGGCCCGTTTCAATGTCCCAGAGTGCACTGCACGGTACACAAAAGAAAAACACCTTAGTATGGATGCAGGGGGAGAACGAAAAATATGCGAGACACGGTGAGAGTGCCCGAAAACTAGTTTTGTCTTACTTTAATGCTCATGGAAATATGTATCATTTACAGGTCTCATGTGTGAACATTACAGGGCATGCTTCCATCCTTCGTGTCTTGTGATCACGAACTAAGGTGCAACCATTCATTGTACGTACTGTATTAAAAGACATTCAATGCATTGTTTCATTGGCCCACATTATTTTTACTGCACGGTATGATGTCAATAAAAATCATGATGAAAAATGCTACTGCCTCTACATTGAGCTGAACAGCAGAATTGCAGTGGGCTTCAATGCATGGTAGAATTCTTTCTGCTGCCATACGTAGGTTATCATCTTGCTGGCGTACAACTTTTAAGTGAGAATTTGTTTCATCACCTTACGGGTTTTCATGATGCATTTGTTGGGCTTTGTGGAGAGCAGAAGTTTGGTTATAACGATATAAGTTTTATCACTACAGGCGAACTGAGGCTTATCCTAGCAAGCCATGGCAGAGGAATCCACGTGACAATCTTACTAGCACCAATCCCGACAGAGCATTGAACCAGTTCTTTTTTCCTTTCTGGCTTTTTCACGTTTTATAGTTGCTGTAATAGGGCATCAATGCCATAGCAGACAACCATAAAGTGTTGTGCAGCAATCCAACAAAATTGGTTTCTGTGTTGTAAAGATGGTGAAAATTTTAATACAGTCGGATCCTACTACAATGAAACTTCTGGCATTATCAAGAATTTTCCATATTACGAAAAAAGGTTGGTTAGTTTATGGCGTTAACATCCCATAGTGACTCCAATTATGAGAGATGCCGTGGAGAAGGGCTCCAGATTTTTTAACCACCTGGGGTTCTTTTAACAAGCACTGAAAATGCTTATTTCATGGGCCTATAGCATTTTGCCTCCATTGAAATGCAACCGCTGCATCCAGAATTGAACCTGTGTCGTTTGGGTGAGCTTTCCCTGGGGGGTATTCCAGTTTCAACAAAGTTTTCGTGACTGCCACTGAACGGGGAAGGGGTGCTTACTCAGGAGTGACCAAAATTTAAGATGGCAGCTCAACGAACTAGCAAGACCTCACAGCTTCCTTTGCAGTACAGCCGCAGCATGAAACAAGTGTCTCCTTCATTCGAGAAGCCTTTTTCGCAACAACCTACACATCCAGCAAGCTTGTCAGCAGCAGTTCGTATGTCCATCAAAACGCATCCAATAGGTTTGATGTGAACATGAGGACTGCACTAGAATCAATCTTTATCTTTAACAACTTCCTCATAGCAATGAATTGAAACAAAATTACAGCAGTGCCTGTCTATTGCACAATCATAGGTGTCGATCGATAGAGTTCTGAAGGGATGCAGCTAAAATTCAGGATTTCTAAGGCCCTATGTGACCTCTAGCAGCTCGCGTCCCTGCAAATTGCTACAATGTGCAAAACGCACTATTGAACGTGCATGCGTTCACCTGGCTGTGCTACATGGTGCAGAATTGGTTTGTATGGCACCAACTTGGCTGACAGATGGCACACAAATCCATGTTGCGCATTTTGAAGTTCTACCATCAGCTCAATACAAAGCGATACCAGCAATGCAGATATCTGCCTAGCCCAGAGTGAGCGTGAGCTGGCACGCGTCTTGTCCAAGTTCAAAACTACATACTCAATGTGAAGTGGAGCAATGCAATATGCGTTGAAGCAGGTGTGCGTACGCACCTACCAACATACATGTAGTTTGAGCCAGCCACAGTAGGCTTGTTCCATCGCTGCCAATTAGTGTGTACAGCAATAACGCTTTGTGGTGTTAAGTAACAGCAGCCCCTCAACTCTGGATCTGGCCAATGCCGCAATGCACCACAAGAGGTCTTCGCTCTTCGGAAAGTGCGGAGACCGGTCTACCAATGATAACTTTGGCCTGAGCGCTAGATACCTTTATAATTAAAATAGTAAGGCGTGATTATGGCCACCAACAAATGCGGCAATAAAATTTAAGAGCGTACCGAAAACTTTCATTAGGCAACCACCCAAACGTGCCACGCTGCTGTTTGCTGCCGCCTTCTTGCATAGGATAATAAGTGCGCATTGCTTACAGAAAGGAAAGCAACTCACTGTCACTATTTTGACTCCAACAAGACACTCGTTGGACCTGTGAAAGTTCACGAGCAGAGCAGGTTTGAAGAACACTACAGCAAAATGCGCTCGTACAGCACAGACCACACCCCAGCTGCGACTGTGCGAGCTCAGTAGGCGATGCGCTACACACCTAATTAATATTAATGACAACCAACAGACAATCAAGCCAAGGAAAGGATAGGGGACGATATTTGTAGTAATTATGACATAAATATGAAGAAATTAAAGTGGACAAAAACAACTTACCGCCTGCAGGGAACCAAACCTGCAATCTTCAATTGACCCATCCGATGCTCTACCAATTGAGCTACAGCAGTGGTCGTCCACCTGTACACTTTATCCGGTATATTGTGCATTGGTAGAGCATCCGACACATTATTCGAAGGTTAGCAGGTTCAATCCCTGCGAGTGGCATGTCATCTTTTCAGCCACTTTAATTTCTTCTTATTTATATCCTAATTACTACAAATAACGTCTCCTACACTTTCCTTGGCGCGATTGTCTGTTGGCTGTCATTGATGTTGTGTTTAATGAAAAAAACGAGCCCTTAATTTCCCCTTCTTACACAACTACCTTAGGAAAGATAGGCTCCAGATGGCGGCAGGAGCAGCTTTTCATTGAAATAGCACAGGTTTTCATACAGTAACAGATTGCTGTACAGATGTGCACATATACATAGGGGAAATCCAAATGATCAGTACTAGTCGCACATGCGCCCACGCCCATGGCAGGCTCTGCGTGGTTCTTCTGTCAACTTCAGAGTACTCCTTGGCATCATTATAGCACAGTTGTGCAAGAGAGCCAGAATTTATTAACTTTTTGGCAACATTTACCATGGCATCACATTTATCTCTTTATTGGTGGCGGCAGCGCACATCGAGATGCAAATCCGTACGTTGCAGTTACTGCATATTACTGTTTAATGCGTAGTTATGCTGCATTACCATTAGGTACATATTAATAAAGTCTTACTGAAGTCTGCAGGTTAGACTGGTTCACAGTGAACTGTGGCATCCCAACTCTGTAGGAAATGCAAATTCTTCCGGAATTTCCGTGGATGCGTATTTATTAAGTTAGCGTTTAGTACACCGACTTGCACGTGAAATGCACTAGTACAAGTTCAGTGTTTCAGAGCAAGCTGCCCTTTATGCCTCTTTATCCACATAATTCTCTGCCTCAGGCATTTTCCTGTCAGTTTCCTTTGTAGCCTTGCGCTATAGTCCCAGGTGGACGTCAATTTCTCCCTTCTGTAAAAAATTTTCTTCACACTCTAACAGACCCTTGATTTGCCATCTACAAGCAAAATAAGCTTGTGTGCATTTGGCTTAGACGGCATACCCTCTGAAGTTTCAGTACAGGGCCTCTACAGCTATAATGAACAATCTTGTTGCTTCAATATAGCACCAACATAGCATGACCATCAAAATAGGCTCATAACGAAGATTTGCCATGAAGCAAGAAATGAAGGCTACACACTCACCACGTCATGTCCCCAGAGCTGGTGACAATTTGCGAGTCATCCACAAAGCGGCAGCATGAAAGGTAGCCTGTGTGGCCGGGAAGCTCTCGGCTGACACGCACATTTCCTTCGCGCGTCTTTAAACTGTAGATGGAGCAGATGTTGTCCAGACCCCCGCAAGCCACATAGCTCCCGGAAGGAGCGTACGCGCACGTCATCACCCAGCTTGACCTGAGCGGGATAGCATGCACCTTGTTGGTTGTGTATGCATCCCACACGATCAGCTTGCCGTCCTGAGACGCCGACACCAGGTAGCTGCAGAAAGGCAATCACTGAGAGTCAATATCGTGACACACTTTGCCAGCACACGATGTGCTGTGCAATGGATTCCAAATGTCTCAAGCAGTAGAATATTTGTGACCCAGAAATCCTTACCCTTCAATCTAGCACACTAGCAGATGTTAATATTCTGAGGAGATTGTTAACAAGAACAAAAAAAATTGAGCCCAACAGGCCTCTCTCGAAATAACCAAGTATTGCAAGTGACCGTGTGTGACAGAGCTCTGCAAACTCGGATTTGCTGTTATGGTAAGCAGACAAGCTAAATTTGTAAGCAAAGAAGATATCACAATGAAAAGTTCTTCACAGAGTAGACAAACTGAGCAGCCACTGAATTATATTTGCCTGGAGTTGTCGGGTGTCTAGCTTCTGTAAGGTACACTTTTATGTGTTGGGTATAATATCAGTCGTGACACATACCATGGCACGTATTCTGCGAGTTAACACTGTTTGACCAAGGTGTTGGGGTGTGCAGTTTACTCTTTATGCCTGACAACTAGCGCTGCCTTAGAGCTATAACTTTCCCTATAAGTGCTCCACAAGCGAACACTACTCACAGGTGTACACATCTGTAATGCCTCTCAAAGCACACTTCTGACACTCTTATACAATCTATAACGGAACCAGTAATTACAGCCAGACATTACAAAAGCGCTAAATAGTATACCACTTGTACTGCAAGCGGATCTTCAGGTTAACTTGACTGCACTGCTTGAGAAAGCCCGACTCAGCGTCCCGTTTTGATTGTGTGAGCAAGCTTACAGGACTAGGTCAAAAGGCAGCAGTGTAAAAAAGCAAAGAAACTGCCACTTTTGACGCTCACTTCATGCGATCTGTTCAGAAAAAAGCATACAGGTGCCCACTTATTCTGGAAACTGTCGCAGAGGATGACAGTTAAGCAACATTTTCTTTAATAAGTTGAACCCGTTTATAAGAGGCATGCACCGGGGAGCAATTTGTGTCTTCTATATGAGCTGTCTCTTATAAGCAGGGTTTCACGTATGCAGTGTCTCTTATAAAGGGGTTCGAATGTAATTAAATCTAAGTAAGCATGACAACTTATTTTTGGTCATCCATTTAGGGTAACACACATAAAGCCAAGATCCACCCCTACAGCATATGTAAATCAAGCTGCTTTGATGCACACCCGTCAGCAAAAGTATATGGACCACGGCAGTGCCTGCTGAAATGCTGTCTGCGCAGTCAAGTGGCAAGCCGTCTGCTGTCGAGAGCATTGCTCCGACTGAATTTGTTGGAGGAATTCTCTCGACAGCAGACGGCTCGCTACTAGATGGCGCAGACGGCAATGGTTCGTATACTTTTGCTCACGGGTGTACATCTTTACTGTAGTAGACGTGCCCTTCCGAGAGTAAAGGACCTAATGAAGAAAAGCTATCTGATATGTAACCAGTGCAAATTTCCAGCATATATGACACGTTTCACCAATGAAGATTGATGGCATTTTATGGAAAATGGGCATCAAAGCCACACTGTGCCTGATGTTGCCATCAAGTACCACATGCCACGAAGTCCTGCAGCTTTGTAAGAATGTGGCAGATGTCAAAAAACAAAATGGCAGTGCTCACCGGGAGTCTGAACCCCAATGCATTGCGTAGATCTTGGCCAAATGTCCCCGTAGCGTACGCCGCGTCCGCATCTGGATGCGACCCACTGGTTCCATGTTGGCCGTCGCTTGCACCAACGTGGTATCACATGCAGCTTTCCGTGCATCCTGCAAAAAGGCATCAAATCACACCTGTGAGTGCTGAAAATCGCAGCCTACCTGGCTGCAGCATGAAGTGACTGCCTCATAAGATTTATAATTCCTTGGCTGGAAGAGGTACTATCGGCGTCAAATGAAACTCAAACCGCGGCAAGCATTCGCAGTGGTATAGTGCGCGCCTCCAGTCATCACCATCCGTTTCGGTGCGCGTCCGGTTTGGCAGCACTGCGCATATATGCACGCCTGTCCATGGTGGTAGATGCACGGCGCGCACTATACCATTCTGAATGCCTGCCGCTGTTTGGGTTTCATTTGACGCCGACAGTACTTCAGTGGACAGTGCCCTTACTGAATGGGTCTAGTATTGAGCAACTTTACAATGTGGTTATGAAGGACACCACGGTGAATGGCTTTGATTGATTTTGACACCTAAGCTTCTAAATGAGCACCTAATACGCAGCATACATATGGGTGTTTTCGCATTTTGCCTTCATCAATGTGCAGTCGCCTCCGGAAACCAAACCTATGCGTGACCACTGATCTCATGTCCAGTATGGCGACAGTTCTCAGTCAATGCTTGTCAAGAGTGGGAAAAAGGTGTGAGTAGGCAGGTGGAATGCAAATGAACTACAGATATGGCAACCAGAACACTCAAAGAAACTGCTGAATTCTCTTTGCTCAACGGGAAACTGCAAAATCCACTTGTATGCACAGCTGCTGGTAACCCAGCTAGTGTGCCATATAGAAAATATTTCATTTTTTTTTTCTTTTTCATTTTCCTTCACTTTATGCCCACGCTACATAGGCCTCTCATCTTTCTCTCTCCAGTGCCTCACACTTGGCTCAACCTGCCATGACTGCAAGAACAACCACGCTTGCCTTAAGATTTATTTACTCATTCTTTACAGTTCCCTAAAGAATTATTTACCCATTCTTTACAGTAGCTGCATTAACTGCATACAGAAACATATACAGTTGGCCGTGTTGGTGGGCACAAGTCAAATTACGCCATCTATAATGTTTGATATGACACGTGGGATTTGACAGACACTAGCGTGTGCATGTGGTGGGGGGTGGGAGGGGAGAGAGGAGGCGCTTGAGATTAATTGCAGCCATCTGGAGCTAATCAACATGCACCTAAACGCAACATTGCTAGTATCCCCCCCCTCCCTCCCCCCATTGCAATGACGCTGCCACGCCCCAGAGATGAATCGGCAACCTCACGCTCAAATTAGCAGAACTCAATGTACGTTGAGCCACTGTGTCTTAACCTGCCTGTTCATAGATGCAGATCAACAGAAATGCAGATGCAAATGTTCAGAACTGAGAAACACATGCACACAAACTAATGTGTGCAACAGCTCATATTAAGTGGGAACAGTAAGTGCCAGCTTCATGACAGCATTTGTGCCTCTGTTTTTAGGCAGAAATATACAAAGCAAACATACTGTAGCATAAATGTAGTACATATCTTTTTTTTCACAAAAACCAAGCCATGTTTGTGCCAGTGCTTACCAACCAGTGCACCCCCCCCCCCCCCCACGCCGCTTTTACATTGTGCAACCACTTTCTTAAATTTCAGGAAGGCCGCGAGAGGATTTAGAAATGGAGCCAGTCAGAGCAGCATTCGAACTCGACCCGGAAGCCGCATCGCGGGGTTGGTGCCCGAGCGACCGATTCCCAGTTTACCAAAGGCAGGAACGGGAACTGCGAGAGGGGGGGGGGGGTAGTGGCACGAATGCGCCCTCCTCCCGTTCGACCCCCCCCCCCCTCCATGCCTGCCTACTCGGGCTTTGAAGAGCCACACGAGTGACACCCGTGACCTTCGAGGCCCGCGCTGGGCGAATGACGTCAGACTGACGTCAAGACCGAAATCCAGGGCTCGCGGGTGGGGAGGCGCTGGCCGCGGTGAGGGAGAAGGGAGGCCTGTCCCCCCCCTCCCGCTCTTCGGCGCAGCTTCCTCCTCCCACTCCTCCCCATCATCATCATCACCGGCAGAGCGAGCCACGGGCCGCTCGCAGAGTTCTCCGCCCCGAAGGAAAGAAAGGCAGGTGCTACACACACCGCGTGCACGGAGGCACGTCCGCCAACCGGCTTTGGAAAGAGGGTGCTCCGCTCCATTACTCGCGCTCCTATTGGGCGCGTTCTAATCGCGCACCATCGCGAAAGCCCTAAAGATGCCGAGCAGTGTACAATGATGCCGACGTCATTCCCTCCGCCCTCCTCATGCACTCCTGGAACGGCTCATTGCCTTTCCTTCTACGACATCTGCAATTTTGGGCGAGCTAATCATATCTGCAAGTGTAATGCTTGATAGTGGATCTCGACGCTATGTCTCGCGCTATGGTGGTCGCGGTCAGGGACCTTCGACTTATCGGCTAGCACACGATCACACGCACGACCGCCAAGCTGCAGGAGGCATCGAGAGAATGTGCGCACCGCCGGCCGATAATGCTCCAAACTATACAGCAACTCTGGGAAGACACAAGATTTTGTAAAACAGCGATGTAAAGCTTCATATCATTCTACCCGGCAACCTCTATTCTTGGGGCAAAAGATAAGATTAAAAAAAAAAAAAAAAACACTCGGCATCGCCAGCAAAATATCACGGAAGTTCCTCAACACCCCCCAATATTTTGGTATGTTACACCATCGCAGCGTTTACGCATTTAAATAACTTCTCAAAGCGATCCACAGCAGATCATTTAAAAACGTGTACGGTTGCTTTGGCGCTTGCATCGTCAGGGATATGATACCAATGCAAGCAGGCAGACGGTTCTGATCTAAACCTGTCTTTGGAATAAAGGAATCCTGCTACAACCTCGTTCAACGGGATGGGTAGCTGCAACCCTCGGGGGGCATTTAACTGTGACCCGGAGAGCAAGCGCCCTCCGCGCGGGGCATGTCAAGATCCACGCAACATTTCAAGATCGGTGAAATAAAAAGGGCGTTAAAATGCAAAACGTGTCTACGACAGCAGAGCAACAGTTCCGCCAGAAGGATGCCGAAAGAGCACTCCAGGGTGGGTAAGACGACGACGTGCAACGACGCAACGGCGAATCCACGTAAGCTCTCGTGTATTCGCACTTTTCCCGCGGATCAGACATCCGGACACTGCTACAGTGTGCGCGCGCTGCACCAGACACGTCGCCATGTGCGGGGTCGGGAAAATATACAGGCACTGCACGGCGCAAAGCTGACCCGAGAACGCCGCCGCAGCTGCGTCCGACAGAGATCCCGATACGGAGAGCTCCCCACGCCTGGCCGTGCCAGAGAGGACGCGAGCGAAGAATGAGGAAAATAAAAATAAAAAGCGCAATAGCCGACCGGACGAGTGCGCACGGTGCTTGCTGCTGCAGTCGCCACAAGAACTGCATTAGGGGGAGTCCCCTGCGCGAGCTTCTCTGGCTTCATTACGAGAATGGACCGCAACGGACGATTGTGGTTGCAACGCGCGCGCGTCTGCGGTCGCGTTTTCAGTGCGGGACGTCCGCGGCGTAGAAAAAGGGGCCTGCGGTCAGCGGCTGTGCGAGATGGAAAAGAAAAAAAAATACAGAATGAAGATAGCCGCGTGACCCATTCGGTCACTCCAGTGTTCGCTTTTCCGAACGGCTACCAAGCCATTAACACAACGATGCGATTGCTGCCACGAGCGCGAGCGCGCGCCAGGAAACGCAAAACAACGCGCATTGGGCACACACCGCGAACGCGTGCGAGAGAATGAGAGAAAAAAACAGAAAAAGAGGGCGGAGGCTTGAAAAGAAAAAAAAATGAAAGGAATACAGCACAACCACCATGGCGAACGGAAAAGATCAAAGGAGACGGCGGACCGCACGCACGCACACCACGGCGGAGAACGTCACTCCCGGGCCAGCAGCGACGGGAAAGCAGAACCAACGCCGCCGTTCCCAGTGACGTCATTAGGCGAGGAGGAACACAACTCGACCCTCCTCCCCACTGCATGGCACCAGCGCCGTTTTCGAAAATCGATCAACTTGAGCCCGCGGCACAACGCCCGGCAGGAAAGCCGAACGAGCGAGCGCCGGCTTTCAGGAGGCGGCGGGGGGAAGGGGCCCGCCGCACACGTCACGGGCCGGACGCTCAAAGGGAGAAAAAAAAAAAAAAAAATACCGAGAGCACCAGAAACGTTCGAAAAGCCAGCAGGCCGTGCAGGGGAAACGAACTGCGGCCCAGCCGGAGACGGGGCCGCGAAAGGCGCCGGGGTGGGGTGGGGTTGGGTTGGGTAGAGGGAGTCATCGTATTAACCCATTGCAGTGGCCAGCCGGCTGGCCTGCTGCAAATGCCATGTGCACGCTGCCTACCGCAAGGCCCCTTCGGAGCCAATGGGCCACGAGAGAATGTCGACTTTGCACTGCTAAGTGCCACACCTGTACCAGACGTGGGGTCGGGTGCGATTTGACACTGCGGTGCGCGACAGAGCACAGACCAAGGAAGAACGGGGACCACTGTGCAACACTGGCGAAGCCAGAAAAGGGGGGGAGGGGGGTTCCACCCCCTCCATAGTTATCTAATTTTGCATGCAATTCCCGCACACTTACAAACACATGCACGAAAATACATCAAGTATGACTGAACTCCCCCCCCCCAAAATTTCTGGCTACGCCCCGCCTCTGCTGTGCAAGTACTCGCACCAAGTAATGCAGCTTTGGCACATAAGGCTACATTTCCTCGAACAAATGGTTTTCTTACAAGCAGGCAAGGAACAAAGAGGCACACTTCCCGCACTGCTGCAGACGGATATATGCAGTTTTGAATATGCCAGCAGGTGACCAAGTATGGGAATACCCAGATCAAAGAAAACTAAATGCAAGATGTATTCCGTAAAGCAAACCATAGTCAACTTAGTTTGATGCAACCAACAGCCGTGTGGACAAAAGCATTGTTAATAATTTTCTAGAGACAAGCAAAATTTCCTACCGCTACAAACAACAAAATTAGACTGCAACATTGTACACTAAGGTGACTGACCAAATTTGATTCGAACAAATATATGCAATTGAAAGAAAACATGACTAGAAGGCATGCACCAGTACATGCATGCTGACAACTGACGTGAACTTGGCATACTGAACTGAATATCCGCATTGAACAAGAAACTAAGGTGGTTCAGTAAAAGAAGCAAAATGGCAAGCGCACAGTATCAAGTTATGCTGTACATAATGTGAGATCACATATTATAACCACCACTATTTTTCACATTTGAATTGGCAATACATTTCCTACATCCTGAATGCCTGGAAGCATCAATCATAGCATATGCCACAAGAACGCTGTCAATTCACCGAGTGAATCAATATAAAGCATTAGAGAAGTTGCTATTGGATACCAAGCAGATAGAACATTGGTTTTTAGCAAAAATGTCTGGTACAAGAATGAATCGCGCCGCAATGCGTGAAAAATGTCTCATGTCCACTCCTCCTGAACGGAAAAGTAGACAGGAAAAGATCACATGATGTGAAAAAATGACTGGAATGTGTCGGCACTGCAGTATGATTTTCATGTAACCCCCCCCCCCCAATTCATACTCTACGACAATACTGAATCACATTTTAAGTGAAGAAGCTAAATTTCAGTGCAACTGTTTTCCTTCACGTTGCTGTACCTAGGAGGTGCTTAGATGCACTTCGCCGGCCTTTCCACAGCTGCAAGACTTCATGATAGCAAGCCCCGAGCTTATGAGTCATGATGCATGATTCGTGTGACACCTTTCAACAGAGGAGTGTGCTGTCTAAAAATGTCAACTGTTACAAGCAACAAGGACCATTCAAGTTCCTGCAAAAGTAAGTGGCAGAAGGAAGTAGACAAACACAGTAGATGGTGCACTATGTCCTCTTAAGGTAACTAAAATCTCACGAGAAAACAAAACTACTAATGAAAGTTACTCGAGCTGTGCTGTTACCATGCCTGATGGTAACAAATTGGCCGATGTCAACTTTATCATGACTCCCTGAACGGAAACCAATTCAAAAGAGAGAGAGAGAGAACCCAGGAAAGGTGAAGTGGTTAACCACACACTTCTGGTTTTCGTATCCTGCAAAGGCTAGCAAATTGAGCGCAGGGGTCTAAACTGATAAGTAGGTCTATAGCAAACAGAACTTATAATCCTGGAATCCTTCAGTGTATTTTTGCACTGCTTGGTGAGGATGAAATCTCAGCAACATAGAGCTAGAATAAAACAGAATATTACGAGAATCCAAGCATTCAGCCATTGCTGCCCCTCAGCAAGGATGAAGCAAAGAACTGTGCAGAAATAAAATGCACAGGAAGTACAGAAGACATGGAGAACACCTTTGAGAGTTAGTCTCACTAATTCCTGTAATACTGACTCATTTTGACAATAAACTTCAGGCGCAGGTGCTTAAAGTTCCGGTTGCTAAGCTGTCTTGGATTGGATTTAAGCAGGCCAGTGTTCTCTGGACCCAGTGTGCATGATCAGGGTGCGGAGCAAGAGCGCAGTTGGGGCAGTTTCCCTGAACCCCGTGGAAATTTGAAATTAGCAGTGAAATTGACGAGGGCACCTGCTCAGAATTCAAGAGTATATGTGCCCATTCACACAGCATTCTAGAAACAGTGACCCAGACCTGTCACACGCATTACATGCATTGTTACCTGTCACGTGTATTACATGCCTCATCACAATTTCTTGTTATTTGGACAGAGGAAAATCAAGTGCAACAAGGTTGACCATAAAGCTAACTAACGTATTTCATATTTCATTGCATACAATAATAGCTGCTGAACACAATCATCAATGCACACAATGCACCTTAGTCGAAAAATTGCCAATTAAAGGGGTACTGACACCATTTTTCAAATGGAGAGTTTACTCTGCCATACAAATCTCTTCTGTACAGAGATGGCTCTGAGCAAGCTTGAAGCTCAGCAAATGCTGATAAGATATATTATTTAAATATTTAAGTCCAATTTTCCCATGGCGTACCTACTGACATACACACTAGCTTGACGCCAGGATACAGTACTAATTCTGGTGACTTCACGCAGCAGTCTGCCTAGCTATGATGACATCAAGGTACCAAAACTTCCAAAATGGCCGCTTGTGAATCACCAACGGAGCCACAGTTCACAGCGGCCTTGGAAACGTCACAATATTGTGGGTGAGCACGTGACGAGAAGCTCATATCGTGTTGTGATGTCAGTGTACAGTAAAAACCGAAACTAGCTTTTAAAAACATACTGTTAATTACTTTTTCAGGGTGCATTCATGCTTAGCAGTGCATTTCCTATGCTCTTGAGGGCTTGGCCTTTCATTTCCGATGCAATAAAAAAAAATAGTAATAAATTCGTGTCAGCACTCCTTTAATCATTAAACTCAAGCCCTTCTTCGAAAGCTCCCAAGACAAGTCAAGGTAAGTCAGGTTACTTTAGCAATGGCACACAAATGGATAAGGTCCACGGAACCGTTAGCTACACATGTGTGTCAGGTAATAGTATAACGCAGGGGTCAGCAACCTGAGGCTCTCGGGGTAGTATTATGCAGCCTCCGGCAAGACATCAGAAGCCCCCCCCTCCCCAGGTCCCCCTTCTCCCTACCCCCCTTTCCCTGATTGTAACCTATGTTTGTAAACTGCAACATTCTGACATGCATGCTGAAAATTAAATTGATTTCTATTGCAGTTTTTCTCACATTATTGTCAATTTGTCGAATTTTTTTCTCCTTGCTTGCAAAGCCGACCAACATCGTTTCTCGGCCCCCCTGCCTCAAAAGGTAGCCGACCCCTGGTATATCAGAAATAATGAATGACTGCAGACTCCAGACCTTCTGGGCAAACAGTGCCAAGAATATTTACTCCTGGGAAAATATAGCTTTTCACGTGATGCAAGGAACGCAGCTTCAAAAACATGGAGGATGCTTGAGCTTCGCCTTTAAGAGTAGAATGCGACAGCGTTATCAGACCCAGTGCACATTGCCTTCTCAACTGCTAGCCTGGCTTCGATTTCAGTACATGCCTCAACCGTGCTGCAAGAAAACGAACACCTGTGCGCGTAACATTGGTTCGTTTCAAACTCTCCTGGAATGCCTACTGCAAGCACAGTTGCACAGCGCCCATTATGTCACAATTCTTCCTTTTGCAAGTCAGTGAAGGGCCCACTACGCATCCGTAAAGCAACATACAAGCCTACGCAGCAGCTTACTTTGCTGGTGCTTCTGCTGCTGATGATGATTAAATACGTCTGAGCGCTTTGTAATGGGTGGGCCTTTAAAACACACTCGTTGCAAAATTCATGTTTTGACACCTGGCACGATTCTACGCTTCTGCTTTTTGACAGTGAATAGTTTTTCCCACCAAGTTCCCTCTGTTGATCCCTCAGTGCGAGATGTGCCTAGCATGTTTTCTTATCTACACAGCAACTTGGCATGCTAGTGCAACAATATGCGATGACAATGACATCAATGTCAGGGCGGCTTGCCATAAGCTTGTCAAAACTAGCGTTGCTATCCAAATTCATACTATGTGGACAAATCCTGAGCACTGATTGCCTTATGTAATACAATTATATGTGCGTTAAGGCTTCAAATGTTAAATTATGCTTCATAAGGGTGTCACATAATGCACTTTGGCCAAAATAGAGCCAGATCAAGGTCCAGCTTCTCATTGGTGATTAATCAATTTGTGCAAACAGCAGAAAGTACCCAATCGTAATCGAAACTGCACCATGTGAAACCCACACGTAATTATTGTTATTTGAGAAGTCTAGCACCGATTTGAATGAGCCCACCGGCCATGTATCTCGGACAAAGAATCCTTTCACCTTGAGTCGCCCCTTTTCAATGCTAATAACAAATCACTGCAGGGATTTTTTGTATCAAAACCACAATATGATTCTGAGCCACAAATTGTGGAGGACTACAGATTGATTTTGGCCACCTGGGGTCTTTTAACGTCACCTCAATTTACGTCAATGTGTACGCTTGCATTTAACACCCATCCAAGATATGGTCGCCATGTCCAGGAATCAAGCTCATCTCCTTAAACTTAGCAGCGTGACACATTTTCAGCATCAAGAGAGGGCCTCAGTTGAAACATGTAGGGCTCTTTGATTCAACAATAACGTACAGTGCCACATCTCACCTGTCGCCAAAAAAAAAGAAACATGTCACTACCTGTATTAAGCCATTTTCTCATAGGAGAGCACAGAGATATTGGTGCTAGCTGCCTTAAACTGCTGAAGGAGCTTTCTTTTAAGGTGACTGTTCCCTGCTTAAAACGTGTGCACAAGCCAGCAATTCCACTGCCCACTTCCCACAGCAAACGGTGCCGATACACCCATGCCAATCCTCGTCTGTTTACTATTCTCCAAACGACGACGTAGAGGAGCTGAATGCAACAACCAACATATAGGCAAACAGCAGGAAGAAGGGGAAAATGCAACAAAAGCAAGCCGAGCAGCCGGTGATGCCCAGGAAAGAAGAAAGCACAGACCAGCAAAAGGCCAGCCATTATACGAAGCAAGACAACAGCACGGATCAGAGGTGAACGTCCCGTTACTCTTCCCTGCTGTCCTCATTGTGTTGCGTAGCTCGCTATCCTTTGAGACGAATCACCCAGCTAGAAGCAAAAAAGATTCTGCACGGGTGACCCAGCTGTGCCCTAGCGCCCATCTTTTCCTACAACCAAACCAACCCAGAAGTCGATAGCATTTCTTTGTAAACCAAACTTAAATTACTTCTTACTTCTATCCATGTGCTGCGTTCTGCATGCAAGCGCTGGTTGCAATGGCATAGAAATAAATGCCTTAGTGCAACACATGCTGGACATGTAACATACACAGTCTTGAATAGCATTCACATAGTCCGACCCGGATTGTTTTAAAGGGGAGCAATCTCTATATCAGTACCTTACTGCACCACTATAACAATAGATAAATCTTCAATTTCGTTCATTTATGGGCAGGGCACCAAAACATTTCTGTTCTGTTCCTTTGCATTGTATGTGTCTTATTCATTTGTAGTAGTGCAATTTCTGCGAACCCGTGGCCACAACAGAGCTCATGTATAGCAATGCTAAATGCTTCTAGTCGTTCAAGATAATTTTGTTGTTGTTGTTGTTGTTACAGCAGCACTGAAAACTAGCCATTTTTTCCTGAGTAACGAAAGAGTTAAAATAGTTTACTTCGCCTTGAAACGTTTCAGTCCCGAAAAATTAAAACATTGTTGTGATTTCACGATCCAAAAAGTTCAATTGCACAGCTGCTTATGAATCGCTAAGCAGATGTGAACACACTAGTCAAACCCACATGTATCAAACTCGCAAAACAAGTGGAATTAGTTTGACAATCACATAATGCGATATAAAATTTTGAAAGAATTTACTGTATTTCCTTTACCAACTCTGGTGCACAAGTTGGCTTCAGCGTAAATAGTGCAAGAAAATATGGTATCAGTGTAATCACGGAGAAGCGGACGGCAACTGTGCACGCTGGACCGGCGGGTGCGGTGGTGAGGAATCACGGGAGAAGGCACGTGATGGCAAGCGGTAGTCTCTACTTGCTCATGCGGCATCCACCTATCCCACCGTTAGCTCTCCCAAATGCATGCAGGAAAGTCTCCTTCCATGTGGAAAAGCAAACTGCTTGTGAAGGGAGAGCAGAGCTTTTCTGTGAAAAGTAAAACTTCTTGGGGCGTTTCACACTACCCGATTGTTGTTGTGTTCCAGCTATTATTGTTCGATGTACCCGCTAATTTCTCTATGCATTGTCGTGTTCGCAAGTAGTTTCATAGCCAGGTTTGACTGTAGTAGCATGCTTACAATCTAAGGGCGCCATTACAGATATGGTGGGTCTGCATGGAATCGGTTACATTTGCTTTATTTTGCATGTTCCTTAAAGCAAGCTGCGATATCACAATGAAGACAACCACATATTGCTGTGCCAGGAATTTTGCTGCAGTTTCATTTTCTCACAAGAGAGCACAAAAGTGGCAAAGGCTTCGTTTGCTGTCATCAAAGGAGTACTGACACGATACATCGCAAAATGAACATTTTTCGTTTCTTTGGTATGCGGTGTCGACGCTCTCCCCCACACGCAGTGAGACGACATTTATAAATATTTTACTTGGATTGTAAAGTTTTCGTTGATGAGCATCTGCAAGACAGCCCCACTGCAATGGACATTATCCCGACGAGTCAAGACAGTACCCCTGAGTTTGCGAACTCTGCGTCCTGCATGCAGCCTAAATTGCAGAAATCATTGCCAGGATCACGTGACGACAATTCACTCATCGTTGCTTTCGTGCACCACGAGCAGATGACAGATTTGACGCTAGTACATCGCGAGTTGCTATCTCTCCGTGACGTCACACTGCTGCAACACGTCACCGAGAAGCCACGCCCTCCATATCAAAACCGAAAGTGTCTTTTTAAGGTAGCGGTAATAAAAATATATTTGATGCTTTCTCAGCCACCACAATACTCGTTTTAGGTTTCTCGACACCAGTATTTTCATTTAGAGCAACAATCCAAAATTTTTTAAATTCGTGTCAGTACTCCTTTAAAGGCTGCCACATATTGCTTCCAAAGGCCATTTGACCAGGCCCCTCAATGCAAGCTTTGGTTAACTGTTTAATAACAGGAAGCTGCAAGGTGTTATTTCAAGAGGCGAGTTTAAGTGCCGTACTAGTAGCTCTCTTCTTTTGCTTCAGCTGGCTTTCACAGGCACTGAGTACACTCCATTGCTAGAGGCAAGACAGTGCTTTTACGATGGTGCGATGAGACCATGCCTTTTATTTTATTCTGATTTTGCACTGCAGCGCTGTTTCAGTCATGGCACTGCATGCGCCACAGATGAAGAACCGAAGTCGCATGCCATGGTCAGTGAAGTTCATTTAGGTGGGTTCACAAAAGGCACTGTTCGGCCAATGGCTGAGTCACGCGAGTGCAGGACCACGAGTGGTCTGGCCGCTTGTGCCATACACATGTATAGACTAAAACGAGAGGTAGGAAGTGCGTGCCGTGGCCAGTTAAAACCACATGCGTGTTTTAACAGAAACCACATGCTCAAAAGAGCCACTGCTCTACCTGAATGCCAAGAGGGACCAAGCCCAGCCCCGGGCACCAGTAGCAATAACCAGTGGACAAATAAAAGTTTATTCCAATCCAATTCAACCTTGTTGACACACAAACCCTGTGAGCACACAGCACGCAGCCGGGGATGAGGACTGGCAGCCCGCAAAAACATCTCGAGTGTTATTAATTCACATGCCCCACAGGCCGTCCGCGGACTACCAAACCGATAGTGGAGGGTCACGTGACAGCAAGTCCGCAGGCAAAAAGAGACTGACAAGCTGCCTCTACTAAGAGAAGCTTTTAATCACAGGTTCCTCCACCAATGAGATGGAAAACGACATCATCCAACCGCATGGTTTAGCAATCCGAAATCACAAGGGTTTCATAAGCAGAGAGCTACAGATCAATTCCAACTACCCGGATTGCCGTTATGGTGTCGAGAACCGCATGGTTTAGCAATCCGAAATCACAAGGGTTTCATAAGCAGAGAGCTACAGATCAATTCCAACTACCCGGATTGCCGTTATGGTGCTCGGCTGCTGACACGCAGGTTGCGGCTTCGATCCCTGCACCGGCGGTCACATTTCGATGGATGGAGGCGAAATGCCAGAGGCCCGTGTGCTGTGCCATCTCAGTGCACGTTAAAGAACACCTGATGGCCAACATTTGCGGAGCCCTCCACTACGCCGTCTCGTAATCATATCATGGTTTTGGCACATAAAACCCCAGATATATTATTATTACCTGGATTGCCTCAACACGGGCCCAAAGCATGGCAAACATTTGCTCTTGGATGCTGCCCTCAATGAAATGTGGAGGAATCGAACCCGCACAACGTTGTAGCCAGCGAGCCATGCCAAAAAACTAATGTGCCAAGGATATGTATTTGAGTACCACACCACACATGGCAAAAAACTACTGCTGAAACGCTACATTCAGGCAGGGGGGCTTGCATGTAAGCCACTGATTTGTGTGCATGAGAGGGGGAACTTCTCGAGCACGTATAGTCAATCACTGGCTAGGGTTATCTAGCACTACAGTGCATCCACAAGAGGCAATTACATCATGCCTCCTGGGCTTCGAGGTAGTGCACGCGCGTAATTGCAGCAGACGGCTTGTGTGACAAAGAAACCCAGCATTGCGAATCTGCATGGAGACACGACTGCATGTCGCTTTTTAAGGAAAAGTTACAATAGATTTGGGTCCATAACAAGCTGTCCCTGTTATTAAACAGCCGTGCATTACAGCTTTTGCTGCAATAGAGGGCATGGACAGATGAACGCAGTATCCGCCCAATTTAATGCCTACGCTTTGTTTAATGTGCTCACTGAAGCCGTTGCATGAAAGAATGGCATGCGCAACTTCAGAACATCGTAAGTGAACACAGGCTCATATAGGCACCGCAGTAAATTGAAAAATGTCGTGTCTGTGTTCAAGCCAGAGACGAGGTGTTGGAGACTCCTAACGCTATCTGCTATCATGTAGAGAGAGCTGCTATGTGCAGCCGGTTGCAGCTCTCGCGGTGAAACTGGTTTGCACCCCCTTGTATAAGGCAAACTTGCAGTTACACACAATAAGATATGAGGAACAGGAGACTGATGGTACAAAGCAACATATCAGCTACAGTTGGATACAACTTAAAGGGCCCCTAAACCACCCAGAGGTCGAAATTCAGTTGTGGTGGGAAAGTTGTGCATGAGTGTACAACGAACACGGAGCCGTGAGAATTTTTCGAAACAGTGCCGTAATAGCGGAGTTATACGCGTTTGATCATCGAAACACGGCAATCGCTCCTTTCGCTCTTTCCATCACTACCCTCCGTTGGTATCTTCTCCCAAAGCCGGTTTGCACTCTCGCCAAGCGCCCCTCCCAATCTCGCGTGGCATACGTCACCGCAGACGCGCCGCTCGAAACACCTTTCTACTTCCGGTTGCCGCGACTCCGCACTCCGTCGACTGTGCGCTTGTTGGCTAACTGCTGCTGCCATGCCGGCCCATGCTCATAAGAATCGTGCCGGCATGGACCTTGTGTTGCGCGCACGCCTTCAAAGGATCGCCAACATGATGGATTCGTACGGTGACACGCCGTGCCAGAACACCTCCGCACGGGCAACACGACGAACAACAAGGAGCGTGGCCAGCTGATTGCTGACTTACCAGAAGTCGTAGGTTTCTGTTCGACCAATCGCAGCATGACTTGCGCTCTACGTCACCTATTCAACTTCCTGACGTCACGTGGAGGCCGGAAGGGCTCAGAAAGGAAGAGGGATTGTTTTTTGGAATTTGCGACGCGCCCGCGGCTTGTAGCGCTGCTGCATGTGGCATCGTTGATCGTGACGGCATTCTGCACACGATGCGCGTGTTTACTTGAAATGTTTGAAAACATATCGGAGGTGGTTTAGTGGCCCTTTAAGGCAGGTGAGGGTTCACCCAGATGACTGAAGCTCAGCAGTCGATCGCCTCTGCAACTAAATAGTCCTGCTTGCGCACTCTGTGACGTTCTCCAATGGTGGGGTCACTGACCGTGTGGCAGATGACATCAGAAGTGAGCACTCAATGATGCAGGTTTCTGTGCATCCTCCTTCTATAATTGTACTAGACAATAATGTGGTGTACCTTGGCCTATGCAGCCGCCTTGCATATGTTGTCAGCCGAGTAGTATATATTTAAGGTGAGGGGGTGGTGTGATGCACGTTAAGTTGTCATGCGCTGTAGCATGGTCGTATCAATGGTGGTGCAAGACTGAGATGCTGCTGCAACTCCCGTGGTGATCCTTTACGTAGTGTTGGGATCACAAAATTTGATGAGTCGCATACAAGCGTGAGCACTTCAGTGCAGTACTATCAAGGGAGCGATTAATAACCATAATGGTTTGTACTAACCCTAAACCACTTTAATCAAATGTCCACCGCAAGATCGGGTAAATGAAGTAATTTCCGGTTACAGTCTCCAATGTTGGGGCAAATAACACAGATATAGGCATCAAAATTGTGCTGCATTGTCAAAAAAGCTAAACACACCACAAATGATCAAACAATGTGTGAATCTGGTCTTATCTGCAAACTACAAAAAGCTAGCTTGCCAATTGCATTCCATGTGGTGGTGCCGAGTGTCCTTACACAGCTACGTGTAGTCTGTAAATCTCTAAGGGGTCTGAAAAATGCAGCGTTTAAGCTGGCAATAAGGTACTCCCACCAATTCGCTAGGTCCGATGTTATATATAAAAAGAAAAAAAAAAGACAACTGAAACTAGTTCTGTAAGTATCACAACCGTGCTTTCCAGAAGATAAGCATGCATGCAATGAGTCGTCTCAAATGCACCCCCGGCTGTGAAATGACAACTTACTCGTATTGTGTTCTTTAATGTCTCCGCTTCTTGACGTAGACTCTCCACTTCATTCATTTTGTTAGCTTAGGCTCCTCAACCTGAAAAACAGACATTACATCAGCAATTGCATTCGAAAAGGTGACAGTGTAACTGAAAAGAATGGTTGCATGTGTCAGCCGCAATTTCTTGAGTGCACGGAAAGGATTGCCAGTGCACCCAAACGAATCACAGGCTAGTTTTCATCTAGCACTACGGTACATCCTCGAGAGGAATTGATCACACCCGGGTTGTCAAAAGTAGTGCACAATCCCTACAATGTGAAAAATAATGACTAGCAATTAAAAAGTTGGTGCAGAAGCGCAACAAGTACCTGACCACTTGTGCACCTAAGCAAACAATTCCGTGAATGATCAAGAACCAAATTATCACGACTTGCGACACGTCTTCTAATCTTTGCAGCAACACAAAAAAAACAATTTCCGTACATATAGACTTCAGGACTCTTGAAGTGATCGTTTCTTAAAGTCACGTAAACTGCCATAAAGAATAAGCACAGCTTAAACATGCACGGCGATTTTAACGTATAGCACAACACGTTTCCAATAACGAATTCGCATTATAGGCAGGTTGACATTTGGCAAAGCATCAGCGCCTTCCGAAAGCACCAGACAAGATGTCCGCGCCCACATTCAGGTTGCAATACACTCCCGGCGGAAACAAGTTTGCACGCCACACACGCAACGCCTTCGCGGTTCCAATGAGCCGGAACAGGCACACGGAGAAGGGGTTGGGTCATCTTAGAAGAGGCACAAACACGACTGCTGCGTTGCCCCCGGATGTGTTGTGCGCCGAGCTCATGCAGTTCGCCACCGCACATACGTTTGTAGGTTAGCTTCAATCCGCAAGTTGTCACTAGCGCGATCGTTAGGCCTAGAACTACTCGTTAAACTGCAATCGCGCAAGGCGGAGGGTGTGCTAGACTCGTGCAAAGTGAAAAGGTCAATCACCAGCACTTGCGAACCAAATATGTACCCTGGCCGCGGACGGATCAGAGTGCGAATAAATGCGCTAACGAAATATAAGCCGCCGATGTGCACCGGTCCAGTTTAGGGTTATCGTGATCACCGCATCGGGACGTTTCCGAATCTAGCGAGCAGGTGGTGCTCGCACGAGCCGTTAAAGCGGCCATGCAAAGGTGCACAGCGTCAGTGAGCGCGAGCGGGCGTAACCCCTCGCAAGGCGGGACGCCACGTTGTTTTTGCAAACAAGCCAAGTATGTCACACCACTTCGGGCACATCGTGCGGCGGGTATGCACCCACTTCCGCGAGCAGAGTCGACACAGCGATGCTTCGGCCGAAAGCAAAGTCCAGGATGAAGCGCGGTCACTAGGACGACGTTTGCGATCGCAACGTCCAGCAGATTCGTCAGCGATGAGCGAAATTTGAGCCCATCGGAACATAATATCCGCCATTTTACGGCGCTGGGAGGAGCAGCGCTAGCCCTAACTCAAGAATAATTGTCAATGTTTCCGCCGAACTGGCGCCTCGAAAGTAGTTCCAAACGCCCAAGCGAACGCGCGCAATGCTCGATCCGTGCGGCACGGCCGGACACTTGGCACGGAATAAGGCGAAACGTGAAGGAACCATACCTTCCGAGAGTAACTTCCCTCTAATAATAGGCCTAACGCTGAAACAATTCGCCGGGTGTCCCAGGCTTGCCGTGGGGCGAATGGTGTCCCAGCGTGCCGTCACAGCAGTTCGTTGAGCAGCATGGAAGAATGTCCCACTACGTATGTCCAACAAACCTCACAAACCACACTTCAGCATCCACCGCACTTCGATATCCGGCGAGTGCACGAGAAAACCTCGAGCGTGTTCGTAAATTTTTTTCCCGACCGCTTTGAGCAGGGTGCGGCTCCCGTGCACAAACCGGCAAAGACCCCGTACTGAATTTAATAGCGAACCGCTCGGCGCATGCGCCGAATGCAATCCCACAGCGGCTGCGCGGAGGACCACGCACTACAGGAAATGACGCACGGATATTACTTGTTCCGGGAAAGCCTTCGGTCCAGGGGCGGGTGACGGCATTTCGCGTTTGCTTGTTTTGTTGCCTCCTGTATTTCGCGCGGTTCTTTCTCTAAATCTCGTGGTAGCGACTGTGAGAGCACGCCCACCACAATATAATGAATGCTGGAGCCAGTGCAATTCTCGAACTTACTTGCTGAAGCTACGCAAGCACTGTACGTGCACTTGCGTCAGCTTATTCTCAGCTTTAAAATGCGAGTGAGCCGGTGCATGCAATGGTAGAACGCTTTATCCGTAATATAGACCAAATGTGAAGGGTCGACTTAGAGAGCCAGAAATGCAAAGCCCTCCATCGTGACGCGCATGTAGGGAACAGCGCTGAAGTTGTTTCACTGCATTACACGATGTACATGTGGCAAAGCCCACCTTTGAAATTGCAGGATTGGCCCTGTTGGCGCTTCGCAAATGCAAGCGTGCGCGCGCAGTTGGTAACTGTAACTGTTCCACTGCCTCGCAGTTAATTTTCGTTAGCATTAAGCAACAGAATGTTGGCGATGGTGCAAAATTACGACGTGCTTCAAACATGTTAAGACTTTTTTTTTCTTCACTTGCAACCTGCAGAGATGAAATTTTTATGTACGACTTAAAACTGTGAATTAAGATCACTTGTCTGGTTCAACGTGCATCTGTCAGATGAGAACGCTCCCTTCAGAAAAAAAGGGGAAAAAAACATTAACTTTCCGTTACCAAAATTTAGAACATTTCCCGCCACCTATGGCAATCTACGCAGACTAGCTACCAATTGTTGCCGACGCCGCCGGGAGAGGCCACTGCTGTCGCGTCAGCCGCGACGCATTGCGGCCTTAATCGTAAATAGCGCAGCCGGCTTTTTTCCTCCACATGTGCGCAGCCAACTGCGTCTGCTACGCGCCTTGTTTCGCTCTGACCTTGCTGCGCGTTGTTGCTCGACGGAAATCGTCAGCTCGCACTTGATCAAATGCTTTAAGTGGAGCCACATTCGAACAGCTGTTGAGTGCCATGCGGCCGGAAGTGCCCGTGCGACTGCTGCTTTTCGCCAAGGCCCGAGAACTGGCCGGCACCTCCGAGGCTTCGCTCGTCGTGCCAGCCGTGCTTCGAGACGTCGAGGAGCTGAAAGAGGTCATCTTCGACGCCTTCCCGAAGCTCGCGTCCCTGCAACGGAGCGCCGTGATCGCCGTGAACGAGTCGTACGTCGATTCGGGAGTCGAGGTGACGCTCAGACAAGGAGACGAGGTCGCATTCATACCTCCTATCAGCGGCGGCTGATCGCGGGGCGCGTGCGGTGCGTACCCCCTTCTTCTTTCCCGCCATCTGAGACAACCCGGTTTCGCCCCGCCTGCTTCGGGCATGGATTACGTAGAACTGTCGGCGGGCAAGCTTGACGTCGATACGGTGTTGGCCAAGGTCGGATCGCCGGACTGCGGTGCCATTTCGCTTTTCCTCGGCACGACGCGAAACCATTTCGAAGGGAAGCGCGTTTGCAAGCTGAGCTACGAGGCGTACTCTCCCATGGCGAAACGCGAGATGCTTCGCATCTGTGGCGCGGTGCGGCAACAGTGGCCCGTCAAGAATGTCGCACTCGTTCACCGTCTGGGCGACGTACCTGTGGGCGAGGCGAGCGTCGTTATCGCCATCTCCTCCGAACACCGTCAGGAGGCTCAAGAGGCCGTGAAATACGCCATCGACGAGGTTAAACGGACGAGTGCCCGTGTGGAAGAAAGAACACTACGACGATGGTGACCAGGAGTGGAAGGAGAATAAGGAATGCTTCTGGATCGCGCGACGGTGACGCAGCGTTTTTTTCCGAAAGGGAAATATGAACGGAAATGGACAGCAAAGCTGTTGCATCGATTGCGAGTTGTTGATATGTGTTGACGCGTTTTTTTTTTTTTTTTCGTTTTGTTTTCGTACTTGAGAATAATGTATTGACTCTATGATCATGTTAGCCTGTTTAAACTAGCTGCTTCTAATGATGTTGACAATAAATATTTATATGACATCGATGAGATGCAAAATTTAAGGTTATTCGGTGTTTGGGTGTTTCTGCATATATAAAAAATATAGCAGATATGACACGAGTAAAGATAAATTGTTTTTTAACCCGGATGGCTGTTCATGACGTGGACGTACAAAATGCATCCAGTGTTTTCTACTTTGTCGCTGTGACTTAAAGAATTATAATTAAGACATATAATTATCTTGCTTTTTAGTATCAAAAGGCAGCATGCATGATTGGGTCATTATATTGTCTTCGGCAGCTCTTTTCAGTTGACTCCAGTGTTCAAAATTCTCAGTCAATCTTACCCAGATTTATCTTAATTGATACGTCATGCGAAGTGACCCGCTTCTTTCTTTCCGCCCTCTCTTGCTTCAAATAAAACGCTAGGGAAAGTTACGCATTATACATTTTCATCCATAATCGAAATTCGGTTAGGCTACGAATGACATATATTTGACACCGAAGACATGCGTGCACAGAGCGCTTCGCTGTGCCAGTCGAAGGCTTGCTGTCGGCTCCTTGCACACTTGCGATCCACTTATTCTCACTCTGTGCCGAGCGTATATATACGCAGTAACCTAATAATGATAACAACCATTATCGCTCCAAGTGCTCGACGCGTCGCATTGCATCCGCCGAGACGGCGACAGCTGTGGTGTTGCCGCAAAGTGGGCCACCAGGCTGTATCTCGTTCGCGTAGTCAGATTAGATACCGGGCTCGCCCCCAGTTCCTGCCAATACGCACAAGAGCGTGCGTCTTGTAAATGAACCCTTCCAAGGAAACCACTGAGCTCGAAACGCTGTAGCAACGTCCTAGTTTATCCAACGTTTGACGAGCTTCATGCCAGCGCAAACGCTGGCAAGTTATGCATGGGCGTCGGCAGGATTTTGTCTTGGGGGGTGCAAACTCGCGTTGCATCGCGGCTGGGGGGAGGGGGACAGTGCTGGTGTAGCTTGGGTGGAGGGCAAGGACTGGTGTGGCTTGAGCTTGAGGGGGGGCAAGTGCCCCTTTTGTATACCGACGCCCATGAATTTATACGGGATTGTTAGACGTGGAACGCCAAACCAGGCTTAAACGTACACTAAAGTGAAACGTTTAGATCGATAAAGTGTGCTCCGGGAGAACTCTTAATGTCGTTAGTTTCACCATCGTAGGCTTATTAATGCAAACGAAAATCAAGGTCCAAATTTTCATTTTTAAATTTCGCGCCGAAATATCCGCGTGTGATGTCATGGATTTCGAAGTGTACGTTTCGTATTTTAGTGATAATGGCTCAACGAAATTTCCCCTCAATCTTGGTATGTATAGTCTATCTATATCTTACTTTAACGCGTTTTCTCGCTTACCAAGCGTCTTCTCGCGACGATCTTGGAAATTGCGAAAGAGTAATGTACCAATATGAGCAAAATCGTTTTTAAGTGCGAATCATTTCTTACAGCGAACCAAAGACACTTTGAGCGTTTCTATCTTTCACGTATCTATCTAAGCCGTCTAGCTCTCGTAATCGCCTCCCTTATCTTGGTGTAGACAAAAAATTGACGGCAGATCCACGAGGTGAATGATGATGAGATTGGGCGAAGCTCCTGGAAGTAATCATCGGTTAAACCGTGAAATTTCTTCCGTTAATTCGCCCGATAAAATTGACGTGAAACGATTGATTAAATGTTTTATCAAACTTTTATTGCTGGTTTCCGTTGTCCTTTCATTATGACCGCTTTGTGGTCGGTGAAATGTAAGCTAAGTGGTTCTTGCATACGAGCACACACCGACGGCAACGAGCATCGTCAACTACAAACCTGTATCGCGATATGGTTTTGATTATAAAACCATTGCTTTAGAAAACACCTGGCGTCTTTCGTTAAGCAGCTGGCGTCTTTTCGTTTTGCTTTAGAAACATCTGGCGTCTTTTCGTTTTGCTTTTAGAAAACATCTGGCGTCTTTCGTTGGTTTATTTCATCAATCAACGGCGTTTTGAACAAAATTTTTATTGTTTAATCACGCACAGGAGAAATCTCACCAGGCACTACCTTGGAGGTAAACAATGGCTGCTACTGGGAATGAGAGACAGCAGAAGTCGGCTTTTAACACTTCTACTTCTACTAACGTTTCCTACTGGAACATGCCAATGGCTGCTAATGGGGAATGAGAGACAGAAGAATTCGGCTTTTAGTTAACGCGCACGCTGCGAATTTTTTATTGTTCAACAACGCACAGGAGAAATCTCCCACCGGCATCACCTTGTAGGTCAAAGCGTAAGCCTGGTTACGCACTACGACTACGACTACGACGAGGGACGAACGGGTGCCGCTTTAAGGAGCTTCGCCCCTAAAATTGGTATGGGAGGGTAAGAGGGTTTGACGAATATGACTGTCTGGTCATGACATGAATCCTGTGATGTGAAAATCCTCTCGCGTACGTCGTCGAAACCCTTTCCTCCAAGACACGTGTGGCACATACCCGCGTATACCACGGGCCGCGGTATGGCGGTGTGCGCCACAGGTGATTTACCGTTTATATCCACCCAGGAACGGCGAGAGTAAGAGACACTGGTAATTCAAATGCGAGGGCGCTAAGAAAAACCGACATCGGCAGCGTTGACCCGACGAATGCAAAGAATAAAAATCAGGATCCCAGCAGGAATCGAAGCCCAAGCATTTTGCGTAGCAGTCAGGTATTCTACCACAGAGCCACGCTAGGTCTTGAAACTGCTTTGGGAAAAGACCCTGTGCAGGCTTAATGTTGGTGCAACGCCAATTGTGGTTGCAGTGCTCGCCATCTATTTTTATAACAAAGCAATAAGCATTACATATGTTCTCCTATGGTACAGGCGTCACGTCGGGTTAAGGTCAACTGTGGTTCCAATGTTGGCTCCGCTTTTAATACCGTCTAATAAACATTACATTTGAATCCCTATGATTCAGCAAGCTATATTCAAGCGTTGCCCGACCCCCGAGGAATACGCTAACGAAATGTCACGTATAATATTCACATCACCGCGCCGTAAAGTGCACTTCGTTTCGATAATACTGACGTCTGCCATGGGCTCTAACGTGAGCGCTGACGTTGCGTCAGACTATAAGTTACCCATTTAAACGCCAGTGCTGTCGATGTGCCTGGTAAGCCCACGATGTGGACACAACTGCTACGCTTACAAAACACATCGATCCACCGATCGTAACGCTTGGCTCAAAGCCAAAAAAAAATGCAGCATAGGCAACTACTCGCTGACTGATTCGCATGAAACCGATTCCCACAAGGCGCGGGATCTGCCGAATTTTTTCCTCTTTAGTGTCCCTTCAAAGGGCGTGGACAGATATTACCCGACACGCTTAGTGAACTTTCTCTACAGCCAATATAAAAAAAAATTCGAGAAAAAAAAAACAAAAAAAAAACAGATACTGCGTAATGAGTGCGGTCACATAACAAACGTCGTTATTGAAGTTTCCGCTTGAAATTCGAAAGATGGAAAAACATTGAACTACATTTCCTCTGCTTATAATGAATGTAATTATGTTCGCGAAATAAACAGAAATATAGTTCTTAAATAATACCTGATCAGACAAGACTGATTTAATGTTTTCTTTAGTGTTCCGTAAGGACCCCAGGCTATGTTAATCCAGAGACCTGCCCTACCCGTTTAACCCAAGTGTTGCTATCGGACATTAACCGCACACTTGAATTATTAATTAATTAATTAATTGAACTTCATATAGAGCTGGCCAGGAGGCGAAGTGCGTATGAATATATCTGGCGGTTCACTACAGGGTAGCATAATGAATTCTGGTATCAGTAGCGTAGCCAGAAATTTTTTTCGGGGGGGGGGGGGGGGGTTCAACCATACTTTATGCATGTTCGTGCGTGCGTTTGTATGTGTGCGTGCATATATACGCAAGCAAAACTGAAAAATTTCGGGGGGGGGGGGGGGGGAGGTTGAACTCCCCAACCCCCCCCCTTGGCTACGCCACTGTCTGGTATAGGGGAAACGCAGTTGAGATGGACGTCAAAAATAAAGTGGCGAGATCACACAAAGAAATTGTCAATAGTGTAACACAATTCACGAACCGAGGACTCCGGTGCGAGCGCTCGGATTTCAAAAGATCGGCTTTGAAAGCAAAGGTAATGTTGCGTGACGGCTGACCAGCAATACAGCCACATCCTTTAGTTGTGGCCACATTGAAGCAGGCTGTGAAAACCACAACGGAACTACGACATTGTGTACTGCCAACTATAACGCGAAATCGCCAGCCGCATCCGGACCCTTTGAAACATGTGGGTGTCAGTACAATATTGACGGAAACTTCGGACCCATTTTGCTCTTACTGCACAAAGGATTCATCGTTATATTCCGTCTCTCCATTCGACAGTTCATTCACCCTTTGCCCTGGCTTCGATTGCCGCTGTGCCAGGGACCTTTCGTTGCGAAGTGGGCTTTTTGTTTTTTAACAGCGTCGCTTGTGGTTGGGAATCGCATTTGCGAACACGTTAATATCTTTCACAGTATGATTCACAGTATATTGCGTTGAAGAAGACTTGGGGGGGGGGGGGGGGCAGTGGCGTAGCCAGGGGGTGGCACACCGGGCATGTGCCCCCCCCCCCCCCGAAATTTTTTTTCGCCATGGCATACATAGCGAAAAATGGCCATTTCAAGGAGGTGCCCTCCCCGAAATCAAGGAGGTGCCCCCCCCACCCCCCCCGAAAAAAATTTCTGGCTACGCCCCTAAGGGGGGGGGGGGCTAGCTGGTACGACATTGAAACTGAAATGAAATTGCTCAGTGGACGGAACAATGCGCTCGTCCTGTCTACTTATCTCTACTTGTGTTACCGTCCCCTGCGCAGTTTTATTTAAGTTTCAATCCTTCACGGTATCGTAAGGAAAAGTTTTCGAAAGCTCATTTGCAAAGCAAGTAAATGTAGATCGATGGCCATAAATAAACTATAGACGCGCACTGTTTACGTTGCAACGAGAGCATAGAGCAGGCTGTCCTACTCAAAACCGATGTGAGCCAAAACGAGCTCTTTTCCGTGCTAAAGCGGGTCACTATTTCCAAATATTTCTTAAAGTCTTCATTCTGGTATACGTCGAATGCACCTCATATTGGAAACACACAGGTGCACAACTAATATGTGAAGTCATATAGCTTTAATATCCATTAGTTGATGGTTGTAACAGCTCCCCCTGTGTTATATATACATGTGCACACGCATAAACGTGCGCAGGGTTCCCCTTCAGGGGGGGGGCGAAGGTTCGTCGCAGCGCCCCCCCCCCTCCCTATTATGTCAATGTATGGGGCTGACTTTGCGCCCCCCCTACAATGTATGAGGCTGGCTTCGCCCCCCCCTTGCCCCCCCCCCCCCCTCGTGCGCACGCCTATGCGCACACGTGATCGTGGAGGATGCAATGTCATATAGCGCGTCGTCATTACGTCAAGATAAGTCGGTCTTTGTAAAAAATTAAAAAAAAGGCGCAGCCGTGTACCAATGTAACAAGCTTAATTAAGGAGCTGGAAGTAAGGCACTTGTACGTATTTTTTTCTCGTATTCTTATTATTTTCTTTTTTTTTTTTGCGTACACAGTTTAATAGTCAAAAGCGAAGCTTCAACGCCACTGAAAAACATGCTTCAGATTTCGTTTATTCTCCTTGTGGATTTTTTTTTCCCGCCTGGAGATGACCTTCTCTTTGCCGTCATAATACAAACAATCACACCTGAGACGTGCCCTTCAATTGTGACGCTGCCCTGAGACATTTAGCGGCATTTCGCGTTCTTTCGCAGCCGCTGCGTGCTAGTCGATGTGATACGGAGTGTCCATATCCCATTCGTAGTCGCCGCAGTAGCCGTTCAAAATTGGCTGCGCCGGTATGCCGCGCCTGTAAAAAAATAAGCCAGTGAATATGAATATAATTAGACCCTGAAGTAGAATAAACAAATAAATATTTTGAATATTAGGAGTGGTTAGCGATACTGATCTCCCGTAAGGGTACTTAGTGTTCACGAATTGAAACGCGACGTAGTTTTTTTTAATGATTTTTTTTTTAGCATAACGACTTCTATGAGCAATTGCTTGTGATAACCTGCGTCATGTGGCTGCAGATCTGCCCGCTGAAAGGTAACGCTGGCTCTGACGCAAGTGTTCGAGCCAAAATTACGCGCATATGACACGAACTAAAGACGATGGAAACGAAAGTACGTGCATTACTTAGCCGCAAAATTTCGCCTTTGAATCCATCATTACTGTACGTGCGATTTAAGAAAACCTGCAACAGCCGCGCGCGGTGTGGGTAGAGCTGATTAATGAAATTGCATGCGTGTGACCACAGACAACTCTAACTATTACTGCGGTGTAAGACAACAACCACATTTCTTCTTCTTTTTTTTTATTGGGCAGATTCGCGTTTAGCGTAGCTATCAAACAAACTGTGATTATGAGGGGCGACACCCTCCCCCCCCCCCTCGCCCCCCCCCCCCCCCTGCTACTTTCAGACCACCAGTCCATAGGGGCTTTCTCCCCCTGGACGGCATTCATCAGCAACACTAATCATAGCAGAGAATGTTATATGCCACCTACATTTTGTCAACACCATGATTGTGTCCAGGAGATTGCAGTATGAACTGCTCGTATGAAACAAACGTAAGCATAGGCGTGCGAACGAGGGGAGGGGGGTGGGGCGCCCCCCTCCCCCTAGTCACCTAAGAGGGGGGGGGGGGGGCGTAAAGTCTGCCCCATACATTCACTTAATAGGGAGGGGGGTGCGCTCCCCCCCCCTCCCGGAAGGGGAACCCTGCGCACGCGCTTATGAACGTAAGTACACTTCCAAAATGACGGATTTATTTTTTTAGCCTCTACGTACGCCTCTGCTGATATGAATAAACTTAAACTTATTCCAGAAAGAATGCTCCGCTAAGTTTAGTTACTTATAACAAAAAAAAAAAATGTTCGTTTACTCAGACGTTCATGACGGCGTTCGAGAGTGGATGAATGAAATGAGCGCTTATTTCCGAGACATAAGTTACCCTTTACAGACATCCCTTTCTGGCCGTTCGAGGGTCAAGAAGTTATTTGCAGGTGTGGATCTTACATACCTGAGCATACGGCAGCGTTGTTGGTCCAGCCGGAAAGTGGCGTCGTCCGTGTTGTTCACGTCGGCGCTGCTCCACAAACGCTCGGCAACGGCAGACGCGCGGGGCCTGCACCCGAAAGGAAGAGAATTAAAGGGGTCCCTGTTTTTTTCGAACATGGTCCCCGAAAACACTGCCGATGGGTTGTCGGGGCCCCTGTTAACATGTAAGCCAAATATTATAGCCCTACACGCGGCAAGGAAATTGCGATTACGTTTCAAAGACAGCTAGAAATCGATCATTCTTTTCTCGTCAGATTCAGTGATAGACGGACCTGACTACGTCATAGGCGGAAGAACATGGCCATAGGCTGAGCTGAGCATTCGTGTGCTTCCCACAGCTGCCACGCACCCTTGACGCTGCTCTACAGTGCTAGAATTGCGCATTCTAGAATTACACTAGCGCGTTCGCGATCCCGTCCAAAGTGAGCAGACGTGGTAAAAAGAAGAAAAAAAAATCAAGGAACTGCTCAATGTTTATACCATGCATTTTTTTTTTCAATACCATGCCAGACCATGCCATTTTTCTTGCTTTCATTTTGTTTAAAGGGGCCCAGCAACACTTTTTCAGCATAGTTGGAAAACGTTGCCGATTGGTAGTCGAGGTTCCTGAAAACGCGCGAGCCAAACATTATAGCACGCAGCCTGGAATTTACAATTAATTCTCAAAGTCAGCTAGAAATAGCTCCCTCGTCTCTCTCGAATGATGCCATAAACCGAAATTACCGCACCATATACTCAAAGCCCACGGCCATTGGCTGATTTGAGCATCGTGGGCTGCGTAGTTACCGTGGCCGCCGCGGGATGTCGCCACGTGCCCGCGCGCTCACTCGCAATCACACTGAAAGTAAAACCGCGCGTTCGAAGAAAAAAAATGAAAAGAAAGTGCTCAAGGTCACGACGCGCGCTGACGAAGGGACGCATCTTCTTGCCCCCCTCGTCACCCCCCCCTCCCTGCGTGGCTTTCAATGCACTCGCTGGTACGAAAGGAGAGAGAGAGCGCTTAGAGCGTCCGACAATTCCCTGGAACACCCTTCACACATGACGGATTCGAATTATTTTCGGCGCCAATCGATTCGTGAGGCAATAAACTCCGATAGTGAGGTCATTCGATGATTACTGGGAAAAAATGTTGCAGGGCCCCTCTGAAGGTGAAGAGGAAGCTTCGATCAGTATTTTGAATTGAGATCCTTCGTCCCATATCGCGAAAACACTTGACGGAGATAACAGGCTGTGACGAGACAAGTACTACAGCGACACGGGCAGCAGCTACAAGTAGGTCTTTATTTGCAGTGATAAAACCATGTATGTATTACGGACATCCTAGTCGCCAAGTGAACGCGTAACCACCACGATATACATATGTAAAGAAAAAGGAAGGATGGCGCGAGTTTCTGTACATAATCAAGACGATAAGACCTGAGGGACCTACTTGAGAGCAGCAGACACACATAATACGTCTGATAAGATACGTTTCGTCAATAGCTCTTCCGATTAATAGCCTTTGGCGGGATAGCAGTCATATTCTTTGCAGTCCGCTTTCTATGAGGCAACACGTACCCGTTCACTATTATGATTAAGGGAAAAATCGTACTAAACGTTTAATTATTTTTTTCTTGTATGTCGTGGTGATTACGTTGACCGTGTTAGCACGATGCGCAAAGACGTGTGCGCGGTGCCTCTCAATAAACATTAGTCTGTAGTTGGCTTTCACGTTTTTTTTGTTATTGCGATAGCGATAAGGTATATGGACAGTCTCGGCTGCTTTTTGCCGTCGGCATCATGTTCCGTGTGCGTATATATATATATACATATATATATATATATATATATATATATATATATATATATACATATATATATATATATATATATATATATATATATATATATATATATATATATATATATATATATATACAGTCGAACCCACTTATAACGATACCGGTTTTAACAATATATCGTTTATAACAATGAGGAGCTGCTGCACCGTTCAACTTTTGTATGTTTTCTATGGTGAAATAACCCGCTTACAGCAATGGCCGCATGCCGCGTTATCGGTTAACACAATGAATTCTGGCTGTTGGGTGTCCGTGCCAAAAGGTAATGGAACGCCAAATTCTTGAAAAGAAAGAAGAAAACGAGAAATTGAAGCTGCTGCAACCCCCGCCCATAACCCCAACGTACCCCAGCACCCCTTCGGATTTTCTGTATGCTTCACTGCATAGCGTTGTGGCATTGCGGCAAAGCTAACTTTTAAAATCTGCCACGGAGCGTGAGCGGTGGTGGCTTGTGTTAAAACATGCAATTTGAGTGAAAAAGTTAGCACTTCGACGATTTTCAGCATCCGAAACTTCAGACATTGTCATACATTGGCCTGTGGGGCTTGTGGCGTTCCCGTGAAAGAATCCGAATTTTCGTACATGTCCGAAAAATCGGTAGCTTTGTTATCCTTGTCACTGATGCCTGTTGGCATATCCCATCCGAAGTTATTGTTTTCTCACAACAGCCTGCCATGCCCCTATTTTGCTTTTTTTTACAGCGAAAGCTGTTATGGGATCACAACAAGGGTCGTTTCTGCGCCGTAGTTGTCCGCCGCCGCCGCCGCCGCCAGTGTCCGTAACCAATATCGCACGAAATAAGAAAAAAACTAAATAAAAAAACACCTATGACAGAACGGGAATCGAACCCGGGTCCTCTGCGTGGCAGCCCAGCACTCTACCACTGAGCTACCCCGCTGCTTGAAACTGCGGTGCAAACTGACCCTATGCAAGCTTCATGTCGGGTAACGAATCGCGTTAATGTGTGTTATAAAGCGTTTTAGAGCCCTAAAGTAAGAGCCAGGCGTCACGCATTGCGAATTGCGTAACGAGTGGGTTGATCAATGCTCCAACCCATTACAAAAGCCTGGGGCATAATTCTTCATCGTCGTCAGCCACAGCATCAACAAAGTGCACATATGCGTCACAAGAGTGTAGCGGGTACCACCCTCTTCCGCAGAATGACGAATAATGGCATAGTAGACGCTTCCCCACTACACAAAAATTATGATGATTTATGGCGTAGTGGGTACCATGCAAGTGGACTTGTAGTAGTTGCCCCAAGAGTGTTTAAAAAAAGGTTCAGAAAGGCCGCTCAGCTTTCGCTGTGACTGTGCTGCGCGTTCCGCGCAGGCCTGGCGTTTTTTTTTATGTAACCCGTTTACAGCAATTATCGGTTATAACAATGGAATTTTCTTGGCACTTGAGTATTGTTATAAGTGGGTTCGACTGTATAATAAACAAAAATAATTCAGACAAATATTTTCCGACGCGCAGTATCGAACGGGCGACCTCTCGCTCCGCAGCGCGCGGCGTTAAATCGCTCGGCCACGACAGCGCACGTCCTACGGCATAACTAACAGGCGAGATATTTATTTACACCATTTACCGCTGGCGGTACGCCGATCTCGGGGGAATGTCAGCGTGGTCTCTGCATTACCAGCGAGATAGCGCGAAGGGCGCGCTCGGCGCCCCTGCTCGTTTCGATGCATACCCTCGTTTGTAAACGTGTACTTTGCCCTACGGCGTGTGGTCTCCCGTGCGCGCGCGCGCTTGTCTCGCGGAGGGGGAGGTTTGTACGTCTTGTGCTTTCACCGGAAAGATTGCGTTGTAGTTATAGAGCGCACGAAGGTCACTTTTCGATCGCTGCAGAGTCCTCGTTTGCGAAAAGAGCGCGCTGTTCAAACACAGTGAAGTAACAACTGCGACACTTGTTAGTTCGCGCTCATCCTGTGTATACCTGTGCGTACGCTTCGTGCGTCCTTTTTGTTTGAGGAGCGCGTTAAGTGTCGAGCTGTGAACGTTATCAGTTCGCGCTCGTCCTGTGTGTGTTCATTTCGTGCGTCCTTTGTTCTTGAGCAGCGCGCTGCACGTTTTTATCTGCTTGCCGTTCTTCGCGTGACATTCCAATTTGTTGCTATCGCATTCATTGCTTCGCCCTTGCGGCAAAACTGCAACTTTTTTTTTTAGTCGGCGTGGGAACACATACTAAAGTATTTTTCACTAACGATTAGTCAAGTGAAGTGCCGTCCGTATATGAATTTCATTGCCTCTTTCGCACACGTGTGCTTCAGAATCTGTTTAGTATATATGTGACCCTTGCTACAACCTAAACACGGTATCAACAGTTCCCTGAGAATGTTAATTGTTTAAGTGCGTATCTAGCGTAAATCAGTATTTGGCTTCTAAGTTGTATACCCACCATAGAAATCGTATGAAAGATAGCCGTAATTATGCCTCCTTTTTTTTTTTTTTGTTGTGGTGCGCTTGAGCTTACGTTATGCACTTTGGAACGATTGCAAGTGCTGCAGAATCACTGCGTGCATAGAGAATGCCCAACTGTCAAAAATACTCCAAGTGTACCTTATCCGAGTGGTGCACTTACCAGAGCCTGGAGATCAAATTGGTGCCGTCTACGTACTCGGCCCACATGCAAGCCTCACCGCCGACGACCATGTTCTTTTCTTGTTCAGTCCCTGCAAAACAAGACGAAACAATTATAGACTTGGAGTCCGCTGAGAAGCGTCGGCATGGTGCCCCTTTTAGAAAAACAAGTAATATACCGAAACAGTGGCGTCGGGCTAGCGCTTCAGTTAGCGCTGTAACGCGACCGCTATCCAGTGGCCGTGGCTGTAACATATTTGATAATAAGACTATAGTCGGGTACAACTTTAGAAGGCAGCGGCACTTTCCCCTCAAAGGCGGATGCACACGAGCCTCCACCAATAGGCGCGCACTTCAGATGACGTCATGAGCGGGACGGCCGGTGACCCCGCCGAAGGAGAACATGCTGCCATCGTTGCTGCCAGCTCAGCGCGCAAACGACCGATTGTTGGCGGTACGTTGCTGGTTTTTTTTTTTTTTTTTTTTTGAGCGGGACTATTTTTTTTAGTCGCGGAGGCAATTGCCTACTGCGCTTCGGTCATCTGGGCGGGGCCTCTCCTGTCTTCTAAAGCTGTACCCGACTATAGATAAATGAAAGTTCAGCAGCCCTTGGACTATCGGGAAAATGGGGGCGAGCGAAGTTTAGCGTGTGCGTAGCCTGACTTACTACCTTTCTTTCTGTTTCTTAATTTCGATCATTCTTTCTGTCTTTCTTCCTATCACCGGCGGAAGCGAAACGACTCTGATTGGTTGCGGGCGAGGCGTGAGGGCGCGCCTACGCAGTTGGCATCGTGCCTAATGACTCACGTTCCGGCGCCGGCGCCGAAATATGATCTCACGTGTTCATATCCTGGTAACAATGAAACCTGGCAACATAAAATGACTAGGGAGCTCTATAAAAGATATTAGAAACGGCTGATCACCGACAAGGCCATGACGAGAGAGCATAAAGAAGTAAACACGTGACCGGCACACGTGGTCACAAAAAGTTTAAAACGGCTTATAAGCTTAAAACGGCTTATAGAAGTAAGCACGTGATCCGACACACCTTCGGAGGGCCGCATTTCTACATCCGGCCGGCGCCGGGTTTTTGGCCCACGGCAACGCCGTCACCGAAAATCTGCAACTCACAACAAAAAGCTTCGCTTGAACAGCATTTGCGCGCTATATAGCTCGAAACGGGCGTTGAGGCGTAAACTTGTGACCATCTGCTGTATATACATGCATAATAATATGTATAATATCTGGGGTTTTATGCGCCAAAACTACGATACGATTATGAGGGATGGCGTAGCGGAGGGCTCCGGGAAATTTTGACTACCCGAGGTACATTAACGTGCACTGCCCCCGCACAGTACACGGGCCTATACCATTTCGCCTCCAGCAGCCGAGCACCGTAACCACTGCACCACCGCGGCGTACCCTGTGCATGCATGGATGTGCACTGTATTGTATACCTTTGTGTGCAGAGTTGCTTCTGAATTCGGCGTGCTTTTCAGGATTGGGTCAATGTGGCCGGGAATGTAGACGTATGTCACGCGCGCGGATAGAGAGTCCAATATGCACTGAGGCATGCACCGAACGCAGCGGTTACTGAGTTTGCTCCATATTACATTGCCATGTTTTAAGTTCCAAATAAATTTCGACTTGAAAAGCCTTAGCGGTGGATAAGTGGTTATGGTGCTCAGTTTGCTTAAGAACGACTCAGGTTCGGTACCGGCAGCAGCTATCCCAATTTAATTGACAATTAAGAATTGTTGGGGTTTTTCGAGCCACAAACACTATATGGTTATCAGGCACGCCGTGTAGCGCTGCGAAGATTTCGACCACCTTGTGTTCTTTAACGTGCACTGACATCGCACAGTGCGTGGGCTTCCAGCGTTTTACCTCCATCGAAATGCGACCGCCGCGGCTGGGATCGAACTCGCGACTTTAGGGTCAGCAGCCTGATCACCGTAACCACTGTACCACCGATGTGGCTACATTTCAATGGAGGCTAAATGCTAGAGGCCTGCGCAAATTGTGCGGCGTTAGTGCACGTTATAAAGAAACTCATGTGGTCGAAATTATTCGAAGCCCTACGCTTCGGTGTCTCTCATAGCCTGAGCCGATTTGCGACGTTAAACTATACACAAACGCAGAAAAAAGCAGGCGCAGAAAAAATTCGGCGAACTGCAATTGACAATAATGTAACAAACTGGAACGGAAATCATATTTACTTTCAGCACGCCTATCACAATTAAGGTTGCAATTTACAAACATAGTTTACAAGCAGAAACCCCATTTTAAAGTGAGAACTGCCTTCTGTCGACCTCCTGTCGACCTCCTGTCGGCCTCCTGTCGGCCTTCTTTCGGCCTTCTGACAACCTTCTGTCGGCCTTCTGTCAGCCTTCAGGGATGTCGGCTTTCTGACAACGTGCTGGCGGTCGCATACTACTTCCCCGCGGGCCGCATGCAGGCCTGCCTGACCCCTGACCTAGCACGACTTTCTTGCTTGCACATATTAATGGCAGGCACACCGTAGTTCTGAAGGCGCACCTTGTACTTATGCTTAGGTTGTAACCGGCCTATAGTTCTCGGCAAACTTAAATGACGTCATAGGTAGTGACGCGCGTGCTCGGTAGTTATCTGCGCCCTAGAACATGATGCCCCAAGTCGTGAAGAGTAGCCTAGCAAACTGCGTTTTGTTTTCTTCCGTTCACCGAAGTGGTTCTTAAAGGAAAAGGGAAGAGATAAGTGCCGGATCGTAACTGTCCATCACAATGGAGGTCACCTCAACAAGCTGGCACGGGGGAGGGGGATGGGGAGGGAAAGGATAGGAGGAGAGATAGATGGGAAAGGGACTAATTTAGCTGCGAGTTCACGTATAACGTCACTGTGCTGCCACGAAGGATCTTCGGGACCTTGTCATTATGCGGCCTCTAAACGAAAACGGGAGACACACAAGCCCACCGTTGAAACCACGAGGATCGCACTGGTAGAAGACCTTCCAGTCTGGGCCAGACTCGATGTGGTTCAGGTACCAGCAAGCCGACACAACCATCTGGTAGCCCTTGCGTGCGATAGTCCTGGCGTGGGTCTGCCACGGCGTCACGTTTTTAAATCGTTGGTCCACCCTTCCAGATTACAACAAGAGTGTCGTCTGCCGCCTGCGCAAATCACGTATGTGGGAATATGAAATCGAATTCAGTTCGGCCGTGAGATTGTTCGTCCTTAACTATAAATTAACACGTGTCGTCACTTTAAGTGACACTCGTACATCGCATATATTATATACGTTGAGTACAGTTAGCCAGAAGTTAGCCTCACCGGGCATACTGTGTGTGTGACACATTTAATGCAAAATGGTTGGTAGAAATGACTAAAGGCATAGTACCCCGATACAACGAAATAATAATAATAAAAAAAAACAATATAGTCCCACTACGACCATGACATGCATCAATATTTGCGTGCGTTACGTATTGTGGCAGCTCTGCAGTGAATGGTGTTGGGCTTGTTGGGTATTGTTAAATTCATCAACACTAGAAATTCCACATATGAAATGACGTCTGAATTTGCATCGGCAGAGAAGTCGCGATGACCATAGGCGTGCGCAGGGTTTTCCATTAAGGGGAGCATAGTATCATCAAAGCGCCCACCTAGCCCCCCCCCCCCCCTTTTTTTTGGACGAGTGTGAAAGACAAGTTTTGTAATGGATGCAAAAATTAAGGTTGAAGCGATGACATGCTGCCTGCGTTTGTCCCCGGCTTTCCTGGGGGTAAAGGCCGGAAGCAGGAAGTTCTTGACATGCAACATAACGGGTCCTTGGCTGTCACTATAGTCTAAAACCCTGTGTGGCAAAAAAGCCTGCACAATGAACTACGACGGAACAGGTCCGGACTGAGATATGGGGCTGGCTTGGTGACCCTCATACACCCCCTCCCCCCACTGACGAGTACTGGGGAAAAGGGGCGGGGGGGTGTAAGGGCAATCATAAGGTCGTTTTCAGGGGCTAGTTAGTTCATTCTCTAAAGGAAACTTAATGCGCAAAACCTTATATATGCAATCATAAGCTTCCCGAAGTGGCCATTTCAGGCGATTCACTAAGAGGCCGGAACACGTGATGAACTTACGTCGACGTTGTTGTCGATGGGGTCCTGCCAGATCATGTACTTTGCACCCAGTTCCTGGACGTTCGCCAGTGTCCTCTGGACATAGTACTGCTCCAGCTGGCTCACAGGTACGGAAAACCATGCTTCTTCATAAACTCGGCAATCTCAGGACTCGATTCCCTGAAAAAAAAAAAGAAAAAAAAGAAAGGACGAGTGACGTCTATCGGCTCCAACCATGCATGTCCGTGCTGGTTTCCCATGGGTATATGGTTATTTCTGAAACGCTTCAGTATCAACGTGCGCTAAAACGGTCACCATGTGCTGTGGCAAAGAACACTGCCTGTGGGTCAAGCGCCTTTGGAAGTAGTCGTCTGTATCAACTGTATAATTACACTTGCGTAAAATAAATCGAAGTTTGATTGCATAAATACTGCTTTCCTAGCCCCGAATTAAAATATGCACGCTTGAAACACAACTAGTTAACGGTGTGCAACGAAATGATGGCCCCCCATGACGATCATGATGATGTTGCGCAATGACTGATAATATTGCGCCTGTCCATACCAAACAGCCATCGTTGTAATCAATGCTATCGCCATACCAGTTTTCCACGCCACGGCCCCGCGCTCCTTATGTCTTCTCACATCGAACGGGGATGCGTGGCCCTCATGTAGATACCTTGAAAACTCCGTGATAACGAAGCAAATTATTCGCAGCTTTAAGATGCATGATCAATTGTTTCAAACAGGTCTTTAACGTCTTGGAATGCAGCTATCAGAGGGCTCAAGGAACGAAAACATGTCCGGAAGCAATAATACTTGCTGGGGCTTCGCGAGCCAGAACCACGATATGATTATGAGACACCCCGATAGCGGGGAACTTCGGATTAGTTTCGAACACCCTGCGTTTCTGTAACATGCACCTAAGCCTAAGCACCCGGGTATTCTTTGCGCTTCGCTCCCATCGAAATGCGGCCGCCGTGGCCGGCAGTAGAACCCGCGCCCTCAAACTTAGCAGCACGACACCTGACGTGTAAGCTACAGCATGACGGGTTGTACCTAAAGCAAGACTTCCAGCGTTTTCTGGTTGCATGAATCGGAAAGCATGCACATAAGCGCAGCGTGATATACCCACCAGCAAGGAATAGTAGACTTCGTCCATGCCTAGGTGGATGTAACGGTCCTTAAAGACCTCAATGACTTCTCGAAATATGTTTCTCATGACGTCGTAGGTGTAGTTTTGTGTGGGGTCTAGCATTTCGAATGCCGCATGCCTGGTATAGTTGGGCTTTCCACGGGTACGATTGAAGTAGCATGCTGTCAGAATATCTGGAAGAGATGAGATATCTTGACAGGTAAGTGACGCTTTACGGTACCAGATATGAGGCTTATTGTATTAAAAAAAAACAGAGAAACGAAAAGAAAAGGTGTTAGTGAAATCGCTATATTCGTCGTGCTTATCCTTATACATAAGGATGTTCTTCATTTTTGTACCTCTAGGTATTTATGAAACTGCGTTTCTGAAACTGAAAGCTGGTCCGCGGAGCAGCTGTAGAATCGTCTACCGTGCGGACGATCAAAACGACTGCGCATGCATTTGCAGATACATTTCACTATGAAAGGATGGTCTACGCGCGTACCCATATCAGACTTTTAAAAAAAATAATAAAATAAAATAAAAACTAACGGAGTTGACTTCGAGCGAATTGTACATGACAAAAATGTTTAAAGTATTAACGCGACAGCGTTAAAGAGCTCGTTTCGCAGAAATTTCGGTGTCGGCGTCGTTGGTTGTGAGCGAAAAATCATCATCTTGTCCGTGACCGAAAAGCCGAGACAGATGCAGATAAAATAAATGATAAAAATCTCCCGGTTAGAGTTACAATCGAACCCAGAACGTCTGCATGACAAGCAGGTGTTCTACCACATAGCCGCGCTATTGCTTGAAACTGCTTCGCAGAGAAACACTATAGGAATGCCATGTAGTGGGGTCTCTTTAACGCATGTAAAAGAAAGGCAAGAAGGGGAAGATGGAAGCTTGCGATGAGAAATTCGTAAACAGGGTGTGTGTGCGCTGGAGCCGACTTTTCGACAAGTGGACTTGTCTTTTTCAAGGCTACAACAGTTGCAGCCTTGAAAAAGACAAGTCCACTTGTCGAAACGTTGGCTCGAGCACACACCCCCAGTCTACGAATTTCTTTAACGCATGTAGTATTGCGTGGCAAAAGCGTAGAATCGCGCCAAGCGTCAAAACATGTGAATTGCGCAACGAGTGGGTGTTTTGAAGGCCCTCCCATTCAAAGCGCTCAGATATATTTAATCATCATCAGCAGCAAAAGCCTCAACAAAGCGAGCAGCTGCGTAGGTTCGCGTGTTCCCTTACTGAGGCGTATGGGCCCTTCACTGATGCGCAAAAGGAAGAATTATGGCACAGTTGGAACTTAACAACTGTACTTGCTGTAGGCATTCTAGGATAGCTTGAAACGCCCAATGTTACAGGCACAGTCGTCCGTTTCCTTAAAGGGACCCTGAAACGGTTATTTGAAGCTTTGTCAGCGTTTAGGCTAGAGCATCATCGAACCATTGGCACCACAAATTTCGCTGCACGCCGTGTACCAAGGCGGCTACGGCCAATTATATCATACCCTCCTTCTTACCCCTGCCTTGCCTCCTCAACTCATGATACACGCTGGCATCGCTGGCGATCGCAGAGCTCATGTGAGCACACTCGATGATTTGCGCTTCGCCCGGTGATGACCTTCTGAGACTGCACGCCGACAGGTTGCGTGCATCTCGGAGACCATAGCCCCAGTGCGCCCGGCAGCACGCACGCCGTCTGGCAACAGAGACATCGCGGAGGGGTTGATATCTGCTCCGACAGGTGCCGCCACCCTACCAGCCAATTTTTCGTGCGCGCACACCGCAGCCAATCAGATCGTGCGCAGACTGCGTGTCATACTGGGGAGGGGCGGTTGAAAACGCGTTGGGCTGAGCCGCAGTGATCTGCAGCGATTCGCAGCTTTATAGCGTTGTAATCAATTACACACTGTACGCAGAGAGCTAAATTAGTCTGTAAATGAGCCTTAGGACTTGGTCTACTGGCTCAATGTGTTTGTACAAAATCGTCAAAACCGTTTCAGGGTCCCTTTAAGCACGGTTGAGGCATGCACCGAGAACCGAAGCTAGGCTAACAATTGAGAAGGCGATGCGCACGGGGCCTGATTACGCTATCGCGTTCTACTCTTGAAGGCGAAGCTCAAGTGTCCTCCAAGTTTCTGAAGCTGGTTCACTATAGGAGGAAATATAGTTTAGTGAATGTTATATCTTGTCGCGTCTACGTCACCGAAGACGAAGGCAAAAAGAAAGAGCCCGGCTTGTGCATGGGAAATGCGATGAAAAATGCATCGGCAGCGGCTTCGTGACTTCATTGCTGAACTTCCGTGGTGAATACATTTAAAGGTTCGAGCAGTCGTGACGAATTCACAAGCGCCGACACTTGCGCCTGTGAATTCGTCGAGAACGGGCCACCCTGCCTTCCTTAGTTTTGGGACTTACGCAAGCATGACGCGCTCGCGGCACCTGCATCCCCACTCAGCCAGTTGGAAACACATTTGATATTTCCCGGCCTCCATATTGTGAAATCGTAGAAAAAGAGAGCGGGTCGCTTTATAGGTAAAGGACCCTTGTGAACTTCACTTCCAATCAACCACTATAAACGGGCCAAAGGACTTGTACTTTTATACAGGTTTTCGTAATAAATTAACGGACCTTACCGGGGAAGGCCTTTCCCAAGGCTTGTGTGTGTCCCGGGGTGTCGATCTCTGGGATGACACGGATTCCACGTAGTCGAGCGTACTCGATGATGTCCTGGACATCTTTTCGACTGTACACGTGCCTTGGGGAATACGCACTCTGTGTATGACACAAAAACAAGAGAAGATAAATTTGAGGGCTCGTTTCTTCGTTCGACACAACGTTAGTGAATACCATTAACATTCACTCATTACATTCATTCATTAACAGAAACAACAGATACCACACTTAATAATAACGAAAGAGTATAGCTTATAGCTTCAGAAGTATAACATGCTACTCCAGCTGAGTCATTGTGGCTTAGCTAAAGCTAACGGTTAGAACTGGGTACACACATAAACAAATATATGTATAACAAGCAAACGAATAAATTCACGCACAAAACACTGTAACGCGCCGACTGTGGAAGTTCACGAGACCATGGTTTAGGGTTTTGTCCCGTAGGAGTCTCAGAAGCGCTTTGTAGGACCTTTTAAGGATATGAGGAGTAGCATGCTCTATTTACTTACCCTATATGATCTAGCATTTCCAAGATAAAGCTGCAGCCCAAGAAGGACCACCGCACGTTTAGTGATGTAGATATTTGCAAGAAGAGAGCGTTTTTTTTTTTCGTAAATATAGATTTGTTTGCAGCTCACAGGTTCCTAAAGGTGCGCCCATACCTCTTGCATATCTCTTGAATGCCTAGATATCTCTACTATACAGATGAGTTCACAGGTAAGTCATTGACTACAGTGGGAGATGGCTGGTAGCGTGAAGTTAACAAGGGAAAAATGCAATAATGGGTACGTTCCTGGTGAATTAGCATGTAGAACAGGGTAAGTATATTTAGAGGCTTTACAGCTTGCCTTTGCGAACCTCTAGTCCTACGGAAGACCTCTAGTCCTTTGTCCTCAATTGTGCGCTATAAAAGTGAACATGAATTACCAACATGCCCAAACATACGCTCTTTCACTATGACCATGTTGTACAGATAAATTGTGAGGCGTGCCTTTTACCTGCGTCAAGTTGGGGTACGTCGCCATTTCCAGCGGCCACGACTGGTCGTCGACCAGGTGCCAGTGGAAGACATTGAACTTGTTGTACGCCATGGCGTCCTGTGAAGCGAAGACGCGACATAGAACTCAATGTATAACACTAATCTAACATACAATACACCGCAAATGGCAGTTTGTTCATAATGCGTGTTCTGTATTGTCAGGAGAGCGAGCTTACGCCGTTCGCGATCGTACTAACAGCTGAACAAGCTTGCTATTAGGTGCCGCCATTGTTAAATTTTACTGCGTTTTGAAGATTCTGCTTCATTTGCTACCACCTTTCACAGTTAAAGGTCCCCTAAACCACCAATAGGTCGAAAATTAGTTGTGATGCTGCAGTTGTGCATGAGTCTACACGTAGCCTCGAGCATAGGAGTGCGCACAGGGGGGTGGGGTGGGTAGGGGAGGAGGGCTGGGGGGGGGGGGCTGTGGGGGGGCCCTAGTTACTTAAAAGGGGGGAGGGCAAAATTTGCCCCATACATTGACATAGTAGGGGGGGGCTGCAGCGATGAACCATTCTCTCCCCCCCCCCCCCCCTTGATGGGGAACCCCGTGCACGCCTCTGGCCTCGAGAACCTTTAGAAATGGTGCCGTAATAGCGGAGTTATACGTGTTTGATGATCGAAACGCGGCGATCACTCGTTTCGCTTTTTTCCTTCTCAGCGCTGCGTTCGTCCGCTGTTCTCTTCCTCACCGAGTGCTCCTTCTTGCCGTGCACTGAGCAACAAGACGAAGAAGAGCAGGGAGCGCGCCTACCTGACATCCCAGAGGCACCTTGGTGACGTCACAACGAGTGCTGGGCATACCGGAAAGGCCAGGAGAGAAGCACGAGGTTGCGTTTTGACTCTGTGGCACTCCCGCGGTGTGTGCGCGCGTGCGTGCGTGCGCGCGTGTGTGTTTGTGTGTGTGTGTGTGTGTGTGTGTGTGTGTGTGTGTGTGTGTGTGTGTGTGTGTGTGTGTGTGTGTGTGTGTGTGTGTGTGTGTGTGTGTGTGTGTGTGTGTGTGTGTGTGTGTGTGTGTGTGTGTGTGTGTGTGTGTGTGTGTGTGTGTGTGTGTGTGTGTGTGTGTGTGTGTGTGTGTGTGTGTGTGTGTTTACGTACGTAACGCGCGCGCGTTACGTACGTGCTCAAAAGACGGGGCCACGAGCAAACAGGGATTAGTGGACTTGATTTTTGCACGTACTTACCAAGTTTTGCTTGAGAATCTTGATAGGTTGAAAATGTCTTGATGAATCAAGCAGTATGCCTCTGTAGGAAAACCTGGGGAAGTCGTCTACCATGGTTACATTGATGAGAAACTAAAAAAGAAATACAAGCGCCATTGAAGAACTGTGCGCTGCAATATAACTAATATACGGCTATAGAAAGGCCTAAGCTTATTGTGTCGTTATAAGTAGAGAGCAATATTTAGCATGTCACTTGGATTTGCAGCTGAAGAAATGTTTCAAGACAGCCTCTTTTATGCAGTTTTCTTTAGGAATTCTTATCTGAACACAGGATTACGCGGATACAAAAGTATACAACCACTGATTTCAATACTTATGCTGAACATATTAAACTGAGTACGAGTAGGAGACTGAAATAGATTTCAGAGTCATCGTGGATCGAAGTGCCTGAATAAGAAAAACGAAGAAGCCAAGTTGGATGCGGTAGTGTGGTTTTTTTAACATGCCTAAAAAGTTGAGGCATTTATTATTTCTTATTTACGTGTAGTTATAAGCTTTGCGTTTTTCTATCGTTTTTATTACCTTTAATTTATCAGAAAATCCCATACGCTTTTTTTGTGTGTAACTACGATAATCGGTAACGTACACAGCTGAAACGATTTTTGCTGCGCTCGAATAATGCACGTCATACTTACTGACGGAAACACGGACCTACCTACGACTCTGGAGCCGAATTCACAAACTGTCTATTTCGTAAGTGCGTTTCCCATTGGTCAGCCGGCTTCGCTAATGATATACCCCGTATTGTAATTGGCTGAAATATTCTCTGATGAAAAATTTTAGCGTAATATGTTTTTATGAATACGTGCTCTGGTGCTCACTCACCGCTTTGCTAACAGAATCCTGGTGAACGAGTTGACTGAATGTCTCGAGTCCTGTAAATAAATTATGCAACTGTCAATGCTTCCGCTGTTCACACTGACTATACGTATATCGAACGAGTACAGGCGGATGCAAAAGTGCAAGGAACTTACCACGTAATGCACCCCAGACAGTTTGAGACTTTAATACAGCGTCGCCTTGTTCAGGTACAACAAGGGAGTCTTCCAAGAGAAAAAAGAAATTAAGTGTCGTTAGTATCATCTCTTCAGCATTTCAAAAAAGAGAGCAGTCGCTTTGATGGCAACTGTGCAGCTCCCCCGAAGTGATCAGAACAGAATTTTAAGGCTAGCGCTCGCAGGTACACGTGCATATTGGCATAGCAATCAGGGGCGCAATTCGCAATCTTTCTTCGACGGCTATCTGTCATCGGCTGGGCTCCTACAATAACATGGCTGTTATAAAAATGACTGGCACCGGCTCTTACGAAAAGTTCACGCATTCTAACGCCTCTGCGTTTGCAGACCCCGGAAATTACGAGAGAATACGAGGTGGCCAAACAAGATTAACGGTGCGTATTGCGCCCAACCAGCTTCTACATACGTTATTACAAATTTTCCCTCAGGTGACGTCAGCTAACTTACAACTAAGATTTTGGAGACACCACGTGATCAGGCGTTGCTGATCATCAGGTGACATGGTGCGGCTCCAACGAAATCATTTTTTGCGACCCCCCAGGCAAAGAGCTGTTACAGACAGCTTTTTTACCTGTGCCTGCCCCCTCCCCCCAACTTTGGTTGGAGATAAAGCGGATTCTGATTCTGAAAGTGGCTGATCTGGTAAACGAATGCACACTGTCTAATCTTCGGGAATTTCAGAATTTGTACCGGAGCAGCAAATATCATCGCAACATGAACCAAGAACCACATTTTTTCCCCCATTTCCTTCACTACTATAGTTTCATTCGGTTTGCGGGATATTGACAACTAAACAGCCCATTGTACTGTCGGCAGTCATCGTTATACAAATACGAACTCATGATCGAGCGAACTCACAGCTCTCGTCGTCCTTGTGCTGCGGGTAGCCGCAGTGTTCCTCTCCCTGGTAGTGAGTCACCTCGACCCTAAGCGCGGGCAGCAGCCTGTGATCGATGACGCCCGATATGTCATCTTCTGCTGCAGCAGAACCTCTTCGCATGTCTCCTAGAAAGGCGATCTTACGGTAGCGAGTCACAGCCTTGGCTATCACATCGCACGATACGGCGGCCTCTGAACTTAGCGCGAACGTGTCGGGGTCCAGGCTCCGCTGCAGGGGCAACGACTTCCAGCGTTGGGGGGGCAGGCCATGGGGATCCCGGAGGAGGCCGTGTGCCCTGTGAGTGGAGTATAGACTATGCACGTCGGCTGAATAATAGAGTTCACGATGAAACAAGCGCAAAATGCACGAATACGTACAAAGGACACAGGACGGAACGCTTACTAGCAACTGAAAAGTTTTATTACGGAAATAACGTTCTTATATAGGCATCACATGCGCTTCCCTGCTGTATGCAATCGTTTATCGTAGCGGTCTTTCGTTGATTCACACTATTCGTGATAATAAGGGTAGTTTGTGGTGACGTGCATTCATGTGATGCCTATATAAGAACGTTCTTTCCGTAATAAAACTTTTCAGTTGCTTGTAAGCGCTCCGTCCTGTGTCCTTTCTAAGTCTTCGTGCATTTTGCGCTTGTTTTATCACGAACCTTTACCAACATGCCCAACTGGCAGTCATCCCGAATAGTAGAGGCAGATTTATAAAAAAAAATCAGTAGCGCATTTTAGACCACAGTGGGAAGCAAGCGAGTAAAGAGGGACCCAACATACAAAGCTTCTTCAAAAAACCCAGGTGAAAATGTGTTGCTTGGAATCCAACCGGACTCAACTGGCTCTAGCCAGAATCAACTAGTTCCAGTTGGACTAACTGGTCCCAGTTAGGACCAGCTGCTTTCAAGTTGGGAACTAACCGGGAAGTAGCTGGTTCCATTTACGAACCAACAGCGTGGGTACCAACTGGAACCATGACCAGTTGAATTGGAAGCAACTGGTCCCAGTTGGAACCTATAACCAACTCCATCTGTCACTCCTCATTAAATTGTTATTCCCATGCCCGCTATTACGATTGACTCGCAAAGGTTCTGAGAAACTGTTATTGCTTATGAACTGGCTTGTAAATTACGCATTCAGAGTGTTACTGGTAATAATAATATAAAAAAATATGTAAACACCGCAAAGAGAAACGTAGAATCAATCGTGCAATTTTTCTCTTGAATAATTTTCTTCGCTGGCCGAGCTCTCAGTAAACCGATGGTCAGTGATCTGAACTAATCATAAGGCTGAAGGCTGAGCTAACGAAGCTCTTGATTCGTAAAAGCTGCTGGCCGTTGGTCAACCAACTCTTCAAGTAGTGCACCTGTTTTATCGATTGGGTGTCAGCTCTTGCGAGCAAATTTAGAGCAAGAACTTGTTTTCCAAATCCGACCTCATATTTCAATCAAGACCAGAGAATTCACTTCATTTTATCTTGCATTTTTTAATGTCTAAAATTCAAAAAATATTGCAGCGTCGCGAATATACACAATGACGTGCCTCGAGCACTTGGTTCAACGGAAGGTATTCTCCACTCTGTTGACTATTCATGCAGTCCAGGTGAAAGTGGCAGTGGAAATATGAAACCCACTTAAGAAATTTTCAACGTGACAACGTGTTGTTACGTTGAGGATTTTAGCATTGGTGATATCTATATTCCCAAGCATTCACGTGATAAAATACAAACGTTTAACCTTATCTGGTTACACCACGCAGGACTATGCCTGAGGGCGTGCTTTCGAAATAAAAAATAAAAACTGTATCTTGTTCATTCAATTGCATCGATATCGTTGACAGACATGCACAGTACACGTTACAATTTTAAGTACTGATTAAGTATATGTGTTTCTCAAAGTTTACGTTATGTGCGGTGACGGGCGTTAATTTTTACCCTTTCTCTCTTTTTTTTTCTTACAGTGCATGCATAGTTCTTCCTCTGCATCGGTCTCGCATGTTGTCACAAGATTCCGGATTTTTCAAGCCGTCAATTTGCAGTTTTTTTTCTCACCTTCCGCTACAGCGAGACAGGAAAAAAAGTTATTTGATTAGTGGAAAGATGGATTGATTACTATTCTTGCAGTGTCACTAGCATGTGGTCTTAACAATGAACGTCTGAAGTTTCCATTAAGTAATATATCTCTCTTGTTGGACCGTTAAACGGGCCAGACACACGGTACATGCCGTGTGTAAGGAAGGTAGCAGAGGTTAACAAGGTGCTATACAACGAGAAGCGAACAGAAAGAATAAGTGAATGTTTACAGAATTACTACAATAACATTGCCAAAGCTCACCGGAAGCGGATGGCGAACTTCTATGTAGGTTACGAAGGCGTACGCCAGGACTCCTGGTGCCAGGACCAGTAGGAGCCTTAACAGCGACGATGACATGACTATTTTCCGCAATCACGTCTTCCCTCTGCTTAGGCGGTCATGGCTCAAATACGACGCTGAAAACGAACAGTACCGAAACAATACTTCGAGAACAGCCTCTTCGAGAAAGTCCCTGAAAAAGCTCCGAGGAACTTCCCGAGCGCTCCGTGATGACCGCAGGCCACTCCACTGATGACCGATTGCTCACGCGCACGTCTTCGAGGCACAGTCGGCTACCGCCACTGAGTACGTCTCCCTGCGCGAACCAATCAGTCCGACGCTCGACGTCGTTTTGATTGCCGCTACTTGAATGAAACGGCGCGACCGCAAACCAGTTTGGGTGACAAGCCCTCCCTCCTCCACAGCACACGCATGTAGTGAAGGCCCCTTGACGAGACTGACTCTGCCCTAAGTGGCACGACCGACGACAAATCACGGAGCACGAGGCCCTCGTGGAAAAGCCCGTCCAAAGCCCCAGAGGGTATCGGGGCACTCCGCCAGATAACGCCTCTTGCGTGAACCTAAAGAAAGCGATGCCCGTGGTGGATGTGGCAATCAACGCGACAGGGCGTGGACGCTGTTCCGGCAGCAGGAAACATATCGCAGGGCTTGGCAAGGACGGCACGAATGTTAGTCACTTTCGGAAGTCGCTGTGCGGAAAGTGATAGGAGAAAGGAAAGAACGCAGAATTGAGAAAGCGAATGAACATTGTCGTGAACGTAAAGAGATTAATTATACAAGAGTATACGCGTATATATATGTAGACAACGCCTTTATTCGACAGAATTGATATATGCGCGCAGCACCGAAGTCTATAGTTACGACAGCCTGAGAAGAATCTAGGTTAGAGCCATAGTTCTTGGTCGATTGTTCGACTCACGAATTTCGTTAAGTATTGCGTAAAAGTATGGTATATCGGGACGCCACTTCGACATGAATATACGTCAATTGCGAGTCAGCGAGTGCCCCCCCCCCCTCTCTCTCAATCAATCAATCAATCAATCAATCAATCAATCAATCAATCAATCAATCAATCAATCAATCAATCAATCAATCAATCAATCAATCAATCAATCAATCAATCAAAACTGAGACCAGCCACACACCAGCCATGCATGTTATAAAAACTGCCTGATACACAAATACCATTTGAATTTTGGACACAACCTCGCATTTATATCTATAAATTACACCCAAATCGGAAGGCTGCGCCAAGTTTCCAGAACATGATCGACGATGCAAAAGGCAGAAGGTTTTTTAAGCATCCGATTAGAAATCGAGCACCTAGTACTTTATGCAAGCATACGGGAGCCTTGTTCATCACATCCTTTAACGAGTCTAAGAGGCCAGGCTGTGATGATAATCTTGTTTATTATTTCAAGGTCATTTGTGTATCAAGACCGTCATATATTTTTGCAAGAAAAGAAGCGAACTCATTCGCTCGAAAATCATCTTGCCTGTTCAAAAGTTATGCATAAGTTATTTGCGAAGATGGCTGCTTTGCGGATGAAGGTATTATGATTCTCTCCACAGCATGACAAATTCCGAAGTATACATGGAATATTGATGACTTCGTGTCTAATTTACCGTCGGTTTAAATAAAGTATTGCCAAGTGTTGCTATAGCTATAGCGGCTGTACTTCTATTCTTTTTTTTGGTGATAGCTGTTCAAGCTGTTCAATGTCTAAACTTGTCGATTCGCACGTGCTTTTGGAAAGTATGAAAGGCTTCAATGTTTCAGCAACCTTGCTGTCGGCTCAGGTCCAGGTCAGTGCACTTCGAGATTTTTTGTTTCTTTTGCAGCGAAGAGTGAGTGAGTGAGTGAGTGAGTGGTGAATGAGTGAGTGAGTGAGTGGTGAGTGAGTGAGTGAGTGAGTCAGTGAGTGAGTGAGTGAGTGAGTGAGTGAGTGAGTGAGTGAGTGAGTGAGTGAGTGAGTGAGTGAGTGAGTGAGTGAGTGAGTGAGTGAGTGAGTGAGTGAGTGAGTGAGTGAGTGAGTGAGTGAAACAATTCATTCATATGACTAGAAACTACAGGGTCGTTCGACGGGCCCTGGGCGTGAGTGGAGTCCTCAGCTCTGGACCCCACGAGCCGCGGCGCCCTGCGCCACCCGGCGACTAGATCGAGCTGGTACCCGGAAGTTCAAGCTAGACAGTGATGCTTTCCGCTGTTGTGTGGTTGGGCATGGAACGTCGGCGACATCGCTCTAAGAACAGGGGGGCGCGCTGTGGGAACTACTGTGACGACCGCTGCCACACTCCGGCGCAATCTAGTGCAAGAGATTGCGCAATGCAATAGTGAGCGTCCCTGATAAGATACCAAGACGGTCTCGGTCACTGTAGTCTCGGCTGTATCGCCCGTTCCGTCTTGTAAACGGGCCATCCTGAAGATGTCACGACATCTGAGACCCCTGCAAAAACGACCGGAAACTACCCGACGCATCGTAATGGAATGTCAGAATATTCATCCCAACAATTCCAACAAGATCCGTAAATTGCGTGCATCTTTCAGAGGCTTTGGGCGTCAAAGTGGGCGGGAATATTGACTGGCCAGCCGTTTATGTAAGCACGATGCGTTTGTAATATTTATATAAATAAATCTATCCATTTATATAAAGAAAGAAAGAAAGAAAGAAAGAAAGAAAGAAAGAAAGAAAGAAAGAAAGAAAGAAAGAAAGAAAGAAAGAAAGAAAGAAAGAAAGAAAGAAAGAAAGAAAGAAAGAAAGAAAGAAAGAAAGAAAGTAGTAGTAGCAGAAAAAAGGCATGTTAACGCTCTTGCTGGGTCACACGACTCTCAGAAGAGAGTATATGATGACCCCCCAAAAGGGAGTCAATTGACACGCCTCCTTAAAAAGAGTAATATACGTGGCAAGCCAGAAGTCTTAAAAAAAAGGAGTCAAATGACTCCTTTCTTTTTTCTTAGAGTGTAGAAAGACCTGCGCACGTGGACGTTCCGAGACGGCAGATGTCTCATCTTCCACCAGAACCTGTAGAGCGCATCCTCATTGCGTAGCGCTGACACGCGCGGAGAGATTCTTGATCGATGGCCTTTCTATCGTCGTGACAGGGCCGCGAAGGAGCTGTTCTAGCTAGTTTCCCACACTGGCACTTGCGGGCCACCGCAGTGTGGCCAGCACGGTACACGCGCTCCTAAGTGGCGCCGTCGACGGACGGCGAGCCCGACCGATTGATGTATTGGATCCCGGTTATGGTTGCGCGAGCGATGGTGCGTGCGTTCTCTCGCGGTGGCTCAAGGACGGCTCGACTTGATTGATAGGTGCAGGGCGAGCGACTCTCGGCGTTTGAAATGCACGTACCTCTCACGCACGGATGCTGGTATTGCTCCTTAGAGAGAATGTATGCTGTCAGTCTCGTTAAAGCCCCCGTGAGCTCATCAGCTGCATTTCTTTCTCTGTAGTTCTTATGCGGGAGACACTACCGCAGGCGTGCGCGGAGTTCTCCATTAAGGGGGGGTGAGAGTAAGTTTCACCGCAGACCCCCCCCCCCCCCCCCCCCTCCCTCATGTTGGTCAAGTCAGAAAGAGAAGCTTCGCAACAGATGCAAAAAAAAAAAAAGCTATATACATGCTTCCCGGCTTTAGGGGGTTTGGAAGGTGGGAAGTTAACAGTTCTTGGAATGCAACATAAGTGGTACAGGGCCGCCATTATTGTCAAAAACTTGTCTGGCCAAAACCCTGTACTTCAATTAACAATGGCACAGATCCGGCTGAGTGAAGATATGGGGCAGACTTGGCAACCGCCTCAGATGACGGGGGGGGGGGGGGCACCCCCCTGTGCGCACGCCTATGGACGCTACTACTGCTACTACTTCTGCTGCTGCTACTACTACTACTACTACTACTACTACTACTACTACTACTACTACTACTACTACTACTACTACTACTACATCAATCGTCATGATGGCTGTGGAAGGCTCCCCTGGCGAGTCGGGACCCTGGGGGTGTACAGGACGAACACAAGCTTGTGTACGTCCTGTACAATACTTCTGTGTTCCTGTTCTTTTCCGTGCTATGCTACAAGCCAGTTTGCGATGAACCAAAGAGCCCGTATTGGTACCTTTCAGGGTGCTTCAACTGGCGGACTACTTCAGGTCGCCGACATAAAGGCATGGTTTTTTGGAATAAGGAAATAAGTCACGTGTATGAAAATGTGCCTGGTCTAAACAACAATATTTATTCCACTTCCCCTCTCAAGTGTTGCCACAAGGGAGGTATGCTATAGTGGTCGAGTAGTAAGTGCGCGCAGGTTTGTTCATCATAGAGAAGCCGCTTGTGAACATGGCCCGTAGTCGCAAAAGAAAAAAAGCTAAAGTTTTATGCGAGAGATGTTCGTAGTGAACATATCTAACATATCATGATGCTGGTTGTTATAATCCCAAATGCGAATGGCAAACAGCATCTTACAAAAGTAACTTCGTGAATACGGCGTCACATCATCCACGCTTTAAGGCGAAATAATGTCTCCTCGCATGTTTCAAGGTCGTGGTACAGAAAATATGGTTAAAAAAATTACACCATCTCCCGCCAAAGGGGAACCATGTGTAGATGTGAAGCAGCGGGCGCTAACGCTTACACTGGCGGCGGCGTTGACGCTGGCGCTCATCGCAGCGCTGCGCAGGAGAGAAAACTGGGGAGGCGCAAAGCACGCAGTGATGGAGCGGTGTTTCCTACTGGAACATATCAATCGCTGCTAATGGGCAATGAGAGACAGAAGACTCCGACTGGACACAGACCCGCAGTCCGCTTTTAGTTAACGCGCACGCTGCGAATTTTTATTGTTCAACAGCGCACAGGAGAAATCTCCCACCGGCACCACCTTGCAGGTCGAAATCCATTGCCATATATACGGAGTGGCCAATGAACGGTTGTGCAGCGCGAGCAGTCGGTTTTTTCAACCAAGAAACTCGCTAGCAGACGCTGCCTGCGTAGGCGTCGCGAGGCGAGAGAGGGGGGAGCGTAGGATAGGAGAGAGAGGAGGGCACGCGCATGCGCAGTGGGAGTGTGGACGCCGCGGGCAGGGATGCCTAGAGGAGAGAGGGGGAAGCGTAGGAGAGGAGAGAGAGGGGGGGACGCGCATACGCAGTGGGATTGTGGACGCCGCGGGCAGGTATGCCTAGAGGAGAGAGGGGAGAGGGGAGGGGAGGCGCATGCGCAGTGAGGGTGTGGTTGCCGCGGGGAGGGATGCCTAGAGGAGAGAGAGGGGAAAGGAGGTTTTTTATTTATTTTTTTTAAAGGGTTTGCGCATGCGCAGTAAGGGATGTCACGCCGCACACCGGATTAAGCTTGGCCATAAGATGCTTCACATCTAAAAAGTGAGCACGCCAGCTTTTTTCAATAAAGTCTTGCATTCATCCATATCCATCCACGCCAGCTGCGCGTATGCGTCGTCCACTTCGTCTTTGTGGCGTCGCGTGAGTAAAGAAAAAAACAACAACAAAAAACAAAGATAAAGAAAAGAAATTAAGGCTGCTTCGCAGTAGTGGTCCCAAACCTGAATGAAGTGTGGAGCTGAACGGCCTGCTTTGTTTATCTTTACTTTTCTCTTTCTTTTTCTTTTACAGCAGAGCTGTTATGCTCGCGGTTTGCCATGAGTCGTGCATAGAAAACTATCATCATCATGAACCGGCACGCGCTCTCTTCGTCATCTTCTTCAACTTCCTCTTCGCTCCCAGAACACATACGTCGATTTATACGGCGTGGGATGCAATAACTCTGATGGACGAGAGAACGAGTACAGATAAATAGAAAGAGAGAGACAGACATAGCAAGAAACAGAAAGGGAGAAAATTTTGGAAAAAAGATCTCTTGGCGAGGCGAAATTCGAACCGGCGTACCTAGGATTCGAAGGCGAGCGTCGTAACCGCTCGGCTATCCAGGCACACTAGCCTTGTATATTATAGTGTAGCAAACAGAGGGGGGGGGGGGGGGCAACATCGCAGTAGGGCTGTGAAGTAGGCGAGATGCGTGCTCCCCACCGGTCTTGCGAGGATGGCCCTGCCAAGCATGCACGGTCTAGATGGGGGGAGATGCGCGACTCGCGGTCGCTTCTAGTCGGGGCCAGGCCCAATTTGGCTACTTCTGCTCGACAGGCTGTGGGGTCTTGCGCTGCTGTCGTATTTTGAAAACTCATTTACGCGGTGCATACGTCGCCACGTGGGCTCAGACCTTCATTCCACATCGGTATGTGAGGTTTCTGCCTGCACATTCTTTGAAAGTTCTAAGCATCCCCCCATATATATATACATATATATATATATATATATATATATATATATATATATATATATATATATATATATATATATATATATATATATTGCATATTGTCCGCATATCCCACGAGCACTCGGGTACAGCTCCCGCCTATATACAATATCTGCACGATACTGCTACGGGCAAGGGTTGCATGCTTTCTCTCGAACTATGCAAGAAGGGAGATGCTCGCATCGTGTTCCATTCTAGCCGACTCCGTCTCAATGGGCACAGGCGTTCGGCGAATACACTTTGGAATTTACGAAGTGTCCTTCAATTTTTTTCTTTTTTTCACAGCACGATTGGTCCTAACAGCCGCCGCGGTGGTAGTGGTTGCGGTTGTCGACTGCTGACCCGAAGTCGCGGGTTCTACTACAGCCGCGGTGGCCGCATTTCAAGGGGGGGGGGGGGGGTGAAATGTTTGAGGCAAGTCTACTTTGATTTAGGTGCACGTAAATAAGCCCCAGATGCACGAAATTTTCGCAGTCTCCACTACGGCATGCTTCGTTATCAAATTTTGGTTTTGGATCATAAAATAGAAAAATAATTGTCGGTGGCAACAAAGTTTGCTCGCCAGTGCGCATGCGCATAATGCTAACATGAAAACATGCGTCTCTCCTTCTAAGCACATTGAGGACAGGCAGAATAATAGGTATTAATTCTTTGTCATTGTAACAACAAAACAACACGAAGTCAATCAAGAACAGGGTAATGGTCCATGTAGTCAAGATCTTGGTCGCCGCAGTAGCCGTTCAGTATTGGTTGTGCCCGTATCCCTCGGCTGCAGTAGGAAAAGATGCGAGGCTTTCAGTGAGGTCAGCCCAAAGCCGGTATCTCGGCTTTTTAATGAGCGTTTCGCTTAAAGATAAATATGACAGCAGTTCTTTCCGTGAAAACGTGACTGAGTGCTCTAGCATGCCACAGTATTTGACAGTTCATTCGTAGGACGTTGCCAAGGCAAAATTTGAAGTAGCAAGACGCACTTGCATGCTACAATAGCATTACTGCAATTTATCAAAAACAAAAAAGATTTATTATGTTTTATCTATTTATTTACAGATTACCTACATCGCCATAAAGGCATTATATAGAGGGGGGAACAAAAACACAACCAGTAAAGAAAAAAGACCACGTTACACACACACGCGCGCAGGTTAAGCTCATCTCAAAATTTTTCAATTTTGCATGTGTACCTATATACATACGCACACATACAAACACATGCACGAACATAAATGTTAATTGAACCCCCCCCCCCCCCCCCCATCCCGCAAAGTTGTCTGGCTACGCCCCTGAAGCACATGCTGTGGCTTGTACTATAGATTGAGAAACGATCGTAAGTCACTTCTCGGGAGGTTAATGCAAAGTAGGAAACGTGCGAAAGCATACTTGAGCATGCGGCACCGCTGCTCGTCCAGCCGATACGCCGCATCTTCCGTGTTGGTCATCGATTCGCTGCTCCAAAGACGCTCCGCCATTGCCGATGCTCGAGGCCTGCCATTTCAAATGAATAACGAATTATTTTTTCCTACGCTATATTTGCGCATAGTTTTGACTAGCGGAAAATGTCGTACGTCGGTTCACCTTCTGGTACACAACGTGCTTCAAACCCATAACATGTTGGTGCGCATAATTAAGCGTCTTCACAGAAGTGTCAACTAATGAGAATTCAACTGAAAACCTAACTTCTTGCTGTAAATATGGTAAGAGTGGCTAAAGCTCTCGGTAAATTCGGCTTCGAGAACGTCAAGCAGAAAAACAGCCACAGTTAATCGCAAGGGCGATGCAATTAGTGCGATAGCAACAAATTAGTGTTATGCAATGCAAGGCTAAAGGCAAACTCCTTTACCATCTAACGTGGGGGTAACTGAACAAAACGCCGGCTCAAGGGAACACGACCTCTTCAGCGAGCGAAGCGACCTTCGTGCTATGACTTAATTGCAAAACCGAGCGTTGAGACCAGGGCGTACAGTGAGCGTCAAAAGTTTAGAGACCACGAAACACAAGAATAGTCCCGTTGCTTAGGCAGGCAGCATTTAACTTAGACTTCCGGACAGTTCTAAAACGCGCTAAACACACGTACTGTGCAGTTCAACCGAATACAGTCGCATATTGCTGGGAAAGTCAGTTTTCTCTAAACTTTTAACGCCGGCTGCACAAAGGTATAAGCTGTCTGCCGATACCTGTAAAGATAACGGCGCGCGACCACGCCCCGCTGAGCGAAGTGCGGGGCCATGCCATCGCACCCCCCCCCCCCCCCACACACACACACACACTTTTTTTTTTACCGCAACCCAATGGTCGGCCTTCAAGCGACGAAAGACGGTCGGAACGCTTCCTCTCCGCTAGATAAGCTATCGTGAGTTCGCTCGCACGCTTTCAATCGCACATAGAACATATACAACGCGCTGGGTGGTGTTATCGATTTGAATTTTATACGGGACATCACGGCGGCACCGACGCCGACAGAAACGTCGACGGCAGAAACGCGCCGAGAGTGTCCATCTAATTGCTGTCGCAATAATAAACGCTATGGAAGGTACCGATAAACAGAGTTCTTACCACACCCTCGGTATGAGGTTGGTCGCGTCGACAATGTGGGTCCAGAGCGTGGCCTCTCCTCCCATTACCATGTCTCTGGTCTGTCCGTGCACTAAGCAGAGAAATGAGAGTTCAAACAGGTTTCACACCGATGACAGTCTCGTTACGCACCCTCATATACAGGGCGTTTCAAGAAATGTGTCCTAAAGCCCCCCCCCCCCCCCAAAAAAAAAATAATAAGGTAAATGCGAGATTTGCTCGCTGCCTTCCCAATTACTTTTAACACGAGAGTGTTTTATGCCGGGGTCCACCAAGACTTCAGTGACGGACGTATTTCCGTCACGGAAATGACGTCGAAAAAATAAGCACAATCAGAAGGCAAAGAAAAAAAGTTTCGTCAACGGGAGTCGAACCCACGACCTCTCGGTGCACGTGAACACGTGCACGCTATCCACTGCGCCACGGTCACCTTTTTTTCTGCGTCCCAACGGTTATAAATACATGTTCCACAGATTCTGGTTTGTTATACAAAAGACAGTTCACTCCTTACGGTACAAACACATCTCGTTGTTCAAGCCACGTTTTCAGGGGTAGTGTGCCCTTGTGAAGTTTAAAAAAAATGTCTTAACCCCAGATGGAACTAACATATTTTTGACACGTTTCAGGACATCCCTTCCCGATACCTCCCCATAAATGGTTCTGTAGAGCGAGGCTGGAAAAACTATGTCTACCAGGTCTTTCAGTGGGTGCTTCCTGGGCACGTTGCTTAAGTATTCAATAGAAAATCTACTTATGAGGAACCTATAGGAAGAGACAACCTCGCATAAGTAGCGGGATACCTTATACGGACCGTTGTTCATGGTGGAGACAACAAATTCTGGTATAGCTCCCGGTAACAGGACCTGAATTATTGTACGGACACTGTGTTTCATTCGGGATGTCCTGCAAAGAACGTTGAAGAAGGAGCTACCAATTGACGCCTACGATATTCGTTCTCCGCCTGTTCGAGGAAATAGTGTCCCGTATGACCTATTTATGCTTCTAAGCTTTTATAGCATATGGAGGTCACTTATGGATATACGAAATGCTGAGCCCCAAGTACGATCGGTTAACGCCTATTTCGTCGAAAACGTCGCGAAGCTCAGAGAAGTACTGGAGCAAGCATCTATGACCACAAGGTCATAGACGCTTGTGGTATATGTTTAATCATTGACCATAGACGTCAGTCGTCGGAATGGAGATGAATCACTAATCGCCAACGTGGGTGCATCCACGTTAAACGGTGCTGTCATACACCAATGGACATTGTGTAAGCTCTTATATCAATATACACTAAACATTCAGCTACTTCTGTAAGTACACGTTTTACTTTTGTAATACACCAATTCCTATGACGGAGGGATCAACCATGTTTTTTTTTTTTCTGTGGTGGCAGGCATCTTAAATGCCAAATGGGTGAATGGAAGCCGTTCCTGCGAAGAACCCATAGCCACATATAGATTTCCAAAAAAAAAATGGATGCTGGTAATATTTGCAGAGTGGTGGAATCTCACCAATTTCACCAGCGAAACCGAACCCGACACGTGGAAAGGCGCTACTAGCATTTTCTTCTCTGGCGTCCAGGATGGGCAAGATCGCACCTGACTCGACGGGGAGTTGAGGTCATGGCATTAGGGAAGGAAGTCACTTCTGTAGTTTTAAAAAGAGAGCACAGCTCAGTAAATATGGCGAAGAGGAAGGATGGGAAGAGGGAGGAGGGGAATCGGGAAGGCAAGGCCACATTTCGAGATGAGTACATCCATACAAAACCGAATGCCTGCGGCCATGCTACTCTCTCTGTAACACTTGAAGGGCAAAGCCTTCTGCACGCTTGGTAATGCATTAAGTTACACAATCGGGGATCAGACCTCTTGCAAGACATGACGAGTCGCAGTGTGAAAGACACGCATTAAATTGCCTCGACGTTCTTAGTCGATTGCATGGTCTGCACCCGCGGGAGCTTTCAGCACCTTACTTGGTGTCGCACTACCTCCGGGATCAGCCCAACAAGCGACGATGTCAACCAATGACGTCGCCTGATGACGTGATGGTGACGTGTCACAACACGACAGGATTAATTTAGCACTACCTCCGGGATCGGCCCACCAAGCTGCGATGTCCACTGATGAAGTCACATGATATCATACGACGTCATGTGACGCCGTCTTGTGACGTCACAACATGACGTAGTTCCTGCCGCAGGTCACGTGGGTTTCGGTACCCCTTCACTCGCCTGCAGTGTTTCGCTCAAGGTGCCGCATAACGAGACAATTAAGGCTTTCGCGTGGGTGCCCGGCGGCGATAAGAGCACCACGCACCCACCGCCACGCGCACTGAGAGTGGACGTTCTACCATCTCACCACCACTGCGGTACGACCTGAGGACGTGAACGACCTACAAGGAACGGTGAGGAAGAGGACTGCTCACCGTAATGGCGGACGGGGTCGTGTTTGTAGAAGTCCTTCCAGTCGGGGCCGTACTTGAAGGCGCTCAGGTTCCAGTTAGTGGAGAAAACAACCTGGTGTCCTATCTTGGTCAACTTCTTGACCACCGGGCTTTTCACGTGGTCCTTATTGCGGCAAAACTGCACGACGGCGTCACGGGGGGATCTGCAAGTGCACGTGAGCAGAAGGAACGAGTGAACGCCAATACGCGGCTTTCTAACACGGAAGGAACGAGAAGATAAATTGGGAAGAAACCCAGTATTATCGTCAAACTGAAGCGAGTCCTTCCCACTGTACTTAATGACAGAGTTATAATTAAGAGTTATACTAAGAGAAAAAAAGGGTTGTGCATGTTACGTATTAGGCAGGACAAATAGCCGGTGCTTTAACAGTTTCCGAGTGGGCAGCCAAGGGAAGTCAAGCGCAGTCGAGGACGGAAAATAAGTGTGTGGAGTGATGAAATGTAGTGATGATGTTTTGGTATTCGTACGAGGCTGTGGGTATTGTGCATTTGCAGAGCCTTCAGAATCACTGTTGCGGAGAAATAGCGTGACGAAAACACAAGAACAGAAAAATGAAGCAGCAACCTTTTACTGGGTAATCGTCAGTGCGTAAGCATTATCATCAATTCCCCCCAACGTATGGCAACGGTATACATATATAGTGGACATCAGGCATCATACAGGCCAATGATAGTGAACATATGACTGATATGAGTCAGAATTAGCCAACTCTAGCAGATTTTAGGCATCATGTAGCCAACATTGGTGTTGACTAACAGGCAAGCCATCGTTCAGCCAACGCTAGCCAACATTAACCAAGGCCAACTGGTACTTCGGTAAGTACGGCAGGCCATGAAGCTGGTCTTGCGGCAGTTGAAGGGACTTACTTTCTCAGGAGGTAAGGCCCACGCTAAACAGAATGAAAACCCTTGCGAGGGCCACATATTAAAGGAGTCCTGACACAAAAATTTTCGCCCCGCGTTTTTTTGCTGCAATGTGTTGCTGGGGGCCTGTTAGTCATAACACGGCACATCGTTTGCTGCAGCGCGCGACAGATAATTAGTTACAAGCTCTTCATTACCGACACAGCCTCAGTTTCGGTTTGACAGAGCTCCAAAAACGACAAGCCGCCGGGTGCAACTATCACCACCTTAGCGAGTGAAACGCTCGGTCACGGAGCACAAAGAACAGTGACGCACTTCCGCTCGGTCTGCATCGTCTGCTTGCATTCGCTTGTCACCCATGCTGCGTGATGTCGTCGCCGTTATCGTCCTCGCTGTCGTCGTCGGGCTCATCGTCGTCTGATGGCGACAATTTTCTTGCGACGGGGATGGAAGGAATTTACGACGGGGCGAATCACTTCAGGTTTGACCCGCTGGCGAGGAGTGCTTCGTCGGGAAGCGGCAACGATACCAGCGACGACGACCACGATGAACCTCGCGTCGGCAATGTACTATTAAGACCCGACACATTCGTGCACAAATGTTCTGCAGGGCAATTCATTTAGCCAAAGTACGTTCGCTTTTTCTACGTTCAAGTATCCGATTGAATCACTTGATAACATTGTGATGCCCTTCAAGTTGTTGGTGCCGAAGAAAGCTAGGTAACACCAGAGCACCAGACGTGAGCGATGCACAGGGTGGAGTCGGAAGACCCATGTACGCCAAGTCCGGCGCCTGTGTGGTAAAGCAATGCGCCTCGAAATGGAGCCCGCAAACGCGACTGTTCTGCACGGGGGACCAGTCCTGATACTCCTGACGTCCACAAGCGCACACGAACTCGATCCACTTCTGCCGCCGAGGTTCGTCGGGGGGAAACGTATGCAGCGATACGCCTGATCCCGACTTCGACGTGCAGAAGGAAACGGCGCAGAAGGATTTCGGCATTGTGGCCTGTCACTGCAGCCCAGGCAGCACAGGGAAATCAAGAAGTCCTTGGGAGCAGGAAACGGGAAAGCTGTAGTGTCGCCGAACACAAAACTTTCAACGCGTGCGCCGCGGCAGCGCCTCCTCTTGGCCGCGGCCACACACTCGCGAGCAGCCGCCGAGCAGTCACCAACAGCGCAGTGGCGAGCGCGCCAAAACAGAAATGGCGGCTACGACGTCATCATAACCTGTTGTATCGGGAAGTAGGGGGGTCACCTCGGGTCACCTCCGAGGGTGTCAATGCCGCCAGGTGCGGCCTAGAATGCTGGATCGCGCACGCGAACTTCAAAATTCATACAAAATACCTTCCAAGCTTTATTCGCTGTCGATATTTTGCAGATGGTACACGCATGTACACAGGAATCGATCCAGCAGGCTATCTCGGCCGCGAAATTTTGTGTCAGTACCCCTTTAAATATTTACTGCTATTAGAACTGGCTCATTGAGTAAGCACCTTTGATGACGCTGCCTCATGATTGCGCCGTCTATATATATATATATATATATATATATATATATATATATATATATATATATATATATATAACGTCAGGCAAGTAAGTGAGGCGAATAACCACAGAAAGCTTCGCTTTAAAAGTAAACAACAGTTTCACATACAGTCACGTTGATGCCTAGGAGGTCGTGCCAGACCATGACACTGAAACCGAGGCTGTGGCTGGATTCAATGACGTTATCCATGTACAGCTGTAGCATGGAAATCACTTGAGGTGGCACGGTTCTCGGGAGGTTTTTGAACCTAGTGGAACGAATAACAGGAGAGAAAAGAAAAGAACACTGATACAACGGCTAAACATGAGAAGAATTAAGTACGGCATTAAGGGGAAGCCTCAGGACGAGGCTTCCTATTTAAATACTTTGGAACACAGAAATAGTTTTCTCAGCATCCACCACACCTAATTGGATCAAGTACGTCTCACATAAAAAAAAATTGAATTTGTTTAACATTGCATGCGGCATTTTTATTTCGGCCGTCAATTTTAAAACTAAATCGTTCCACTTCGCAAAATTACAGAAAACGAAACTGTTTTTTAACTCTGCAATGAAAATTGACGTCACACTTCTGCTCCACGTTATAACTTTGGTTTCGAGGTACTTGCTTTAGGACACGCGTCGCTATATATAGAGCGGGACCACAGCCATAATTTACGACACATCAGCTTCAAGAAAGATACGCTTCGTAAACTGCGGTACACAAAAATTAACTTACCAATTTCCCACTTCCTTAATTCCCCACTTCCTTAACGAGCACCCCACCGTGATGACAATAATTGAAGAAAGTTCCCCCCATTCAAGTCTTCAAAAACAAGATACACACATTCCTTCTAAAAATCCAAACAGACTTCTATACCTCCTTCGATTCCTCTTCCTATCCTGTGTAACATGCATATGCTGCACATGCGTGTTTTTTTTTTTTCGTAGCCACTGTTGTATATAAGTCGCTCTCCTTATTCATATGTTAATTATAATTATTTACATATTCTTGCGTCTAATGGCTTGATTTCTGGAAAAATCGCAATGTTTGATTCTATTGTATACATTCATATTTGTTTTGTCATGCATAACTGGTTATTCATGAGTGTACACGGGAGATTGGCGCTTTGTCAGGCTTTCTTTGCCTTTACGCCGATCCCCTAGGCAACTATGTATACTGGTTGTCTGAAATAAATATGCTATGATATGATATGATAAAAAAAAAATGTCCTACTCAGTCACAGTACGACTACTACACGTATCTGTTCTTTGACTCTCGACACGCACGTGTGCAGCCTTATACCCAGGTGTATGTACTCGTCCTTGAAGAGGGACGCGACTTCCTTGAAGATGACGCCGTACACCTCGTTCGTGGGTCCGTGCGACAGATCCGCCACGTCCCACTCGGTGTCCCTTGGACACGGTGTCTTTGCTTCGTGAAGCTGCTCGTCACTGCGCTGGCACAACGTCACCAGGCCTGCAGATGTCCGATGAGGAGGCCAGGATTAGCACTCGAACAACGTCGTGTCAGGAACATCGAAGTACTCGAATACCCGAAACGTCTTACGTACTAGAGTGGTTATTTGGGCTGGTTGGTACATATTCAAGGAAACGGGAAACATCGCGAAATACAGGTCAATGGCAGAGAACGGACCAAGGTCCGTGTTAGGTACGTTTGTGGTCAGTACAGGTACGTTTGTGGTCAGCCCAGCTCCTCGGCCGCGCTGTCCTGCGGACACGCTGCGCTTCCTAGCGGAGCCGTTGCGAAATCAGCGCATACTCAGAAGCACCAACGTCATAGGGTGATGTCATCACATGACTTTTGCATCACTCTTGTCGACACCGACGCCGACGGCGACCTTTCGAGTTGATGAGGCATCTGAGGCCTTCGCCCTGATAACAGTAATTGAGAGCGGTCGTGCGATGAAGATGTACAAACTGAGCTTATTCAGGTGTACGTTGAACGTTGGTTCGCGGGAATAGTAGAATGGGTATTGAAGGGAGTGATTGGCTGGCATTCGGTACCAGTACAGTGGTACCTGGCAGCGCGTCCCGCAGTAGCTTAGGAGGAGAGGCGATGGCAATCTCCGGGATCACACGGATGCCGCGCAACCTGGCGTACTCGACGACGTCTTCTATGTCCTGGGGCAAGTACATGTGCCGAGGATGTCGCGTCACCTGCGGCACACCATTTCGGTTCCCTGTGGTTAGCTTTCCTTACACTTCTTATAAAATAAGTACATACTGTGGAATGCTATTATAGCGAGCAGGTTTATGCGCTAAATTTACTTCGTTATGCCAGGTAATTCGGTATAGCTGATTTGTGATGTTTGTTGTATGGGAGTTCGTCATCCGTAGTGGATAAACGAAACGATAAAGGAATTTATGCCCTGAAAAGAGAACTATCGCTGACCTGCAACATTGGATTCATGGACTGTCTCACCAAACCTGTATTGGACTTTTTGCACGAAATAAACTTCCTGGATGTGTGACGTGCCATTTCGCGTTGTTTCGTTAATACGTGTTATGCCTAAGGGTAGCAATATGTGTATAAAAAAGAGGAAAAAGCTATAGTTGTTGCGGGAAATTATTTTCGCTTCTGCCTAAAGCTTTATTCGGCACCACAAAGAATGACGTTTTCAATTCGCGTGATTACGTTGACAGGCTCCACTATTGATATCACTCAATATAACACGTTCGAAAAGAGCAACAGTGCGTCCTGAAACGTAAGGCATGGTGGCTTTTCAGCTGGTAGCGGACACCCAATGTCCAATACGTTATAAGGAAGACATTTTAGTTGTAAACTTAACACGAGGCTCGAGCGATGCCAGCCATAAAAAAAAAGTACTTGCGAAAAAGCCAGCTTACCATAGTGAGGTTCGGGAATGCCTCCAGCCTTAAGCGCCAGGCTGTCCAGTCGGCGAGAAACCAGTGGAATACGTTAAATTTGTTGTAAGCCATGGCATCCTGGCAAGAGAATTGACAGAGTGACAAAAAGGATTCAAAAATTTCGCTCGAAGGGACTACGATGAGATAGTAATCATAATAGTGCTTTTATTTATCTGAATTAAAGGTCGAAGGTATATTCCAATGATTGCCGAAATCTTGCAATAGCTGACCCCGTTTTATGCTCGCAAACTTGCCAAATTTCATCACATTACATGTACTTCATTGTGTGCCGTGCTCGACAGCGCTTTCCTTCCGGTTATCTGTCTATCATCTGAATTTACTTAACATGCTGAACTCTATTCTCTGAGCTTAAACGATAACATCAATTACGTCAGCTAGTTCTATAATCCACATCGCCGCCTTCCTGTCTATCAGTGCTCCGCGTAACATTCTGATATCAGTCATCGCTGTTAGCATTCATGATGGCCATAAGCGTGCGCAGGGCTTCCCCTTCAGGGGGGGGGGGGGGGCGAAGGTTCGTCGCAGCGCCCCCCCTCCCTATTATGTCAATGTATGGGGCTGACTTTGCGCCCCCCCTATCACCCCCCCTTACCTATTATGGGGCTGGCTTTGCGCCCCCCCCCCTTCTCGCCCCCCTTCTCGCCCCCCTTCTCGCCCCCCCCCGTACGCACACCTATGATGATGGCTGTAATCATTCCGATAAAAGCTGCATCACTAGTTTGGCGTGCTATGCAAGCTTCTAAATATTTCTTAAGGGCCTGCTCTGGTTACTTAATTATAGTCGCCCTAATCACTATTGAAGTGACAAGAGAGACGAACGCGAGATACACGCGACACCACTGACCAGGTTTCTCTTAAGCGTCTTCACTGGCAGGAACCGCGTGACGCAATCCACGAGAAGGCCCCTGTAGAAGAACCTCGGGTAGTCCCGTACTGACGTCACGTTCACCAGAAACTGAAGATAGAACACGAGCATCGTATAAGAGCCAAAGAAAGCCATTCGCCGTGAGACACGAGTTGAGTGTAGTTGCTTGCAGTTGTCCGCGCGCGTATTCGTTTCGGATTATACTTCCTTGATCACTTGATTGTGAATGAACATACGCCCACTCGCTAAACTGTTGCTTGCTCAAGGATGCAGCAGAGTTGAAATATGGGCCAGTTGGTTCATGATACTTGAAGAAAGCCAGCAAAAGCACGGGACACGAGAAAGAGGCAGACGCAAACACCGCTGGAACTAACAACTGGACAGTTGTTAGTTGCAGCGGTGTTTGCGTCTGCCTCTTTCTCGTGTCCCGTGCTTTTGCTGGCTTTCTTCAAGTATTGCTCAAGGAGACACGCAAATATATACATGTCCGTCCCTCGTTTCCATTGCTTGAAAAATGAAATAACCGCTACCGAATAAGCGTTAGCCTACAGCTGAAGCGCTTTATCATCGCGAAAAACCTGCGAACAGTGTCGTCCGTTTCAATTACCCGAATAGGAATCTAAATTAATCCACAGAGGTTAAAATATTTTCACGTGGACCTTTCAAGAATGAGAAATTTTCTGTGTGAATTACGTGGTCGTTAAATACTACAAAGGAAATAATCTAGAGTTTCAGTTTTCAATTACCCTCGTATGCATTGGTGGGCGAGCAGTTACCCCACACTTACACTTACCTCTTTCGGTGTCGGGGATGTTGGTAGAAAAGCTGACTGAACGTCTCCAAACCTGCATAGACGATGAAAGAAAAACGGATTGCTTTCAACCGAAGGCAAGATCTCAACAACGTGGAACAGCAGCGTAAGAAAGCGTGGAGCGACGCACTCACCTCGCAGCGCTCCCCAAACCGTTGTGGCATTCAGGAAAGGCGTCACCGGAAAGCGGTACAGTCAGGTTGTCTGTAAAGACAGTCAAGTACTGAAGGAAATGCAACCATCAAACGGAATGATGGATCTTTGTAACGCTACTTGGAGAATAACAGAAATGCTCCGACAGTGTATCGATAGGGTGCTCTTGCTGCGACTGCCACGAACCCATGCGGATGTCACAGTGGTAGCGGCACCAATATTGGAACCATAGGCGTTCTCACAGGGGTGGGGGGAGTGGGGGGGTGACTGCCCTCCCCCCCACCCCACTGATTATCTACTGGGGGGTGCCAAGTGTGTCTCACAAAAATACTCAATGGGACCTGTACCACCATTCAGGGGCGCAGTCAGCAATCTTTTTTTCAGGCGTAGGGAGGGGGGATTCAGCCACCCCTTACGCATTTCCGTGCGTGTGTTTGTATATATATGCATGCTTGTACATATAAACATGCAAAATTAAAAATTTTCTGGTGGTTTTCAACGGCCTATAGACTACACTTTTCACCGCTTGTAAGGGACAGCCATCACTTGACGAGAAAGGGGGGGTCATGTGGATAGAACGCGTCCTTATCGCGTGCGTGCCGCTTGCCATCAGCTGTGACGCAACGAAACCCATAGTCCCTATGCTGGCCGCGATCGACATTGATAACTGCGATCAAGGTTATGTACGCTGGCTCTACACACGGGTTCGACAGTAAGGTGATCTGATCTATAGATAGAGCAAGAAAAGCTGACGAGAGTAACAGAGATGGTGGTCGCCTTATGCTAAAGCTCCTTGTGCAGTCGAACACGATTTGAAGGTTATTGCGCGAGCGTCGACCAAGAGCTACAACAGCGCCACGGCCCACAATGCTCTTTCGAGGGGAGGGAGGTATCAAGCAAGCTTCACGCACTCTTTTAACAGCGAAGCTCTTCAGCGAGCCATTCCTTGTTCACCCCGTATCAAAAAACTATCATCATCGTAAACGGGCATGTGCCTTGATGGAATGGGTATCTGAAAGCGCCGTCCCAGCTGCTTGGAACCGCACACCAATGGCGTGCGCGTTACCATAGTCACATCACTGTCACGCGACACTTTGTGGCTATAAAAGCTCGCGCCTAGCCATACGCAGTCATGGAAATTGCGTAACCGGGTCCAAGAAATGGCGTATGAATACGTGTTCTGAGAACTTCGGCCTCTAATTGCTTATAAAATGGGTCAAAGCTTACACTAAGCCACGCAATCCTCGATACACAGCGAAGCTGATCGGACTCATCCGGGGCGGCGCTACCGGAATGTACGGGGGGGGGGGGGGGTCCCCCAGAATTCTCGCCTGCCCCCCCCTATGCCCCCCCCCCCCCCCCCCCCAAGAGCAAACATAGTCAAAAGAGAATGCATGAGTTACCCGTCTTTCTGCCCCCCTGGACGAACTCACTTGTCGTGGGTGCCTCCGCAGTGAAAAAATCCTGGCGCCGCCCCTGGGACTCATGCGTCGTAACAGCGGTTCAACCTTCAGTTCAACCCCGCTACAGGCAAGTTCAAACCAAGTTCAAGCAAATTTCAACATCGCTACAGCCAATTTTAAGCGAAAATTCAACGTCGCTACAGCCAAGTTCAAGCAAAGGTTCTGCCTAGATACAGCAATAAATAAGCATGAGACCGATCCGCTTCACTGTGTGTCGAGCATTGCGCGGCTTAGTGCGAGCTTTGAGCCATTTTTTGCTGTTCCTTAAGAGTCGATGAATCTAGTCTGAAAAACGAGCATTTTCATTTTTTTTTTTATGGCAACGCGATATATTTTGTTCACTTTAGCAAGCCGCTCAGACGAAGCAGTGCCAAGCACCAGCGTTACCAGATCTTTCCCAGTGTTATTATCGTCCGCTGAGACAAGAGATAACCAATACGCTCGATTTCAACGAATGTAAAGCTTAAAATAGAGAGAAAGGGTGTAGAGGTCGTCATAGGGGCAATCGCTGTAGCATGGAACAGCCAACGAGGGAGAAAAGATTGCGTAATCTTGATTTTCACTGTTCCGAAACGTGCCGTTAAGGCCTGACCACACGTGCGCGTTGCAGCGTGTCAGCGCGTGGATTTTTGACGCAGCGTCGCGCCCTCTCCCTATGGAGAGAGAGGGCGCCCGGCTACGCGAAGCTGCGCGCCCTTTCTCTCCAATGGGGAGAGCGCGCGACGCCGCGTCAGAAATACACGCGCTGACACGCTGCAACGCGCACGTGTGGTCAGGCCTTTAGGCCTCTGGGACGCTAGGCCGGTCGACGCTCGCGCGGTGACCTTCTAATCGCTCTCGACTGCAACAGCACGGTATATCGTACATCCACGCACAGCTCTCGTCGTCTCCGTAGCGAGGGTGACTGCAGTACTGCTCCGCGAGGAGGGACACATTGACGTCAAGCCTGTCCAGCCGCATGCCCGTCGGGGCAGCCGCGGCGCCCTTGTCCTGCTTCATGGCGTTGTAGAAGAGCAGCGTGGCGTAGCGAGCCTTCGCCTTGGCCAGGACGTCGCACTCTGGCGTGCCCGCGTCGTTCGTTGTGATGCGAAACGAATTGGCCGCCACGTGTCTCTGTAGCTTCGAAGGCATGACGAGCTGCGGTTCGGGCCACACGGAACCCCGGGGTGATGGCGTTCCCTGCGGCAGTCGGTGTGCAGGGCACTTAGGGCGGAGTCGTGTAGGCGCCGGGATCGATCGTTGCAGATAACGGAGCCAAAATGTATTGCACACGACAGCGTATATGGCGATGTATTGACATCTTACTGTATGTATTGGTGATGTAACGGTGATGCACTCTAACTACAAGTATGGCGATGAAAGGCGCCGTTAAAAAAGTCTGTGCTTATCTGGGGCCGAATTCTAAGACATCTCTCTCGTGAGTGCGTTTTCCCATTGGTCACCCGGCTTCGCTAATGGTATGTCCCGCATCTTGATTGGCTTAAATATTTGCTTACGAAAAATTTTTAGCGTAAGACGTTTTTGTAAATGCGGGCCCTGACCACTTGGTGTGCACAGAAATATCTGAAACGAGAATTGACTACGCAAATTCATTTATCGTTCTTTCTGCTCAGTCTGTCGCAGCCATCTTCATTTTTTACTTGCAATGAAAGGTCAGCAAATAATAAAATTACGTTTGAACACCCACAATTTGGTCTTACTCCTTAGACGTAAGGGTGCTAGCCACGAGACAGCCAAACACGTGCCCTACATACACCCATGAATGTGCTAAAAATCTTAGTTTTTATACTCATTTTAATCTTATACTTGTATGCACTGACAACGAACGTCCGCGATCGGGACCAACCGACAGTGAGAGATAGCTTTTCTTCAAAATCAAACTTTCATAGCGTCACGCGCGGGGCCTTCGGATACGGTGAAAATATGATTTTATGCTTACTTCGAGTGGCAGGCGAACCTCGATATAGGTAATGTAAGCGTCCGCTGACAATGCATGGGCAAGCAGCAGGAGCGTTCCGGTGAGGGAGCCAGCCGCCATCGGTCGCATCTCGATTTCCTACAAAAGGACATAGGCGACTGTCGGACGAAGCGGTCGACACCAACGCACAACCACGCACCAGCCGTCTTCCATTTCTAGGCAGCAGCAGCAACGACGCGCGAATGAGCTTGAAGCATATTTGTATGTGGCAAAATTGCCGGAGTCTGCCTATGCAACCATCGTGGTGTAGGTTTACACGGGCCCCGATAGTGTTATTATGTTCAAGAAGTTCGGCTGGCAACATCAATGTCGACATCATCAAATGATATGGCGGCCATGTGCTGCACACGAACGATTCTATTGTCACGCGTTTCTTTTGTCTTTAACTAATAAACGACTTTGTTTGAAGACAAACCTGCGTGGATTGAAAGGTCGAAAGCCAACAATAGTTCAGTGGATCGCTACTCAGCAATCCACTGTACTGAACTGAGCTCAGTGCGAGCACTGTGTCGTACTTTATGATGTCAGCTCCCGCTTACGAGTTAGCAAAAACTGGTGAGACCAGAACGTATACACGCCCGCTTATCTGCAGTTTACAAATGCTGAGAAAGGAACCAAAGAAAACAGAAGCCGGGAAATTAGAGGAATGCTGATTACCCGATAAAGTGGCTCCTTGTTGGTGGATAAAATTTTGCGTTTCTATACTGTGCTGAAAGTCCCAGTCGCGCTCTAAATAAAGGAACTAAGTTGGACGGGATCAACCAGAGGCAATGTCGGTATGCATACTCACGGCAAGTGAAGCGTCTGTTCTTTCTCGGCAAGCGGACGCTACGTTCTGATGACTGAACGTGGAGCGCGTGAAGCTTCTTCCTGTTTTTGTTCACGGTGGCTCACACCCACTGTGGGGAACTGGCGAAGAATTTAGTGGGCTTATATATTTTCTATAAAACGTAACAGGGTAATTTATAGAGTACAAACGTTACTAAATTTTAGAGGAAATTTTGGTGCACAATGAAATGCGTATATAAAAGAAACAAAGCTATTCAAAAAATTATAGTAACAGATAATGGTCTAAATAAATAAATAAATAAATAAATAAATAAATAAATAAATAAATAAATAATTGACTCGAACGGGACGCCATCATCGTCTTCTTTAACTAGAAAATGTTTCTACATCTTTTCGACCTGACTGAAGCGAGAGAAAGAGAGGAAAACATTTATTGAGGGATGACTAGTAAGTGAAGGTGACAGGGTCCCTATTCCAGGATCCCTCTGTCCTGGACCGCCCGCCGGGCTCGGGCGACAAGCTGACGCTGGTCGACTAGGTCCGGCTTGGAGATGGCAGCGATAAGGATAGATTTTAATTATGTTTCACAATTCATAAGTGCATAAGATCACCTTAATTACTCCGTCAGTCGCTCATAATCTTTAGTTCGTGGTCTTCTCTCATGCTGATTTTTTTTCTTTGTTTTCATTCTTTTTGTCGCTTGTCAACACATATCTTCTTTCAAATATTTTATCTAAATGGTTGAATTAGTATTCTAACATTAATATTCACTAAGAACAAACTATTCATTCGAACTGACGCAATAACTTGTATATCTAGAACAAAATGAGATTTTTAACATCACATATTACGCGCCCGACTCCTGGCCATTCCCTCTGAATGTGTAAATGTCAGTTATCCCTAGAGCGTCATCATCAGCATCATCAACCTCATTTAGCAAGCCTCTCGCCTTTAACAGGAGCTGATACACGAGCTACCGGGGCTCATCACGCTTCCCTCAAATTGTTTCGGACCACGAAAAGATAGTCTATGCGAGAGCCCTAATATTAAAGCAGCCACCACGGTTCCGAATAGATTCGACGATCGCTCAGCCGTAGAACGGCGTATAAACCAAGGATGCGCCGTACACTTGGGCGCCGTCCACGTTCACCTTGACACCTCGTGGTGTTTAGAATCTCTCGCCGCTCGCGTAGAGAGAAAATGCTCTCTATAGCATCATTATGCCGAAAAGTCAGCGCTGGTAGCAACGCATGTCTCGTTTTTTTAGTGCTAGATCTCAGACATAAATGGCTTATGGCACTCTAGGTTCACCTTTCTTATTGTGGTGCATGGCGATTCAGCGATGAGGTGTGGAAAGAAAAGGTTGGGAGGGAGCATTGCGCAACACGATTGACGCCTACTGTGTCGACCCAACATGATAAAAACGTCGGAGCGCGCGGTAGGTTTTAGTACTCCCGGTTAAGTTCTATTTTTGAACCTTCTCCGTGTGCCGGCCGGTCTGCTCCGAATAAGCACGTCTCGATTATAAACTACCGGGCCCCAAAACTCTCGGCACATTTCATTTCCCGCCTACTTTCGACGCAATAAGTCACGCGTTGGGACGCTGCTGGCATCACGGAGCTTTCGCCTGCGGAGTCTGGCTGCATGACATGATGGTTCCTCTAAAGTATTTCTTCCTCCGTTAAACTAAATTTTACACGCAACTGATCAGAGGACTTACTCAGAAGCTTTTATTTGTAAGCACTCCTATTGAGGTAACGCTCTAACTGTTGCGCTACACTGGAAGTTGGCGGTCGAATCCACATGCTTTCGTTCGTACAACCAGTGTACATCGACCAGTCACCTTCGCTAAACTTTATTAACGGATTGATTCCAGTGTAATAGCATTTTGCGAACGTGCGTTCACAAGGCCCGAGAAACGAATTTCATAGAAAGCAACTAAGAAAAGACGGATATACGAGTTCTTTACTGGGCTCCAATAAATATGTAGGTTCACCTAATGAGTGCTTGTAGCACCGCGCGGAGCACTTGTTTTTATTCAATGCCGCCGTTACCAATGAGGTCGTCGCCTGGCGAGCTGGCGTAGTGATGAGCTGACGTATAGTTTCGCCAGCTCGGCACGGCCGCTCGCTACGCATGTGCTCCGCTTGGCCCAGACGTATCAGGTGGCGGCCCCGATACAGGCGACGTATCTCGCTTCGAGGAAGTTCCGTGCGGGTTGCGACCGCCCAGCTTTTCTCGAGCCGCGACTTCCGATACATACACGGACTCGCCGGACGTAGTTTCAGCCGCCTTCAACCTCGGCCCGTGGATCATGAGCCTTCGAAGTCCGTGAAGCTCGAATCGGAGCGGACGACCGCGAGCCTCCAGCTACCTGATCTTCGCAAGGCGTGGTCTCGACTTGGCTTGTCTTGGCTCGCGCATCGGGATTTGAGCCCGCTCGGGTAGGAAGGCGCGTCCGGAGTTGTCCATTTATCCGGAGGAGACCCGACGGACGCAGACCCAGCCGTCGTCGCTACGGCAGTCGGACTCGGGACTATCACAGATTGGTCCACCATCGTCAGCTGGGGCCGGACACCGGTGTAGTATTGCACGTACGCGATTTCGCCGGGAGGATTTAACTGCGGCTGCGTGGGAGCTAGCTGCTGTCCTGGCGAGCGAGGTTGTTGAATCGCGACGTAGTACGGCTGTCCCTTCGCTTCGTGCGTACTACTGGGAACGCCCGACCAGCTCGGAGTCGCCATTTGAAATCCACTCGTCGAAGTAGCCCGGAGAAATGCTGGGCCGGCAGCTATAGCTGGAACACCGAGTGGACTTACAGGTCGGAACAAGTATCCGACCGCCGGTTCATTGGCGAGCAGGGCACGCTGTGTGCCGTGAATCCGTGCCTCCTCGTTGGCCACCACCTGGTCGTAGTTCCGGTACATCTGGTAGAAAACGTACATGATGCCGCCCTGAAATCGAGTGATGTGGACAGCAATCCTAAGTGGCTCTGCAGTAAAGTATGCACAAGCGGGACAATTAGGAGAGCTCTTGGATATATTGCCTTGCTTTGTAGGATCCCTGGAACACTTTTCCAAGTAATCATCGACCTAGCTTCACTGATAGAGCTTATTGCCTCACGAATCTACTGCCGCAAAAATTTGAGAATCCGTCAAGTACGAGGGGAGTAACAACGATTTGTCGCACGCTTCAAGCGCTTTCTCTCTCCTTTCGCACCAGCCAGCGTGCTAACAGCTACGCAGAGGGGAGATTACAAGGGGGGCCAGAAGTATACAAGGGGGCCGTTTGTCAGCGCGCGTCATGACCCTTGAGCACTTTATTATTATTTTTTTCTTCGAATGCGCGGCTTTCAAGTGTGATCGTGAGAACGCGCACGGGCACGTGGCGGCATCCCGCGGCGGCCGCAGTAACTATGCAGCTCACGACGACTCAAATCAGCCAATGGCCGTGGACATTGGGTTTATGACGTGGTCACTCGGTTTATGTCATCATTTGTCGAGAGAAGAGGGAACGTTTTTCAGCTAACTTTTGAGAATTAATTGCGAATTCCAGGCCGCATGCTGCGCTGTAATGTTTGGCTCGCATGTTCTCAGGAGCCTCGACTACCGATCAGCAGCGTTTTCTGACCATGCTGAAGAAATGTTGCGGGGCCTCTTTGAAATCTGGCAGTATTGAAATCAATAAGGGAGCTATAGTGCTGCGCTGAAGTTCCTGCCGAGAGAAACTGCCACTACACAAAAAGCGGCAAATTTGTCGGAAAGTGATGCGTTGAGAGAGATTTGTGGGACGTTTCACTAGTTTCACCAATCCTTACAAGAATTTATATGTCACGTACACGAACACATTTGTTCGTGTACGTGACAGCCGTTGCGTGCAGCATCGTAAAGTTTGCCGCAGGGAAGGGCTACGTATCGATTAAGAAATAATTAGCTTCGCGCTCAGAGCGTCTCAGAACGCTAGTCTAATGTTAGCATGATGTGGAGCGGCAGTCAGCGGCGCTGAAGGCATCACATCTTGACAAGCTAACCAATCAGTACAAGCTCGGTACAAGTACACTTCACATTTGTAAAAGAACAGCGCCAGCTGGCGTCCGCTCTCAGCTTAAGTGTTTTTCCTTCGCTAATATAAATACTTCGGGTTCCTGAGAAATAAACAGTTCGATGTGTTAGTTAAGATATTTTTGCTGAACTCTGTATCCGGTTCTCCAATAAAGTTGAACTAGAACGTTAAAAGTCATTCCAAAAAACCAACGACACTATTAGATAGATTCACAGAAAAATTAAGCGTCTTAAGACGTCACCGAAAATGTGCGAACGTTATGTTTTCTGGTCATCCATCTTTATATCTTGACCTGGATAATTTGGTTTTGCAGCCAAACAATGCACGCCTCTCACGTACGCCACCTTGTATGCACAGACTGCGCATGCACTTGGAAACCATGACAGTGCAACGACGGCAAAACCAACGGCAGCGGCGGGAACGCGTATTCAACGAAAGGAATGACAACATGACACGAGCAGGCCGTGGTAAAGCAGACTGCTTAACTTAGTCGAAATCTTAGTCGAAATCACGAAGGAAGAAATGAACGTGGGCAGGGCCTTCAGCGCGTAGGCGAGATAACCGCTGGTCATTAAGTGTAACTGACTCGATTCCAACGGAAGGCAAACGCGCGAGGGGGGAGACAGAAAGTTAGTTGGGCCGATGAGATTAAGAAGTTTGCGGGTATAACGTGGCAGCATGCAGTAAGCACAGGACCGGGTCGATTGAAGGAACATGGGAAGGAATTTGCCCTGAAGTGGGCGTAGTCAGGCTGATGATGATAACTTGATGGACTTTCGTGACCATAGGCGCCAGGCCCGTAGCCAGGAGGGGGGGGGCGGTTAGCCCCCCCCCCCCCCTTCCGATATTCGGATTGAGGGGGGTTGTTTTACCGCGAATAAATAATGAAAATATGTAGTTTCAAGGTTTTCAGTGGGTGCCCCCCCCCCCCGAAAAAAAATTTCTGGCTACGGGCCTGATAGGCGCACTACGCGTGATGCTTTCGTGGTCGTCATGCACCTTCAGCACCATGTCATCCGAGATCTTCGACGTGCACTTAGAATGTTCGGATGCTGTGTTCTAATCCACCCTGTCTGCATGCATGCTCTGAGGCCGTATAAAAACACCAGCATCATTTTCACCACCATCATCATCATTATCGTCATCATCACCATTTAAATAGTATATGTACACTGCAGGACGAAGGCCTCCAGTGTAAGTAGCCAAAATCAGAATGCCCATGTTTTAGGACAATACAAACAAGGACAACACTCGTTGGATCCTTACCTTTGCAAGAAACACTACCGTGCTGATCAATACGGAGGCGAAAAATATCGTATGCTGAAAAGTTAGAACAAAGAAAAAAAAACAAGATGAAATTAAATTATAAGGAATGCGCGCAACACTGCAGCTAAACCACAGCAGAGATGGCATTAAGCAGGGCGTAATAACCTATGCGCGACGCTAAATTACTCAAGCAGTCTACGATGCTCAAAGCGCGCCAACTTTCGAGTTTCTTCAGTGTGTATGTGGGCGGTGGGGGGGGGGGGGGGGGGAGGGGGGTGCGTGTGTGTGCGTGTGTGTGCGTGTGTGTGCGTGTGTGTGCGTGTGTTCGTTTCGTGTTTGTGTGCGTGCGTTTCAACACGCAGATACACACAAGCTAACATGAAAGCTTCCGGTTCTGCAAGCTAATCAGAACTTGAACAAAACTGGCACCTATGAAACTAATTCATAACATCGGGGAACGGTGCTGATCAATGCATCTCTGATGGGCTTCTCAGAAACGTGCAGCGTTACTTTTTCACACATTCCGAACATATATTCCGCACAGCTTGTTAAAAAGATTCATCTTCGTAGGAAGCGCAAAACTACACACGGACAGCAAGAAAGACACGACAGGAGCGCTTAACTTCAACTAAGCGTTTATTTGGAAAAGCGATCACATATATAGGCGAAAGAACGAACAAACCAAAGCAAAGAACAAAAGCCCACGTGTCACGCGAGTGTTCACTCATCTATTACTGCCTAACACACCATCCAAAAAGCGAAGTTCTCTCTGTGTTCACCTATATATGCGTTCCGCTTTTCCAAATAAACGCTTACTTGAAGTTAAGCGCATGTGTCGTGTGTTTCTTGCTCTCCGTGTCTAGTTTTTCGCTTCCTACGAAGATGGATCTGTACCAACTAACCTGATATTGTTTATTTAGTTAAAAAGAGGTGATAAACTGCCCGGGTGGCCGCAGTCCCAGGCCGGCAACCTTGCAGGTGCTTTTTTTCACAATGTTTTTTCCATCCATCCGTCCCATCTCGGTCAGAGCCTGTGTCTATCCCTTGTGTCCATTTTATCTCACACTCCTTTAAGTTAACTGGCCTGTCAATATTTTTTTTTTCTGATTTATTCGCTAAATCACCGAACTGAACCAGGTGCCATGGCGTCTTTCGTTTCACTTACTCGAGCCGACTCTTCGTCCATGTCTTGCAGGTGCTCTTTTTCAAGTTTTATCTAAACAGACGGAAGAAGAATAAAACAGTTATCTCTCATACACAAACAAAATACTGGGCAGCTCAGTGAAAACTGTGCGATTCGTGATAGTCCACGAGCAACGTAGATGGGCTGTACATTCGAGGGAAGTGGGAAAGGTTAATCCGCCGTACGCCATTAATCATTCCGGGAAATTTCCACGCAGTCGGCGTCACGTGATCAGAGGCGGGCAACAGAGGAGCCATTTTAGGTATTTCTTCTTTGAATGACTGGCGCGAAGCGTAGCTGTTGTTGCACTGTGTGTGGTTGGTGAGGCGAAGAAGTATCGTATGAGCTGTGAGCTCAGCTCACTAAAATACCTATGTCAGAGCGAATGTTTACATTAACATACATAGACTATTAATTCAGGGGCGCTACATTCACTAACGTCGACTGGGCAGCTACTCTGCGGACCAATATAACTCTCGCTGGTAAGTTTCGTTTGAAAGGTGTCTCGTGTCCCATGTCCCCTAAGCTTAACTTCCCCGCGTGGTTTTTACGTCACGATTTCTGGCTTACCCGGATGCCGACTCCACGCAGAGGCAGAAGTAGTTGCGAAATAGTGCGCCGGATGGCGCCAGGGTTCCACCAGTGGCGCCGCCTGACAGCGTGATTACTCGGGCACAATAGGTACTTCATCCCGTCTTTTTTACTTGGGCTCGACGAGCGCGGTCGACTTCAACTCTATTCGATTCGATATATGTTAAATTTTTGAACAGTCGCACATCCTTAACCTGAAAGAAGTTATCGCATAGTGGCGGAACTGAATTTACGAGCGAACACCATTGTTTCAAAACCGTATGCTGTATTAGCTCTCTTATTCCATCTGAGACACATCTTGTTTCGTGAACAACATCCTATAACAAAGGTCTCCTTATGCTTCATAATGTAACGAAATGTTATTTGCACGTGACACTAAGATTCACAAAGAAAGTGTCCCTATTTAAACGAACAAGCGTCCACTTACATGCTTGCTGTTGAAATCACTCAGGAATAAATCGGTGACGTAGTAGGCGCCGGTCGTAAAGGTGTTCCACATGAGGAACAGTCGAAACTTCACCTTTGCCTCGCTCTGTATTTGTTGTAATGGCAGAGACGACAGAAAACATCAGTCACAGAAAAGTGCTATCTTTAAGCGTAATTCATCGGTCAAGCAGGACTGACTTGAGCAGGTTGGTACATGCTTAAATGTGATTTGGGCGAGTTGGTACATGTATTCCTGTGTCCTCGTTCTATTTATGCGCTGTTTCTTCGCCAAGCTAATCATCGGTCAAATCTTTAAGTGCAATTCATCCGTCAAATGCGACTGGATGGAAGTGATGTGAGGCAACACTAATGTTACACAGAGAGACTAGCTGTTCGAAAGTTCAATAATATACAATTAAAATAGTACGCAAAAATAAATAACACAACAAAAAGCCAAATATACTACTTGTAATAGGACTAGTTGGTACACACCTAGGCGATTGAAGCAAAAATAAAGCCGGCGAACGCAAAAATCTGGCACTAAGCGTGCAATGTGCGCAACACGGTCACTGCCCGTGATTTCCAACTTTGTCTTTTGTTCGCCTCTTTCATTTACACAACAACGAACTCCCCAGGGACAAGAAGTCATATGGCCTCATCCAAGCTTGTGCGCGCATAATAAAACACACAAAGCACACACTAGGAGTCGCACAGCTATAACCTTTATGTAGTTCACTTTGTACGCAAATGCAACAGCAGTAGAATAATGTCATTTATAGCTCGTCGAATTCTCTTATAGATGCAGCTGTCGCGTTAGAAAGATGTTGCGTTGCGCCCGCCAGTTCCAAAGGTGGCAAGGTGTTTACGTGCGACAGTTTAATACAAGTTTGCTTTACACTCAGGTTGGGCGTGAAACATACTTCAGGCTACCCAACAGTGTTCCGGAAGTCTCAAGACACACAGAGCAATGTTCCACCGTGCAGTTTATAGTGCAAGAACACTAAGAAATCGGGAGTCGATCTGAAAGCGTAATACCCCTGTGTAATACACCTTATGTAATGCCCCTGCTTTGAGCTTTCAATGAATGATGAATGAATGAATGGAATGAATGAATGAATGAATGAATGAATGAATGAATGAATGAATGAATGAATGAATGAATGAATGAATGAATGAGAGTTCACGTACCGCTTTTCTCAACGCTTGGATCATCACAACGTCGCTCACCAGATTGAGAACAGATCCGAGACCGTAGATGATGTCGAAGATAATTCCTTCCTCTGCATCAAAAGAGAAGCACTGAAGGAAACCCAGATCAGATCGCACTGACAAAGATTGACTGTAGTGAACCAAGTTTTGCCTCTATTAACCAAACACGTGCTGAAATGTAACGCCACTGCGATGTGGAATGGAAAACAACTACTCACTGTTGGTCTTGCTGTGGGCACCCATGGCACTTGACCCAGCGAAGAAAACGTTGCTCGCCTGCGAAAGAAACAGCAGCAACGTATACATATATGCTCACTCTGGGAAAAGCCGTTGGTTCGGCAGCAAGAGATTAAAACGGAAGTTTCAGTAAGTTCGATTACCTACCTATTCAATACATCTGCGTGACTGGTTGACCGATTTCAGACAGATGAACATTTTAGTTAAGCTACAGTTCCGTTGCTAACTGAATTTTGAATTAGAAATTATTTTTGCTCGTGAATGGAAGAAGGACTTAAAAAAATTAACTGTCCTGCTCACGCTCGGCATGATACATGGGGTCACCCCATATTCCGAAGGACGATTAGGTGGTGTGGTAAGGGTAAACATAGTCCTTGTAATATCTCCGCGAGTGGTACGTCTTTTATAGAAATGCGTTTGCGTAATATATTTTTGGCGGGAACTCTACTGATTCCAACGTATTGAACGGTGTCACAGACACCTTTTAAGAAACTAGACCAGAAGATAAACGCCTTTCGACACATTTTTTAAGTATGGCTGCAGGAAGTAAGCAGTCCGCGTCAAAGAAATAACGAGATGCTCTGTTGATTCGTTTACTCACAGTGCACAGGTACAGAATGAAGTAGAGAAACCGGAGGTCCTTCATCTCGAAAGATGAAACGTAGAACCGAGCGACACGCCCAAGCCCGAGTCGTTGCTTCTTCTTCCTTCCGCATGCCCCAGTTGCACGTGCCACGTGAGGACAGTTGCGGCTGGCTTGTGCGCAGTGTAAACCATTAATATGGACGGTTTGTAACCTTGCGACTTCCTTCTGCATATTTATCTGTACTATCTTATTGTTGTGTCGTGTGACCCCAGATGTCATTCAAATACACCAGCGGGGCAAAGTTTCTCGTACATGTCACTGCGTGGAGCTAGGCTTCCGCCATGTCCGTTTCCCGTAACCAACCCGGTGTGGCGCCTTGCCAGTCATGTGACCCGTACCTCGCTGGCCAATAGCCTTTCTATCCCCTCCATAAAACCGCCTGCAATAAACGCGGGAAGCGGTCTCCCGTCAGTCTCGTCGAAGCTCGGTCTACGTGTCGTCATTCTTCGCGTCTCCCGTCGCTAGGCCTCTCCGTCGGCCTGCCGCGGGTTACGCCGCGCTCCTGCCCTACACAACACTTATTACACCACTAATCGAAATTGCCCGATTAAAAAATCACCTCCCAAGCACACCTTACAGATGGTTAACCAGCGAAGCTGAAACGTGCCGCCTGGTGTCTATTACTCGGTTTATTTCGGCGGTTCATTAAACTCTTTATCAATTATTGGTTACGTCTGTCGAGAAACCTCTCTTGATATTTGCCGCCCATGTGTTCCCTTCTTCATTTATAGTGGACCAGTGGTGGGCGGGGCTTGATGAATTCCTGTGACGCATACGCGCTAGCAGTTATGTTCACAGGACGGAGGAATATCGTTTTTGACTAGCCATGTGCAGCTTCGCTGTGAAGTAACGTGAGTTCTTAACAAAGGCCAACAATGATAACTTATAAACACGGCACGAAATCAGGGAAATGGGGCAACGCCAACGCCATTACTCCTAACAGTGCTCGATCAAACCTCTCATTTCAATTCGCGTATAGTAACACTAATGATGATTTCTGCAGACAGCCGCTTTGAAACGGATGAGCGACTGATTGTCATTTATTCTGGTTGAGGCGGGTTCACTATACATCTGCCGCTGTCTAGCATTTAACGTGCCTCTCGGAGGTCGTTCGCTTTTTTCTTTGAAACAATTATCTCCTATTTATAGTAAGCGATGTTTTTAACGACCCTAGCTCCATCGACCTATTCCGTGCTTTTTGAAGACAATGTCTCGCACGCGCCGACGCATCTCTCATCCGAAAATCACAGGCCCTCACTTTCTATAGTAACGCTGCCAGTAATCAGATTGACCGCAGACCAAGCCTCCCCATCTGTCAGGTGTGAATGCAGCATCCTTACGTAGGCTACACACATGTACTGGGAATGTCCTCGAGCCCTCTCCTCGCTAAGAAATTCACACACGCCTCAACGTCCGCCTCAACGCCCGCCCCTCCATGTCTTACGCCTGGGCTATGAAGAGCGGATTTCTTGGAAGCTCTTCGTTACGCCGGCTTAGTGCGAACAAGAATTATCACCACCATGGGCCGGCACGCGCTCGCTTCGTCCTCTCCAACTCCTGCTTCGCTCCCAACAACACGTGTGCCGATTTGGTCCGGCGTGGAATGCAACAACTACGATGGGCGAGTCTGTTACGAGGCTAAAAATCACGTAACATGACTTAACATCTAGTCACGGGACGAAAATCACGTGCATGACGCAACTAGTCACGTGACTAAAAATCACGCAACATGAAGTAACAACACTCACATGACTAAAAATCACTTAACATCATGGAACTACTGCGGTGACAAAATCACGTAACATCATGTAATTAAGAAAAACTTGACAATGGGACAAGAAACGTTTGAACATCATGTAACATCCAGTCACATTACCAAAATCACGTATTACGTAACGTTTGGCCACGGGACTAAAATCACGTAACATCACGTGACGACTACTAGTCACGAGACTAAAATCGCGCAACATCCCGCAACAGCTAGCCACGTGGCATGCTCCCCGTCATAAACCACGTAACAGCAGTCACGGAACTAAAATCACGTAACATCACGTAATAGCAAGTCACGTGACATGTTACTGCCAAAATGATGTAACAGCTAGTCACGTGATATGGTTCCCGCCAAGAAACACGTAACAGCTAGTCCCGTGACTAAAATCCCGTAACATCTAGTCACGTGGCTGAAATCACGTGACGTAAAGGCAGTCACGATGCTGAAATCGCGTAACATCACGTAAAAACTATTCAAGAACACGTAACAGCTAGCTACTCGCAAAAACCTAGCACCTCTAGCAGAAACTTGGCATTACTAGCGCAACTTAGGTAGGTCGAACATCAGCTCCGCTAATTCGTTCAAGATTAGCTCCGCTATTGGTTCCAGCCTTGCGCCAATTAGTGCAAGCTGCGCAGTTCTTTATATACACTGTGCGTTATGGTTACTTGTTGCGCCGAGTGCATGATAATCACTTGTGCCGACAGTATGATACGGTTACTTGCTGCGGCCACTGCACTGTCCTGCTTGCTTTCTACAGCAGTACGACACTGTCGTGTATGCCTACATAAGACCTGCTCCGTTTCTATGGACCGTGACGCGTTACGTTACGGACGCGCGGTTTTTCTATGGACATAGGCCAATCATGCTTACGTATTAAAAGCGATGGGCATCGGCTATGCCCTCTCCATAGCCATCATGCCAGCAACTGAGCGACGATGTGTCAGCGACACTAGCGCGACTCACGAATTATTGTCCACTAATAATCGGAGGACAAATACATAGGCTTTCATAAACAATCATTCTTGTAATTGGCCCGTCGCCTTCCCTAATTAAACGTCCGTACACATTAGCGTTAAAGAACACTTGCGTTATGAGAGAATGCAAACCCTGAATGCCCGAGAATCTTCAATCTATGATGACTGGCAAACATCTGAGCGAAGCGCGGTATAAGGGTAATTTATTGCGCGCCAATGAAAAAGTGTCTCGCCAACGGGCGCTCATCGAACCGCGCCCTCCATTGGAACAGTTTCACGGTGGTCACACATGACTGCGTCGCCTGACTAACAATTAGCCTGGGAAGCTCAGTCTCTCAGAATGAGCATGTGTAGGCCCAGACTACTCAGAGGCATCAATCAGATGGCGGCTTTGATTCAGGCGACATCTGTCGCTTTGTAGAAGTATGGTGCGGCTTGTGATCGTGACCGTGTTCCTTTTCGTGAGCCACGACCTCCGATTCATGCACGGACTCGCCGGGTTTAGCCTCAGCCGTTGCAACATCGGTCTGCGGGCCATGAACCTTCGGTTGCGAGTCCCGTGAAGTTGGGGTAGGTTCCTTGGCCTGCGTATCGTGCTCTGGACTCACTCGGGGAGGATGCGCGTCCGTTGCTGTCATATGATCCTGCGAAGCCTTGGCGGACGCAGACTCGGCCGTCGTAGCTTGGGCAGTCGTAGTCGGAGCTACAACTGGTTGGCCCGCCGTAAGCTGGGGCTGGACTCCGGGGTAGTAAGGCATGTACACGATTCCGCCAGACGAGAGAGACAACTGCTGATTGGGAGCCGCAGCTTGCTGCTGTCCTGGCAGGCGAGGTGGTTGAATCATGACGTAGTACGGCTGCCCCGGTGCTTGAGGCATCCCTGGCCCTTGAGGCATCCCTTGAGGCATCCTTTGAGGCATCCCTTGAGGCATCCCTGGCCAACCAGGAGCGGTACCGCTGGGAACTACCTGCCAGCCCTGAGGCACCATTTGTGGTCCGCCCATCGGAAGAGCCACAGGAGCCGTGGCTACCACGGCGGGAACCCCGACTGGGTGTCCCTGTTGGAACATGTATCCGGCGCCCTCCGGTGCAATGCCGGAGACACCTTGCAGGTCACCGCGAATCCGTGCCTCCTCGTCGGCCACCACCTGATCGTAGTTTTGGTACATCTGGTAGAAGGCGTACAGAATACCACCCTGAAATGGAGTGATAACAGACCTTAGTTCTTCCAAGTGGTTTTTAAGACGAACGTACGTTTGTACAGTCGGCGTTAAAAGTTTAGAGGCCACGAGACACAAAGAAGAGCAGAATATTTCCGCTGCTTTGGCAGACAGCCTTGAATCTAGAGTTCCGGCCTGTTACATGAGGTGCTAAATCATCTACTGTGCAGTTCAGCCTAATAACGTCACGAACTGCTGAGAAATACGAAGTTTTCTCAGAGATAGTGTTGTCTAAACTTTTGGCGCCGACTGTACAAGAGGCTTTGAACACTTGGTAAAGGCAAACTGCGAGAACAAAGGCACCGTCCAATGCCCAGAGACAAACTGCTTTCAATCTCTGGTGGCCTCACCGATGCTTTCGTATAATTTAGAGTGAGGCTCATCCATTGGAAATCGCTTGAAATCTTGAGGTCTATAGACATGACATGACAATTTATTGGGAGTAGTGATCGCTGGAGGAATCGTAACTATCTGTAGTCTTTTTTTTCAGTAGTTGCGTATATAGTTCACTTCAGGTTAAAAATTAAAACTGGACAGCACTGAAAGCCGCACAAAACGCTCTAACTGCACTAAGACTTCCAGCCCCGCATCCCCTACTCTCTTGCAAGCAGCGTTTTGACAATATGGGGGAGACATAGCGAGACCCAGAAAATTGGCGGCAGTTTTCTCCCAAGCCGAACCATCTGAAAAGATAGACACGGTTAGAGATGCACGCTATATTTAGTATTACTCACGTACGTTATAATTATAATCTCATATGCCAATTTGTACTGTGAGCGTCGTATGCTTCCAAGGTAAGGGTCTTCAGGGACCAATTCAAACTGCCGAGAGCAGCTTTAAGCCCTAAAGACCGTCCAGAATTTTCTGGTGAAATAATGTTTTGATTTGATCTGAGTTTGATTTTCACGGCATACTCCCTTCGAGTTTTTTCCTCACTCTTCCTCTATGTGCAAAATACATCGCGCATTCACGCCAGCATTGATATCGAGCGCATTCCACGCGTATTTTTTTTATTTTTACTTTTCTTTTCCACGGCGGCGTTGCGAGCATCGCTTGAATACAGCCTCTGAGGCGGGCGTAGGCAGATTTTTTTTTTTCTGGGGGGGGGGGGGGGTAGGTGGTACCTGCTTGATCTAAAGTGAGGACCGGGCAGGCAGATGTGGTCAAGCGTCATTTTGGGTTCTGAAGGAAAAACCATTGTTAGTCTTTTTTCTTCAGAAGTCGTGAACCAACTAGCCCAAGAAAACGTTTTGTTAAGACATTTTGGGCTCTGCATGCCATGGCAAAAAAAAAAAATCGAGGGGGGGGGGGGGGGAGGGCACGGGTTCGGTGTGCCACCTTCTGGCTACGCCACTGCTCTGAGATACTCGGCTTGCACTTCTGGTCACTGTTGCCGTAGTTTAATCAGCTCCGTGAGCATGTATTCTCTAACTCCCCGTATAATATTTGATTTGGGATATAAAATGCGCGAATCAGGACGTGATAACGTTTCAGATAAGTACAAAAGGTAAAGCGCGTAGACTTACCTTTACAGCAAAGGTCGCCGTACTTAAGAACGCGGAAAAGTAAAATAGCGTATTCTGAAAAATTAAGAGGAATGCAGAACACGAAACTGAAGTTAAGTGATTAAGAAGGAGCAAGACACTGCTGAATAAGCAAAGCAGACCTATACGTCTGCTAAGTGGCACAACGCATTTCTTACCCGAAAAGCTCATTTTCAAAAGCAATTTAGAAAAATGCTCGCCCCTATCATCATCAGCCTATTTCTGTGTCCAGTGCAGGACGAAGACCCCTCCAAATTGCCTCCCATTTATCCTGTCCTTGACGATATCCGATATCTTAATCTCAAAACCACAGGAGTGCGCGCGGGGGGGCAGCTAATTGGGGGGACGCAAAGTATGCCCCATCCCAGGGGTTCCCAAGCATGTTGGTCCCAGGGAACCCTGCTAAGCTCCATTAAGTGGCAAGGAACCTTCTCCTCCCCCCCCCCTCTGCTTTCATGCAAGCATTTTTCATTAGGTTCATGCTACATTCACGTGCAATAAATTCAAAAGCAAGTGTATATACATTTATTCACCGACATGCAACTGAACTCAGTTTCCTTGCAGCAACAAATCAATGCGAGGCTCAGTCACACTCAGGACCAGTCGCATGTCGGCTGCCTGATTCAGCCGATTCCTCTGCTTATTTTTTAGATAGGCTAGTGTCGGGAATGCCTGCTCACAAGCATATGCCGTTCCAAATGGCAGCAGTACGTCCACTGCATTATCTTCGGCACCGATCTTCAAACAGGAGATACGCGCATATGGGTAAATATAACGCCTCCGAGATACAAATGCGGTAGCTGAACCACGCGGCCCGTTTTTCGAGTCTGGCTGCATACAAGCTGCTGGCGGGATTTATTGCGCAGCACGCGCGTTTCTGTTATGCACCGAGATGTGCTTATTGACACTCGGGCGTGAGTAATGGAGGTTCCTTAAATCGATCGCACCTCGGGTTTGCCATCTAAGCGACTTGGCGAGTGCGGAACCAGGGAAAATTTATTAGTGGCTCGCGGAACCCCGAGGAGGGGTTCCGCGGAGGGGTTCCGTTACGCCTGCGGAACCCCTACGTTCCGCGGAACCCACTTTGAGAAACCATGCCCCACACCCATTACACAGTGGGACCTGTCGCCTCATTCGGCAGCTTTAGAATAGCATACGCAAAGATAGCGTTTATTGCGTATGGCGTTCCGCAGCACACGATTTTTTGAAGAGCTGGCAGCTGACCGATAAACCCTCGCATGCTACCTAATGGCATGAAACATGCGGTTGTAGGGACCATTGCAATGGAATTGGACGAAAGAAGGAAACTGGATCAAAGGGCCCCGTTTTTACCATTCTTTCGTTCAGAAAAAATAATAAAAAGATGTATGATATAGAGGGTAAGAGCGGGCATGGTCGTCCTACTCCTTTGCGAACCCTTTTATCCCACGTAATCCCATTAACTGGTTTGATTAATGGGTTATCATCGCAATCAATAAAATAAGCCAGAGACGTCATGACATAATTCATTACACTTACTCGAACCGATGCTTCGTCCATGCCTCCCAGCTGCTCCTTGTCAAGCTTCATCTAAACAGAGGGAAATTAGAAATTAAAAAAAGATAAACCTTGCGTTATCCGCATGTAACCAAACAACTAGTGGGTAATGCAGTGAAAGCTATAGAATTTGTGTTAGTAACTCAGCAACGAGTATGGGCTGTGCACTCGAGGCCAGTGAGAAAGGCTCGCTCATCGTGCCCGTCTAATCCTTCCGTGAGGCTATAGCACGCAGTAGGCGTCGCGTGATCAGTGGTGGTCAATGTAGGTGTCGTTCCTGTCGACCTCTCTTTTGCGGCTCACGGGGATGGACAGCTTTGTTTGCACTGCACGTAACAGGTCGGACTGTGTGCGGTACACCGACTCGGCTCATATTACATAAAGATCAAGCCGAATATCTGCTCACGTGGGCATTCGAAATCAATGCATGACGATCATAGGCGTGCGCAGGGTTCCCGTTCAGGGGGGGGGGGGGGGGGGGGTGAAGGTTTTGTCGCAGCGCCGCCCCTCCCTATTATGTCAATGTATGGGGCTGCCTTTGCCCCCCCCCCCCCCCTTTGTGCGCACGCCTATGATGATACTGTCATGGATACGGTCAGGATACCTAGTGCAATACTTCTCAGCGCTTCACACGTAAAGCCCAGTGTGATAGTGCCGAGTGATTACCTGACTGCGTGCTGTGGCATGAGCACTCCCAACTGCGGTTTGAAGTAGCTATTTACGCTCACGGAAGGGTTGACAACGGGTGATTGCCTAATCATTTCGAATACACTGCTATTCTGACGAAACCCCAGCTCGCGGTCTGAAGGAAACGGACGTCAACAACGACAACCTGTCACTTCCATGGGGCGATTGGATGTTATGCAATAGGCGTAAAGTCAGTTTCTACGAATCAATTTAGGGACCGCAGATGTTGCGACAGATCACGAGACATTTCTGGCGCTTTGTGCGCTACGAGCAAAACTGGGAAGTAAGGTTACACAGAACGTAGCATAATGAAAACTGAATGAGTTCTTTTCATGCGCGATAAAAACAAAACTTCCTTATCGGAAGTCAAGCCCTAAATACAACGTTTTGCATAGCCAGTTAAGTACTACCGGAAACTAATCCCGGACGGCGGAAGACAACTCATGACCGAACACTAGTGTCCTGTAGCCGTGTATTCTATCATTACTATATTGAGCTGAGACATCACTGTTCTATGAACAACGCCTCTGTGAAAGTGCCCACACGTTCCATCAAGTAACGAAACGTTTGCCCGAGACAATAAATTTCGTATAAAGGAAGTATTCAAACTAAGGTAAATAGTGGCCTCTTACGTGCTTGCTGGTGAACATATTCTGGAATATATCCGTGACGTAACAGCCACAGGTCGTCAAGGTGTTCCAGATGATGAACAGTCGAAACTTCTCCTTCGCTTCTCTCTGCGTTCACAATGGCACAGACGATAAAACTTTACAGATATACAAAAGCTATCATTTAAGCGACGGGCTTAGACAGAAATTTTTTCGGGGTCAGTCTTTCTGTATGTATGTTCGTGCATGCGTTTGTATGTGTGCGCAATAAAATGAAAATTTTAAAAATTTTAAGGAGGGTGAGCACCCCCCCCGCCCCACCTTTAATTGGCTACTTCAATCGTGTTATCTACAATGCCGGAATATTGTATAATCAGAAGCAAATTCGCAAACGAGGATTACCGTTGTTCACGTACCAGGTTTCTCAACGCTTGGATCATCATTACGTCGCTGATGAAATTGAGGCCACATCCAATGCCGTAGATGATGTCGAAGACGAATCCTTCCGCTGCATCAGAATAGGAATATTCAAAGCACACAAAAGTTTCAGTTTCAATAGTGTACTATAATATTTCAACTCATTAAGTGATAACTGAGACACTTGACGTGTACTCACCGAAGACAAACAAAAAAACTTCCGTTAATCATTGCACTAGGCACGAAATTTGGCCATAGAACGCTACGAAACAAGGACCCGTATCCACAGATACTGTTATTACACTATGACTGAACGTACGTATAGATATCAGCCAATTAAGGACGTCGCACAAAGTATTAGCAAGGGCAGGTTGACCAATTCCAAAGAAAAGTCGGGAATAAAAAGTTCGCGCATTCCTTATTAGTATTGGTAGTCAAATCTTCGCAGCAGAAATGCGGTGAAAAAAAAAAGCAATGCTATTCACATCACCCTATTCAATGTAGAGCCTTGATATGTTGGGGGAGGAAAATTTGCATGCTTCCACTGCGTCATCACTTTGGATAATCGAACTCAGGGTCCGCATTCACAAAGACGCCTCAAGCTAAAAAATTCCATGAGAGAATAGTTCAACCAATCACGATGTGGGACACATAATTAGCGAAACCGGCTGGCCAATGGCAAAACGCACTTAACGAAAGAGAAGTTTTGTGAATTCGGCCCCACGATTCTGAAGCTCACTGAAGGTTTGTCTTGAAAGGCCCGCGACAATTACATAAAACAGTTTAAAATACATGGTTCTCACAGATGAAGTTCTGCCAGCAACAACTGAGAATGTTATACGAAGTAAGGCCAGCGGCTTGCTCCTTTACGAAACGCGGTCGCCGCAGCGAAGCATAGCGACCTTCGTGCTGTCTATATGGCTTCAACGCAAACTTTTCGGTGAGAGCATAATTCGTCGAAGGGTAAGAGCTGTCAGCTGATCCCCTCTAAAGATACGGTGCGCGCGACCGCGGGCGACCACGCCCGGTCGGTCAAAAGTGCGCACTTCCTGTGGGGGAGCTACGCAGCTGCCCCTCCCCTTTGGACTACTATCGCCATGCGCCTTTCGCGCCACGAAAGACGGACCGGCGCGTTTCCTCTCTGCTTAGAGCAGCGATCGTCGGCAGCCCTCGCACGCTTTCACTCGTACACAGAACATTCAACGCGTGGGGCGATGTTATAGATTAAGGATTTTATATGGAACATCACGGCGACGGCAACGGCAAAAAATTGCCTGGTGTGTCCATATGATTGCTATCGCAATAAAACTTTGGATCGCGTATATAGGATTGATTGAGCTGATAAATGTTATGCCCGACTAAACCAGAGACGTGCGGAATACTTCAATGCTGAGTTGCCCGGATATTGCATGGAAAATAATTACTCACTCTTGATTCTGCTATGTTCCCCCATGGCACTTGTACAGGCATAGAAAAAGTTGCTCACCTGCAAATAAGCAACATAACTTTATCTATATGAACTCTTTGAAATAATCTCAGCAATGTAGTGGGCAGTTAGCTTAGAGTGCGCCGTGGAAGACGAAGTTGCTTCGATGCGCACCATCGAACCGACGGGGCCCGAAACGCTATCGCGTTCCAGCTGTTAAATGCGAAGCTTAAGCGTCCTCCAAGCTTTCGTAGTCATGCGCGACGCGTGGAGTTCACAAGCGGATCACGAAGTCGACGTCTTTGAAAACACCTTCTTTTAGAACACAAGCCCTTTACGGGCGAAAAGCCGTCCGCCAGCGGCGACATCGGGAGCTTCAACAGGTCGATAGTTGACAAGAAGTCAACACAATTTTTTTTTCATTTGCGCGCTCCTTTCTAGTGCCACTTTAGTAGTTAGCCTGAGCAAAAGGCTGTATTAGTCGAATATTTGTGTCTCGGGTTTTGACAAGTATTGCTCATTTTCGAGAGAAACTCACTGTCATATGTGGTCCCTCAGCCGCATCTAGCTTTAGCGTGTACGGCATTCTGGTGTACGCATTGGACATTATCATAATAGCACAGGACTGTTTGACGCTGACAGCGGATTTTCGAAGACAATTAGTATAACTACAATTAAAGACTCGCTTTTCCTGTTCCATGCATGATCCAGTAAAAAAAAAATGAAAAATGGCAACATGTTCACAATTACGCCACTGCCGAAGTTCTATACCATTTTAATAAATACAATCCACTTGGTTAATGTCCCAACAGCTCATTGTTCATCTGGTTGAGTTCCGGGGCTGCTCACAAAACGACCCTGTGATCCTGTATTCCGAAAACTGTATAAGCTTGCGGACTTGTCAAACATCTCAATGGAAAGCAACGCCAGCGGAAATGGCGCCGTCCCAACTCCTGCGAAGCATCCTCAATGGCCAAACATAGGTCTCCTAATATGCCGTTCTAGGATACACTATACTCTTTCCAAAGCGGTTTTCAGGCATAAAAAAAAGAATGGCGTTGAGGGCCCCTCCACAGGCCAATTGAAAATAAATATCTCTGCTAGGAATCAGCATGCAACTGTGTCTAACAAATCAGAGATGTACTGCGGCGATTCATGTACTTACGGCGCAGAAGTAAAGAATAAAAGTGAGAAACCGGATGCTCTGGACGTTCGGCATGGCGAAAGTTGAAACAGAGCGTAGCCAAAAAACCCGAGTCGTCTCTTCTTCTGCCTTTCCTCGTGCTCGATTTGCACGGGCCACGAGATATACGGTTGTGGCGCTGCGGCTGGCACAGTTCGATGCAAAAACAGAGTGCCGAAAAAAAAAAATGAAAACAATAAGTAAACATGACCCGAGGCTCGGCAAAATGAGGTACTACCACAGTCGCAGACGGTCTCGATGAAACCACTTTCCCTGCTCCCCACAGTAACCGCGGTGATTACCTTTATAGACAACCACTCTTAAACGGGGCGCCGACTTTGCCTGCTTACTCTAGCCAGGTTTTACAACATCTATAGTGCAGGTGTGGTATTTTGCGTGCGTCTCCTAGATCCTTCGTCATCTTGATTAAAAACATCCAAACTTCTAAGTCGTAACGCTAACTTTCCTGTGAGCCAGCTGGGCATTCAGTTTTTGCAGATAGCATGTAAAAATCGGGGCTATTTGTATTGTGACACAAGAACTATCGACGTGGCTCTCGCAACGAAACAAGGCAAACGCCATTACGTACAAGTTACAACCAGCCATAGGCGTGAGCAGGGATCTCCACTGAGGAGGGGAGGGGGGAGACGATATTTTACTGCAGCGCCCCTTCCACTATTCTTGAACCTCTCCCAATGACGCCCTTTACATCACAACACAGTGCAAAGACGAGGTATTAGGGAGAATGGGGTGGGGCACTTCGTCCGCATTTGTACAATTGTAGGTGCCACACCATCGACGTAGTGGGTTGACTGATTCTGCCAGGGATCAACCAACAAATTAGTTGGGTACATGTCCAGTGCACTGAAGTATGGCGAGCCGTCAGCGTCTCGGAGAAGACGAAGAAGTTGCGCCGCAGCTGCTCCACGCGTTCGAGCCTAGCGCGAGAGAAGAGGACGCCGGCAAGAACGACATCGTCTGTGGTTGTCCATGTTAGATCAAGCATAAATAAAATATGTGGGAAACCAAACGCCTCACGTCTCCCCACAGAAGCACACTTGTCAATTACGGAAACGGGTCTTAGAGGGAAAATGCAACTCCTTTTAAAGTATCAGCAGCTGGTGTCTTCTACCGAAGCGGCATCTTAAGGGACACCAAATAGAAAAAAAAAGTTAGAGCAGCTTGCACTATGTCGCGCAACGCTGGGTCACAGAGCTGGTGGGTATACGTAGCTGGTCTTGGCTTGGCTATGCTTTTACCCTCTCCCCTCTTTCTCTTTCCCACCCCTTGCTCTACTGACTTACGCACGGCTATGCTTGCTCTCTACTGTTTTTCCTTTTTTTTTTTCAGTCTGTGTATTTCCATCTCTTTCTCTCTATGTCTATTTGTTTCTCTGTCTTTTTCTTTCTTCTTTCTCGGTTTTTCTTCTATTTCTTTCTCTCTTTTTTATCTTTCTCTTTCTTTCTATGCGCGTGCCGGTTCATGATGATGACAGTCTTCTATCTACGGCACACGGCAATTCTCGACCATAACAACCCTGCCGTAAAACAATGTTTCTCGTATTAGTAAATTAGCCTTTCCCAAGACCAAAAGCACAACTCCTGCCGAGAGGAGACGCTTAGTAAGCGAGAAAACGCACGAAAAGAAAATGCCGGTGGCGACGCCAAATCGAAGTTTGCGCACCAACTCCTTGACGTCATAGGGACCCTGCGTGCCCTACGTGTTGCCCGTTAGGCTCAGAAAGAACGTAGGCAGATCTGTAAAAACGTTTATTACATTATTTACTCGCTTGCCGTCGCGAAGAACACACTTTGATCACAATGTCGTAGTTGAAGAGCACTAAGTCGACGTCCATGGTCGCCCGTGCGGGTGCTCAACATGCGAGACCCTCTTGAGATGTCTAAATACAATATTACAATTCATAGCTAACTACCACGCACAGGACTTCACTGTAGCTGCTTTCAGATCCTGATTTTACTGCAATAAGACGGGAGAGCTCGCCAGCCTTCACCACAGCCGCAAGTTCGGCAGAATGATCAGAATTAAAAGATAAAACTTGAAGATGGTAGGTCAGAATTAGCGCCAGGTTTCTTGTTTAGTAGAGATGATGGAAATACTAGCATGGGGCCTCCCGGATCTTTCAGGGCGCTGCGGACGGCCGCATGTGGCGCGCAGCTTCGGAGATCATGCCAAGACAGTGCGCGTTCTGGGTAATGCGCGACTTCCGGCGCACGATAATGGCGGCTTTATTGCTTTTTTTTGTTTGTTTGTTTCGGAGACCAAAACGTCTAATCTTGAGCATGATTAGGGCCGTATCCACTCGTCTTTTTTCTTCTTGTTTTTCCAGTGTATGGCACAGAGCCTATTGGTTTAAGTATACGCTATTGCACAGTTGGAAGTTTCATTGCAGTTGGTTCCAGAAGGAACCTCACCACGCGTTATCTTGAACTTTGTTAAATAACAAGGAAGCCGTAAGACATCGTCACAGGAGCGTTTTACTGAAAGAATTTTTCGACTCAGTTCATTATCGAAAATGCGAAGAAAAAATTTGAACTATCCGTTTACCATGCTTCTAGAGGGCGAGCCTCATTGCCAGAACAGACACTGTGCCAGAACAGACACAGGTGTTTCATAATTTGATACGCGATCGCCACTGAAAGAGAGAGAGAGTTGTTTACTGAAAGCAGAATGATCAGCCAGCGTTTATTGCCTACTTTATATTTTGCAGGGAGAGGGGAGGAGGGAAAAAAAAGGCCCTAAAAGGATGTGGGCAGAAAGATGTATAAAAAAAAAGAATGAAATGCAGGTCTTGCAATAGCTGTCCTAGGCAATGAATGGAAGTAGTCTCGACAGTTAATGTAAAATAAGAAAAAATGAAATGAAATAAGAAAGGAACACTTCTTGGCACAACATATACTTTTAAGGCGAAAGCCTTTAATGTCTCATGCTCACGTCCGTCCGTCCGTCCGTCCGTCCGGCCGTCCGTCCCTCCGTCCGTGCCCTGGCACGGTGCCAGGCGGCCGCCGGGGCGCGCCAACGAACGCCGGTCGCGTCGGACTTTACAGTGCTCGCGCTTTGCTTGCTTAGCGTCTCTGTGCCCAGCGTGTCCAATCGTGCAAGATGGGAGACGCGCGCACCGACCCCGTCTCAATGGGCACAGGCGTTCGCCGAAGACACTTTGGAATTTACAGTGTCTTTAATTTTCTTTATCGCCACTGAGTGATTTACTCGCCACGCTTGTCTCTTTTCAATGCTCGAACGTAGTAAGGGGCAAGGTAAGGGGCATTTTAAATACCCTTCACGTGTGCCCAAATATAGCGCAGCCCATTTTTACCTTCGAGTTCGTTCCTGCTTTTATACGAGTAATTACGATTACCATCTTGGCGTCGAAATTAAGTAGCCCTACTGTTAATATAAGCACTCAGAAGTATTCCGCAGGCGTTTTCGAGTCGTTGTATGCTTGTGACGATGTCTTGTATAATTCAGGCAGCCATTAGGTGAATCGGCACGCTGTTCACGTGGTCGTCCAGCTGCGCGTTTAGTCGATGTGATAGGGAGTTTCCAGATCCCACTCGTAGTCGCCGCAGTAGCCGTTCAAGATTGGCTGCGTCGGTATGCCACGCCTGCAGAAGAAATACAGCGAAGTATTAACGAAAGAAGGGGAGTTTTATGGACTCGTTTTTCTTTGTTAGACACAGCGTTAATGAGAACTAACAGGCCATCAAGCCAAGAGAGTATAAGAGATGTTATTTGTAGTAATTACGATATAAGTGTGAAGGAATTAATGTGGACAAAAAGATATTTTGCCGCCGGCAGAGTTCATACCTTCAACCTTCGAATAACGCGTCCGATGCTCTACCAGTTGAGCTAATCATACCGTCTACTTTATTTGGTGTAACTGCGTATTTAAACCTGGGAGTGTTAGCGCCGCTCGTAGCCATGACGGCGAATGTGGAACACTCTCTTTTATTTTTATTTTTTGCCTGTTGGCGTCGCGTAGCACGTGATCTTTTTTACGCGCTGGTAAGCCGAAAGTACGGTATGTTTAAGGACGGTATTAAACCAGACAAACACCGTAGGCAGTCACGTTTGCAATAGTGCATTACCAACGGTTAACAAGTGACTGGCACGACCAGATTGGATTGATGTCTCTCCTAGAAGCGAAGCTTTCTGAGCAGAAAGAAAGTGTTTCAATAATGAACTCTCTATAGTTGAATCCCAGAACCACGTGTTTTCTTCTGAAGTATAAATATCGTCTATGGTCACTCAGTCTGTGGCTACTATAGCCAAAGGGAGTGGACCTGGCAAAGCGCTTTCGAACACGGACTTTATGTAAAGAAAAAAAAACTTCCCCATCTCCCGCTAAAGGGAACCATGTGTGGATGCGAAGCAGCGGGGAGATAATTAGCTTGAGCGGGAGGAACGTCGCCGCTCTCGTTTCACGGCTGCGGTCCGGGCGCTCATCGCGGCGCAGCACAGGAGAGAGAATGAGGCGCGTGCGCTCCGTCATTTTCATACCGCGGAACTACCGTGGTGCCCCCCAGCGGAGTATGCAGCTGTCGCACCACCTGTCGTGTGCGCCGCTCCGTAGCGGATTCCCAGAGGAGAGGACGGGGGGGGACCGTAGGAGAGAGAGGGGGGAGGGGACGCGCATGCGCTGTGGGGATGTGGGACGCGGGCGCCGCTCCGTAGAGTAGATGCTTCATAGAGTAGAGAAAGGGGGGTGAGCGTAGGAGAGGATAGGGGGGAGGGAACGCGCATGCGCTGTGGGGGGGTGTGGGACGCGGGGGGCCGCTCCGTAGAGTAGAGAATTCCTAGAGGAGAGAAAGGGGGTGAGCGTAGGAGAGGAGAGAGAGAGGGGGGGGAGTGGACGCGCATGCGCTGTGGGGGGTGTGGGACGCGGGACGCGGGAAGGAGGGACGGACTAAGCCCCCCTCCAAACACATGCAAGCAAGATCAAGGAATGGGGTCAACCTGGGCGACAGACACCACCTGCCTAGCCATTGCTAAGCAGCCTCTCTGTGCTCTCGGCCATGGCTGATGACTGTGGTAGTGGTTGACGGCCTTCATATTACTACAGTGTTCTGGTTCGCATAATGGGTGCTTCTCTACTTCATGAAAGTGGCCGGACGCGGGACGCGGGACACGGGAGGGACGCGGGACACGGGAGGGACGCGGGACGCGGGAGGGACGGACATAGCCCCGAGCATAAGATGCTTCGCATCTAAAAGAGTATGGGAGATTCTTTAATGCACGTCTACACGTTCGATACCGTGGCATACGCTTTCAGTGCTTGTTTTAGCCTGCTTGCTTTGCCTCTGTTTACGGTATCAGAGCAAGCTGCCGATGCTGTGCATCATGCAAGCCGCTGTTTCGGTGGTTGTCAAAACGACTATGTTTGAGTAAACGGCGCAAGGCTTTCGGTAAATCTTGAGAGGGCGTATACCCGTCGCACATTTACCGAGCTCTCGTTCCAATTAAGTGAGCACACAACGTGCTTCAGTCGTCTATGATTGCGTAATCTCCTTGAAATGGTAAAGGCGTACAGAGGAAAGATGCATACGCTCTACAGAGTCTGAAAAGTCATCTTTAAAGAGCTTATACAGCCATGCAAAGGAGAGTATTCGGAAAGTGCCGTGCCTAGCTCCGGCAGCGTACGATGAGTGTCAATGTATGGCCTGTACAGCGGGGCCACGTTGATTTGAAATTAGACAAAATGTGATCAATTACAATCCAACATTGGCCGGAAGTGAGCCAAAGTATATTCCCCGGTGTCATCGCTGCCCGGGTTACTAACCTTAGCATACGGCAGCGCTGTTGGTCCAGCCTAAAACTGGCGTCGTCCGTATTGTTGACATCTGCGCTGCTCCAGAGACGCTCCGCAACAGCCGAAGCGCGAGGCCTGCGATGCACAGATAGAAAAGTATGGCTAGATGTAACATAACAGCCATCGCAGGCAACTGTGAAGTCATGGTTAGTGCGATGTAGGAATGCACGGCCACCGAATGAATAAATGAATGAATGAATGATCTTTATTTGTTCCGCTTCTTTACAGAGTGGGAGAAATAGACATGGACCACAGTTAAAAGATCACTAATACTCCGAGGCATAGGTCGGCGAACTCACTCATGAGTCGACTCACTCTGACTCACTCAGACTCAGATCGAGCCGTGAGTCTGAGTCTGAGTGAGTCCGAATGAGTAATATTTTGGTGAGTTTGAGTCCGAGTGAGTCCGGTTAAAGAAAATTTTCGTGAGTGTGAGTCCGAGTGAGTTCGGCTCAGGAAAATTTTGGTGAGTCTGAGTCCGAGTGAGTCCAAAGCGCAAGATATATTTCTTGAGTGAGTCTGAGTGAGTTACACCTATGTTTGCCGACCTATGGTCCTATGTACTCATCTTCAGCATTACTATCAGCCTTGCCAGGGTTCATGGTTTTATTCACGTCTACGCACACATATTACAAAGCATTGTCGTTCATAAATCATTTCAATATTTATTCATCAGAGCCGCGAATTGCGTAGCGCGGTGCCTTGACCTCCCCCCCACCCCCCCGCAAACTCTTTCAGTGATGTTCTTGATAAATACATCTTATGTCGTCATCTCTTTCAAGAAAACTGACCTTACTGGTTTGCGAACACTCACAACTCCTATTCGAAGGTACATATCAAAAGGCGCCAAGAAGAGTACCGATTACGTGAGATATTGGTGCTAAAGTGCATTTACACCATGGTCGAAAAAGCTAATTCTAGGCTAACCGACTCATGAGTCTACTCACTCGGACTCACTCAGACTCAGATCGAGCCATGAGTCTGAGTCTGAGTGAGTCCGGGAGGGTAATGTTGTGGTGAGTTTGAGTCCGAGTGAGTCCAGTTGAAGAAAATTTTGTTGAGTGTGAGTACGAGTGAGTCTGGATCAGGAAAATTTTGGTGAGTCTGAGTCCGAGTGAGCCCTGAGTGCTGAATATCTTTCATGAGTGAGTCTGAGTGAGCTCCACAAGTTCTGCCGACCTATGCTCCAAGGACATATCGGGGCCAGAAAACAAATACAAATAAATATATGGCGAAGGCATCACGCACGCACTATAGGTGTATGTAAGAAAGCTGCTACCAAATATTGGCCTTTGAACTGTATTGACAGCAGAAATTACTATGAAGAACGTTGTGTGGATGTACGAGAAAATCGTAAATGAGAAAGGAAATAATTTTTAATAAGAAAATAATGTCCTGCAGCAGTTCCTGTCAACGTCTTTTTTTTTCTATCTTTTACTTTCTTAGTCATACTGAAGAGGCTCAGCCTCCAACAGCATCACGATATATCACCGCGCCTCGACCACTAGCAGACATAGCTCATGCATATTCTAATCACATGCTTACCAGAGCCTGGGGATCAAGTTGGTGCCGTCCACGTATTCGCCCCACATGCAGGCTTCTCCACCAACAACCAAATCCTTCTCAGCTTCGGTGCCTGAAAACAAAATGAATATGTCAGTAAGTTTTTCTGACTGCGCATCCAACGTCCGCTTACACGCATGCCCGTTTATCTCAGGCGTTTCCGTTTTTGTTTAAACGGAACAAAACTTTCATATGTTATATGTGCACAATTCTCATCCCTGGACATTGCTTGCATAACAAATGTAAAAGTCCAACTTACTAATGTTCAGAATGTCGCGCATGTTAGCCGGTGAGCTCGCGGGTCGCTCTTGGAACGAATTCTTAAACTGCACCGGTCTCGACTGCCGGCGCCACCAAACTTTCGTTTAAAGGTGCAGTGTTCTGCGACATTCTTTCATCGAAACATCGTTTTAATAATTGAAATGGCTGAAATTTCGATGCATTTCATTCCACAATCCAGGAACGAATATCCTGAAACTTTGACTTCCGAAGATGCTTGCCAAGTGAACACGCCTTACGAACTCACCAGCTCAATGCAATTCGCAATTACCTGCAATAAACTTCAAGCGTGAAGAAATAACAGTAACGTTCAGTAACGGCCAATAACCGAATATCAACGCTTGGAAACCAGCCCAGCACGACGGCTGTCGTACCCGCATTAATCGGTGATTCGCCGCGCACCATATAGGGAAGTGATTGCCACTCCCCCGCTCTTTATTTGAAGCACCTCGTGCACGGTATACCCTTGCTACTGTTGGGGACCAGGACAGAAGCCTGGAGGCACTTTCAATCGCGATCGAGCCTGATCCGGGTTTAATTTTAGGGGCGAAGCTCCTTATGCCGTGGGTCGTGCGTCCCCTGTAGTTTGTAGTACGTAGTAGCCACCTGCGTAACCAGCAGTATCTCCCTGTGTGATGACGATGACGCTGCCATCACGGCGCACCTCATGGAATGTACCCACTATGCGTCATAACGATGACGCTGGTGACGATGACGATCGCGATGCCATACAACACATGGCATCGCGATATGGCCTCACATGCATATCGTTTGACCACACCTCCGGAGCTTCGCCCACTCATCATCATTCACTCCGTGGATATGCTGTGATTTTTTTTCAGTCCCCATTGGCTCCATCCCGCAGCATGCGCAAAGAAGCCAAATACGGTTTGGAAATTTGATGCAAATCGGATTTGATCGGGATCGAAAATGCCCTGTGTGAAACCGGTAATACATCGTGGTGCGTCCAACGGTGGGGTTCCAACCGCATACATCCTTGTGCGGGCGCCCTACTCATTGGGGTGAGTTGCACGACCGACTTAACTGGGTTTAACACAACTGTTATCAGCTTTACGCACATACAACATTCGGTACATGATAGTTCCTGCACTCTGATCGCGAAAAGATGTGGCATCTGTGGCCGTGAACAAAGCCCTCGACTTCGTGCTCAGCTGTATATGTACATATATGTATAAAAGGGAGAACAGGCGTCAGCGGCTGTTCTTCCTTTAAGAACAAGAGCCGACGTTATGTTTGGATCTATACACACACCTTCGAAACTGCGCGGGTCGCACTGGTAGAACTTTTTCCAGTCCTCCCCGTAGCTGATGTAATTGAGATACCAACAGGCCGACAGCACCATCTGGTAGCCCTTGCGTGCAATGGGCTTGATGTAGTCCTGCCAGCGCTTCATTTTGGTGTCCAGCGAGGTGTCCTTCCACACGCCAACCAGGGTGTCATCCGCCGCCTGCACGATCAGGTGTAGGCTGTACAACGGTGTACCCGAAAACTTTGCACGCAAATCGCATTACAAAAGCCATGCTTGGCGCTAAAATATTTCGACCATCATGTGCAGAGTCATAGTTCATGTGTTTTTTTTTCGGTTTGCCTTAATTGCGAACATATATATTTGTGAACTAACATCACTGCAGCGATCTTCGTTTTTCTTTTATTTTGCATTCCAGGCGTCTTTTTTTTGCAGCTTGTTTGTGCAATTAAAATCAGATGGCGCCACCGGCACCATGGCCTTAGATTCCCTGGAACGTGACCTAGGGCAGCGCTGCTCGAAATGTCTTCATCCGCGCCGAGTCGCCTGCTCGGCGTCCCCATAGAGTCCGTGCGCACGCAGTGGGCGAGTAAAAGCGAGCACACGGCAGCGGCGGAAAAAAAATATAATATGCATGGTGGCCCCCCATAAAAACGGGTTTCATCCGCCTCGAATTTATTACGTCGTCATCGTGTGCTATGTGGCCCGCAGGTTCGAAACCCGGGCTTGTACTTGCTTTATATTTGCGTCCTGAAGCTTCGAGAGTCATGTATCCGTCACTATTTTGCACTGTTTCCAAGATCTACTCTCCGTTACTCGGAGACAAGGCTTAGCAGGTGTGGCTAAACAAACACCTGAGCTCAATAGTGAAAACAAGGCTTACGTGATACCTTTTCCCCAGCGTGAGATGACACAAAGCGATAGTCAATTTCGCCATTTATTTATTGCTGTCAGGACAGTGGGCGAGTAGCAAGCGCGAGCTCGGATCGAGGCGGGCGGTCGCGTCTGCACGGGTGCTGCCATGTTGATTTGTGACCGAAGTCACTGGTGGTTACTTATACAACAATTAGAGGCATACCACGTAAATGTGGAGTAGAACAAACATTATCGCGTATCATCGTGGCGTGGTACGAGCCAAAAAAAACGCAAATGTCTCAACCTTGTCAACCTTTAGGCAATTACACATGTTTTCGGCGTTGGCATGCGACTTGTTGCAACCAGCTTGTATGGTACGGCAACGGCCACTTCGCTCGCTCAAGGCCGCTCATGATCACGTGAATAAATATGGCCACGTCCATGCACCGCTGGGGAAAATCGTCTATAAATTAATAACGAAAGCCATCTTGCTATCATTCTGCGTGTTTCACTTATCCTACGCAGGACATATATGGCTTATTGGAAACTAGAGCTTAGACGAGATATTGGGATGATGCTTTACAATAAAACTTAGTTAGCAATGATATAACAGAACTGTCCAGCAGCAGTCCGAAGAAGCTCCGCTGAAGTTTCCTTTTCATTTTACAGCGAGGCTGTATGTGGAGTTGGGAAAATGTGGCGGTCCGAGAGTGCACAGAAACTGTATTGAAGAAGCAATGAGTTTTTCGAGTAATTTTGCACGAAGGAACAAACTATAAGGGTGCACTTACGTTAACGTCATTGTCGATGGGATCCTGCCAAATCATGTACTTGGCTCCGAGATTATGGACGTTGGCCAGCGTTCGCTTGACGTAGTACTGCTCCACCTGGTTGACGGCATCGAAACCTTGCTCCCGCATGAACTCGGCAATCTCGGGGCTTGACTCCCTGCGAATCGATGTTGAGGAAGTTTGACAGTGTCTTACCTCGTCAGCTTCGACCTACTAGTAATACCGTGCGAATATAAGGAATAAGATACAGTCCCCGAGGTGCGTTGCCGGTTACAAGAAGAACACCGCTTTACAGAAAGCCACTGCCGTGCAAGAAGTAGAAGAAGAAGAAAAAAAAAAACACCTCTCACGTCTTTAGAGCGCAACCTGGAAATTAAGCATTAGGTTCGTACTGCAATGTTCCAAGACGGGTGCTTCGAAGAAAAGAAAATATCTTTGCCTACTATAGTAATATCACTCCTATGACCCTCTACTCAACTGTTCTTACGTTTTCACCGTGCCGAGTCAGAATAGTTACATAAAATGAGCTGTGAAAACGAGAATAATATTATTCGCCTGGATCTTTACTTTGCTTATCGAGCGAAATGAACGCATGTATACATGCAAATCATATTAAAGCAAAGTATTTTTTTTTCTAGCCTCGCGGACGTGCTATGCTTGCGCACTAGAGCAATGGGTTCGACGTAATGTGTTTGACGGCTATGTAAACAAGAGGGGCCAAGCAGCGTATTGGTTACATGAAACTGCTCAGCCCGGTCGTACCCTTTCTAATGCAGCACAGAAAAAATTGTGAAACAATTCTGGTGTTTTCGTGTTAGCGACAGCAAATCATAAGACTTATATTAAAGAGCTGGAACATGCGGTGTGCATTCTGACTCCCGTGACTGTAACGTATAAGCGAATAACTTAAGTAAATTAGAACGAATAACAGTTTATGAAGAAGAACGCAGGCTAAAAGTGCATGTCCTATGAACACTTTCACACACAGAGGGGTCCAGCGGGGTCCAGCACCACTAGGATCGAAGAAAAGTGGCTCACAGGTGAGATTAATGGCTGGTACTACTGACAAACATACAGGGGAAACAGAACGACTGGAATTTCAACGGAGAGAGAGCGACTACGTATTTCTGAGTGTCACGTTGCGCGCGCGACTGCTTGGCAAAGCGTGACAGCATGAAGAATCGGAACTGATATCTCTCGCACATGACCATTCGACAGTTTATACCAGTGACGTCGCATGCATCACCAAGTTACGGCCATTACGTATGATGAGAAGCCAAGAAGAGCCAAGAAAGAATAACGCGATAGTTCTTTGAATTACCAGAAGTGGTGCAAGGCCTCAAAAGCGGTGAAAGTCAATGGAACGCTTACGTAACAAAGTGTGTTGAAACTGTGCAGTGGTAACGTGCTACCCCCCCGTTGAGATCTTGTGCGCGCCTATTAGCCTATTAGATGTGCTTGCTGTACTGACCAGCAGGAGTAGTAGACTTCGTCCATGCCCAGGTGGATGTACTCGTCCTTGAAGGTTTCGATGACTTCTTGAAAGATGCTCTTCATGACGTCGTAGGTGTAATTTTGCATCGGGTTGAGCATCTCGAATGCGGCGTGATTTGGGTAGTCAGGTTTACCACGGGTGCCGTTGAAATAGCATGCCGTGAGAATATCTGAAAATGGCAGAATTAAAAGTACAGATTCATATGTTTGGTACAAATGTAAAACGCGTGGCGGTTCATGAGAAAGGCAGCGCATTGATAGCTCCTTACTTCATACCTAAAGCTTTTTTGTTACCACGCGAATCATAATTTTCCCCATATCATCTATGTTAGCAATTCCCGCAGACTTCAACACAAAGCTGATTACATACTGCTGATATATAGCCACGTATGGAAAGGTAACTGTCATTAATTTCTGGTTCATCTACTACAACCTGACAGATTGCTTATTGTTCTGAAGTGATGCTGTAAGGTTCTAAATTCCCAGCTAAATTGTTTCGGCATCGCCGATGCACCGGATAAGCGCGTGGATTTGGCAGTACATTTACGCTAGAGTTGTGTTACCCCTAGTAATAATAAGTCGCCAAAGCATCATTTCGCTCTTCGAAAACAACACGGTTTCATTTTGAATTACAATCGCATGCATAGTCGGGATCTTTTTCAAGACACAATAGCCAGCACGAGTCTTCTGGATATCTGGTCTTACAATGGCAAAAAACGACACCATTTGCCATAAAATTGTGGATCGAGCGAAGTGGAGGAATTGGAAGGTAACGCCACTAGATTATAAATGATGATGATGATGATGATGATGATGATTATCTGGTAGTGAAGAGTCCAGCTTACCAGACGCCCCACCGCCCAGCCCCTAGCTCATCTCCATTATTTCTTTTAGATGTGAAGCATCTTATGGCGAAGCTTAATCCGGTGGTGGTGGTGGTGGTGGTGGTGGTGGTGGTGGTGGTGGTGTGCCGGCGTGACCACCCCTTACTGCGCATGCGCAAACCTTTAAAAAAAATAAAAAATAAAAACCTCCTCCCCCTCTCTCTCCTCTAGGCATCCCTCCCCGCGGCAACCACACCCCTCACTGCGCATGCGCCCTCCCCTCCTCTCTCCCCCTCCTACGCTCCCCCCCTCTCCCCCTCCTCTAGGCATCCCTCCCCCCGCGCTCCCACTGCGCATGCGCGTCCCCCTCTCTCCCTAGGCAAGCGCTCCCCCCTCTCCTCCTAGGCATCCCCTGCCCACAGCGTCCACACCCCCCCACTGCGCATGCGCGTCCCCCCTCTCTCTCCTCTCCTACGCTACTCTCTCGCCTCGCGACGCCGACGCAGGCAGCGTCTGCTAGCGAGTTTCTTGGTTGAAAAAACCGACTGCTCGCGCTGCACAACCGTTCATTGTCCATCCCGTATATATGGCAATGGATCTTGACCTCCAAGGTGGTGCCGGTGGGGAGATTTCTCCTGCGCGTTGTTGAACAATAAAAAATTCGCAGCGTGCGCGTTAACTAAAAGCCGACTGCGGGTCTCTGTGTCCAGTCGGAGTCTTCTGTCTCTCATTGTCCATTAGCAGCGATTGGCATGTTCCAGTAGGGAAACACCGCTCCATCACTGCGTGCTTTGCGCCTCCTCAGTTTTCTCTCCTGCGCAACGCTGCGATAGCGCCAGCGTCAACGCCTCCGCCAGTGTGTTGGTTAGCGCCCGCTGCTTCACATCTACACATGGTTCCCTTTAGCGGGAGATGGTGTAATTTTTTTTATTTTTTGTTAATAAATACGCGATCGACTCTGCCAGCAAGTGCTCGCAACGCTCGGAACTCCTATTGCGCGACGGTAATGCTATAAAGCAGCAAAGTGAGGTATTGGGCTAGTTGGTTTTGCATGATTAAAATACTGCGCTACAGTTAGTGAGACATAAGAAGTTAGAGAGCACACACGTTACGAAGTGGACATGACAAGCGCAATGTCGTGTTCACTTCGTAACGTGTCCTCTCTAACTTCTTATGTCCCACTAACTGTAGCGCAGTATTTTAATCATGCTATAAAGCAGGTTTGTGTTTCAACGTAGTCGGACCGGGCGAATCCATTTCCTGCCGTAGTCCTCCAAGTGCAGTCAGATCGCCTCATCGAAAAAGTAACGTTAGGACGGCAGGACGATCTTTACTCTCCCAAACAAAGGCCTCACTACTTACAAACTTCGACAACATTCACTTTCAGTAAGGCTAGAAAGTTAAGCGCCAGACTTGGCGGCAGATCTTCGCGCATAAAGGAGGTCAAGACAGCACTGGGCTTACCCGGGAAGATCTTTCCCAGGGCTTGCGTGTGTCCCGGAGTGTCGATCTCGGGGATTGACACGGATTCCACGCAATCGAGCGTACTCGATGATGTCCTGGACGTCCTTTCGACTGTAGACGTGCCTCGGAGAGTACGCACTCTGCAAAGACCAGAAGAGGCATGCGTTATCCATTTATATGAATCTTATTCCCTACGCACAGATGCAGCAACGAATCACGGTCTAGATCGCTGCACTTTTAAATCAATCTGCAAAAGCGGTACAAGAGTTATTTCGCTCTTCCGTTCGCCAAACGGTAATATTCAAGCTCAGGATGAGGAGTTGCCTGAGACGACGGTAAGCTGCATGACAACCTGTGATGGCCCAACAGAAAAGAGGTAGGGAAGGACTGAAGGATACGGTAAAACTACCTTTCGAACTCTCAACTGCAGTTCAGAGTGAAATAAAGCTAAGCCAGTCAGCCACTGAAAATCAGCACGAGTGAAGATTATATACCTGCGTCAAGTTGGGGTACGTCGCCATTTCCAGTGGCCACGACTGGTCGTCGACCAGGTGCCAGTGGAAGACGTTGAATTTGTTGTAGGCCATGGCATCCTGCAATCGAAAAAAAATTAAGGTAGCGGGCATACTTCAACCAAGAGCTAATGAACATGTGTACACATTATCAACATGCTTGTAACAGAGGGCAAAGTACACAACGTACAAAATATAGACGGCGACATTATAAAATATGAAGTTGTTGCAACCTTCCGGGGCAACCTGTACAGCCCCCCAAAAACCGATATTAAATATCTACGAAATTATGTTGCGTACGTACCAAGTTTTGCTTCAGAAGCTTCAGAGGTTGAAAGTGCCGTGATGAGTCGAGTAGCAGACCTCTGTAGGAAAATCTGGGATAATCGTCGATGACGGTGACATTGACTAGAAACTGGAAATAAACGAAAAAGGAAAGAAAAGGTAAAAGAAAAAATAATTGAAATGAAATAATAATTCACTTGTACCACATACAGAAGCGTACGTATCTGGTTCCACGTTACGAGGCAAGTGTTGCCATCGACGTTTCGTTCGTCAATGCGACTGTCCACTGAGTGATACACACCGTCATTTCGCGCGTACTTAGTTCCAAGGCATGCACCATAATGAAACATAGCGTTGCACACACTGCTTTGCAGCAATTAATAATGGTGTGTAACAGTGCCGTGCCCAGGGGAACTTCGCACTCGCTGTGGCAACTGTTAGAGTAAGTGAATTTCTGTCGAATGATCAGGGACTTAACAGGCGTAACAATCAGTAATAAAACGTATGCAATCGGCTATGCAACATGCCCAATAGTCCCGCAAGTTGTGTCTTGTGTTAAGAAAGAGTTTCTGAGACAAGGAAACTCAAGTCAACAGAATCAGCACTTGCGAAATACTGAACTAACGCCAAATGCCTATGCAAAGAAGTTTGGGTTACTGCATACGCTATAGTATGCCGCCTCGGTCAACTGCCTCTAAAGCTCCTTATGTATTTGCTCTGTGTTCCTTAACTCCTCGTCGAACATTTCGTCCTTCTTTATGTAAACAATTAATCTCAGCCTAAATCTATGCACTCGATTAATATACGCCCGCGAAATTTCAGCTAAATGTAAGCACAAACATTGAAAAAAGAAGTGGCATTCGCCATCAAAAGTTCTCGCCGTTCTCTTACCGCTTTGCTGACGGGATCTTGGTGAACGAGCTGGGTAAATGTTTCAAGCCCTGAAAACACGACACAAACAACTTGTGATGACATCTGCCGAATGCTCTGGGCAATTCGTTTGAGTAGTTGGAGACATTCCATCACTCACCGCGCAAAGCGCCCCAAACGGTTTGAGACGTCAGCATGGCATCTCCCCGCTCAGATATGTTGAGTGTGTCTTCACAGAGAAAATAACACTGTTAAGTGCCGAGTTATTCAGATAGCCCTGTCTTGAGGGCACTAATACATACGATATACTGGTCTATATAGAGTTAGAAGTGCATACAATAGAACGCTTTTGCACAGTAGTGAAACATTCAGTCACTTACAAAACTTTACAGAACATGCCACGGAACAAGAGGCAGCAAGAAGGGAGGAAGACTGACAAGAAGGATAAACCTTATTGCATTTGCACAAATTGTTAGCCGACGTACGTAAAACATTTTGTAACTTGATTGCAATGTCCTAACGGAATTTTCAAGCGAAATTCTAGCAATCGACAGTTGTCTACGATTTGACGCCAGATACGAATGTACAGCTGTGTCCAGCGTTGTGTGTATTTGTTTTGTTTTTTTTTCGACATCACTACTTTTTTTTATTTTTGTTGCTGCCGCTGTCGTATATGATTCGCATATTACAGCTGAAAGCATAAACCGAAATTTCCAGACAGACAAGGTCACCAGCTGTGTCTTCATTGACAAAGTTTATTACGTCATCATAAACTGCATTGATCGGCTCGGTTCACATTTTTGAAAAGAGCTTCGTAGTTATTGTGCACGTTGCTTGCCGCATCGGCACGTTTCTGTGTACTGTTCCCCCCCTGCTTTCGTTCAATATAATGAAAGTACATCATGATGTTATTGGAATTCTCATTTTGCTTCACTCAGTGACAATGGTCAAACAACGATCACTTTCTTGTTTTATTTTCTTTGTTGCTGTGCAAGTTATACCTGCAGTCGCCCTTTCAGTGTCAACGTGCTATGCTCATGCATCATGAAAAACAAGGACGTCGTTCGTTCTTTTTGTTACTTTCTCTCTGCCTAAAAAAAAAAAGGAAATGCTTCATGCTCCCATTTCTTGCACAAAAAAGAAAAAAAGAGAGAGAGAGAGATTAGAAGTCAACACTCGGTACACATGCGCATGTGGCATCGAGGACGTCAGTATTCCCTCTGCAAGGACGGCCCAACTGAATGCAGTTTTCCAACCACTTAATGTAATGTGGTATAATTGTATTTTATACGCAATCTAATGCAATCAAAATGACGCAGTCGAGCTCATTTTTGTTGGTTCCTCCACGCTGGGAGTATTCATGATAAGCATCCATCCTAAAACAAAAAAAAAAGGGTCCCAATCACTCGTTTTTATTTGTATTTATGACATAAAGCCTCTTTTTCTTTATCCGTTGCGTAGCCTGACAAAGCACCCTAATTTTCTTTCGTTACACTTTAGCACTATAGCGTAATTATAATTATTATTTTCTAGTAACGTTCTTACGCCAAACATATTCCTGACGCAGTCAGTCAGGAGAAATAATTACGAGCTACGGAGAAAAAGCAGATCATTTCCCGAGTCTGTGCACGCAGCTTAAATTTCAAACTTGCTTCACGTACAAGGCTAAAGGTGATCTTCAACTGTTTTGGAGGCGGCAGACACAGCAAAGGGCCGCAGCATTCCACTGTCTCGCCCGAACCTGGATGCAGCCAGCTTTTGATAACCGCTTGCACAATCTGCTGTCAAAGACAACAGATTTGCTTAACTATTCGCGCAGATTCTGCGGTCTTCTAACTACGATAAAACTTGGTGCCGGTGTTACTAGATTACTAGGCTCAATAACGAAATCCAGTTTTGGAGTACCGTGGAAATATGAGTTCAAGTTATGTTACCTGTCACCCCGGTACAGCGCTAATGCCAGCTGGGTTGTTGTCTGCTGTCGGCGGACGACATTAATCTAAAACGGGTTCGGCTCGCAGAGTGAGCAAACACGCGTGACCTCAGAAGCCGTGTCGTGCCTGACACGCATCCGTTGTCCGCTGCGTGACAGCGCTGGATACGGTATTTGCCCGGAGGTGGACTAGAAGGGCGACAGCGAGGGGCCAGAAGTGAAGCGGAACTTCAGGAGCTGACACAGAAATCTATTCTACTACGGTGCAAATCGGACCAAGAAAGAAGGAATGGGACAAGAGTTTTGTGCCAAGTAGTCGCGGCATTTATGCTGTGACTACTTATGCTGTGCTGTGCTAAGCTATACTTATACTGTGCTAAGTAGTCACAGCCCTTATGCTGTGACTACTTAGCATGAACCGACTAGTTTATAATGAAACTTCAGCGCACATAATCGACACAGGGAAATAGATGAGTGCTGTTTGTCTCGTCCGTTTCTCTGAACCAATTTCGTGCGTTAAAGTTCATTACAGATCCGTACCAACACGCCCAATCGTACGCCTTGACAAGAAGAGAGAGGAACAGTACAGAAGGAAAGGAAGGGAAGTTAACGAGTTTAGGACAACCGGTTTGCTAACCCTACACAGGGGAACAGCATCGGGGAGATTGAAAGATGGAGAGAAAAGAGAGAAACAGAGCACATAACACACAACGCACACACTCACACACACAGTCAGTCAGTCAGTCAGTCAGTCAGTCACTCACTCACTCACAGTCCGTCACTCTCACGTGGTACGCGACATCACTGTCCCAGCTGCTTGAGACAGTCAGTTTCTTTTAAAAACTGCCTTTGTCGCCTTCAGCTGCGATGTATTCTGTCGAGTAAGAATGGCTTTAACAGACATTGGTTAGTTGTCAACCTTAAAAAGTTTTACGATTAGTCTATCAGCACGTTCTCCACAGTAATGCACAAGCTTTGATCAGCGCATGTACCAGGCTCGTAGCCAGGAATTTTTTCGGGGGGGGGGGGGGGGAGGACGGGGCCCACTTGTTGAAGGCCTTGAAAAACACATATTTTTAGTATTTGTCCTCTGTAAAACGCCCCTCTCCATCCGCATTTCGGTGGGGGAGTGGGGGGGGGGGGGGGCTAGGGCACCCCCCTGGCTACGGGCCTGGCATGTACGCTTACTACGTACAGCTCTCGTCGCTCTTGTGCTGGGGGGTATCCGCAGTGTTCCGGTCCCTCGTAGTTGGCCACTTCGACCCTGAGAGCCGGCAGGACTCCGTGGTCGACGACGGCCGAGATGCCCTCTCCTCCAGCAGTTCCTCTTTGGGTGTCGCCGAGGAAGGCCAGTTTGCGGGACCGGGCCAGGGCCTTGGCCACCACGTCGCACGATTCGGCAGCAGCCGAACTCAGCGCGAACGTCTCCGGGTCCAGGCTCCGCTGTAGCGGCCACGACTGCCATCGCTGCGGCGCCGGCCACGGAGACCCCGGAGGAGCCCGTTTGCCCTGGGCGCGCAGAAATGGAAACAACGCCATTTATATTAGGTTTAAACGACTGTCGTCATCATGTGCCGACGTGAAGCGATGCGCGTGTCACTCCAGGAGTCATTCGTAAGCAATATGAGAAAAGAACTGTCACAGATGGAGTAATGAGAAATCGTTGAACGGGGAACGCCGCTGGAGCTACATTTTGACAAGTGCACTTGTCTTCCGTCAGGGCAGCGACCGACAATTGTACGTGGCCTCATTAAGACATGTTGCTGCCCTGACGAAGTGCCATTATTCCGTCCATTTGTTCACAAATACAACTTTCCTGGTACTTTATATTCTCTTTCTTTTTTTCTTTTTTTTTTTGTCTTGCCATTCCTGAATCGATTATTCGGCGAGTCGCTCGAATTAAAGTGCTACGTCCAGCGCGAAGGTGGCAGAATCTAATGAACACAGTGCTGTTGTTTTGTCTTCTCTGTTCATGTGTTTCACCTTTACGCGGGAAATAGTCATATAGCCGTCAAGAGGCAAACACGGAACGAAATTGTCTTGTTGTAACGCTCGTTAAGGATGCAGTACGCCTTTTGCTGTAGAAACAGAACAACCCAACTCGCGGTCTATACACGCCCCTATATAAGCTATTCAGAGGCAGAAGGGAAAACGATAGTAATTCGAAACAGGCTTCCCTGCCGAATACTGAGCAAGGACGATACTGCTCTTTCAGTGGTGTGACGAGAACCGCTGGTATTCAGCGTGAACCACTTGGTATTTCTTTATTATGACGAATGCCTTATATTAAGAAAATGTTCGAATGTCTTATATGGCTCATGACAAAAAAAAAAAGACGGCGTCCGGCGGCGTGCACGCGAATGGTACCAAAAGTCAGGTGGGCCGATCGGCTGATCACGCGGAGTTAGTGCAGCCCCGGGTGTAGTGACTAAGTGTCCTCTCACTTAGGCCCCGTATTCACAAATGCTTCTCGACTCGAAACTCGACCTCAAGGGATCCTTGAGGACTGTAGTGAGAGCACGCTAAGTGAATAGAAGTGATGATTAGTGCATAAAATGATTCAAATCAGAAATAACAGTGAATGAAATATTAAAGTGAATTAAAAGCGAATCAAGTTTGACCAACCAAATGTGCATTAACACCTCGACAGCCGAGTCTCAGCACGTAGAACCCTTGGTGATGTCTAGGGTGACCGCAAGAGCACAAGTAATACGAAGTAACAATGACGGGCATTGACAACATCAAAGTAATTTAATTAGGGTATCCCGAGAGCATAGGTACATAGATAAAGGGGCTGTAAATTCCTGCCTTCGGCTTTTGGACAACGTACATCACACCATGTGCCTCATGGCGTTCAGTGGGTTTTCAAGCGTATACGAAGAAGTCAAAACAGTCTTAAAAAATTTGACGCCTTGAAATTAAACATATGTGTCATATATGCGGTTATCCATTTCGAAACATGCAGACGCCCCTTGAACTCTCACGGTGTAGTGCGTAGCGCGTAGACGCATGGGAGTGTGTGCGGTCGCGTACATATATGTGGCAGCCGCATCAAACGAAAGCTGCTTGGCTGTGAGTCATATATTACTCGATATGCTCTTAATACTTCAGTTATATTTCTCATCCTTTTCCATCTGCCCTTTTTTTTATTTTTCGTGGCTGTCAATCACATAAACCGCCCCTTACTAACGCCACTGCCTTCAGATGACGCAGAAGTATGTATTCTCCGTTTCCTATGCACATTGTTGTTCAAAGGAGTAGCAAAACATTCCCGAAATACAGCACAATACGCTAACCCCTGCGTAGTGACATTGTGCTACTAAAAAAAAAAAAAAAAACAGAAAGAAACTCGAAAGTATGTTGAAAACCTACCATGATCTCCAAAAACCCTCTCCCCCCTCCCCTAACCTCTCTTTCTCCTACGACACGACCTGGATATGGATGATCCAACTATAGCGCTGAACCGCGCATGGGGAGGACCGCATGAAGTTGCATGCTTTCTGTGGTTTGTAAAGGAAATGTAAAATAGTGCGCGTTAAGCTATGATCATCACCTAGCGCTGTTAAAGTTTCAGCGAGATATATCGAACGCTTTGTTCACTAAGGAACACTTTCAATTCCTCTTCCGCATCCGATACTGCAATCCCACTACGCGTTCACCTCCTGTGACTTCTTTCTTGTCTTTCTGTCTTCCCTATTCCTTCCCCAGCGCAGGGTAGCAAACTAGATATTTATGTTCCGGTTAACCTGCCTGCCTTTCGCCTATCCTTGATCTCCCCCCCCCCCTCTCTGTAAATGATAATAGCTTCGCGTCTATCCATAAGTGTTGCCTATGCGTGCGTGCGTAGCTGGCTCACTTGAGAGTTCCCGTCAAAGCTGACTTCTCAGCACAAAGTAGTTTCTTGAGGAGAAGCCAACTTACGTCTTCCTCATGCATTCACGCTTGTGTATTGCGTGCGTACATGCGTGCGTGCGTGTGTGTGTTTGAGTGTGTGGGTGTGCGTGCGTGTGCGTGCGTGCGTGCGTGCATTATAGCGTGTGATGCTCGATGGTGTGTGTACTCCGCATGCGCCGTATCCAGATGCTACCATTGCATCATGGACGCTATACCTGTTGCAGCACACGGCAAAACAGAAGACGGTGACGAAAAAGCAGCAACCGTAATGTGCAGATAAATTCACCGTTCTTTTTTCAGCTGCTACCTAGCGCGACTGACCCTCAAGCAAGAAGATGATATCGATACTCTCTCATAGACTCGATGAGCTTTCCGTAGCCATTTCAGCACATTACCTTGTATGGCAAAAGTTGAGGCGCGCACTGCTGACTTGTAATAAAACATGCCTGATAACAACTGTGGCGTGTTGTCAACAACGCACATGTTGTGGCGACGAGGTTCCGGGCTTGACATCGCTCAATCTCCTTTCGAGTGGCTTAGACCGTCGTATAGCATCTGTCCGTTTTAATTGTCCCTTCTCCTCGCTGGCGATCCCGAAAACAGGTATCGCTTACCTAAGAGAAAGGCGTAAGAATACATACATGGGCGTATTTCTTGAAACGCAATATACGTAATACGTTTAAGTGTATTTCACACAATAGCCGTACATATCAGTATGTATTAATATGTTTACGCATTTCAGGATTGCAATGATGTGTTCGGCGAGCGCCACGTTTCCGCACCGCAAGTGCTGCGCTGTCGGCGTCTTCAGCATTTGCTCAAAGAGAAAACATCTAGTAATCAATTAAATAACTATATAGAAAACATTATTTCCTTCCATATATAATATTCTGTGTTCCACTACCAGCGCAGCCAGAATGTTGCGTATACTATATCGGTATATGTGTTACGCTGAAGATATATATATATATATATATATATATATATATATATATATATATATATATATATATATATATATATATATATATATATATATATATATATATATATATATATCTTCAGCGCAAGACCCTAATGTGGTAACGTGTTTCTAGATACACTCTCATTTTGCACCCTAAAATATTATTTTACGGTCCACTCTTCATATGTTTATGGGCAGAATAGACTCCCTACTGCTATTTTACGCTGAAAACCGCGAATTGTTTGGGTCAGTTTGTCATGGCCCCTTAAAAAAAAAACCGATTATGCCTGCCGCGCTCAAATTACACCACGATACCTTCGGCTCGGGCTCATCTCAGTTAAGAATAAATGTTAGGGGGACGGAACTATATTACATTATGGTATTTTGCACTGCACTAACTTCTCCATTTGTAAACAATCTTTCGGAGCGCCTTTCCAACCCGGCACATTCTGGATGACTTCTGAATGACCATTAAAGCAATTGTTGCTCTCATTTTATTGCGATAGCAATTATATGGTCATTCTCGACGGGTTCTTGCCGTCGCCGTTAGCGTCATGTTGCGTATAACGTCCAAACTGATAAGATCCCCCAGTGCATCATACGTTCTATCCGCGGGTAATAGCGCGGGAGCGGGGGCGACGAACGCGGCTGAAGCAGAGATCAAACGAGCAGGCCCATCTCCGTCACTCCGAGGCGCATGCGATAAGATCCCCACGCCTGGTGGATCGGCCGTCGAATGCTCAAGCAGAGAGGAAACGCCCCACGCGTCGTCTTTAACGAGTGTGAAAAGATGCGAGGGCGGGGGGGGGGGGGGGTCATCGAGCAGCAACTGCGACCTTTGTTTTACGAGCGCGGTCGTCGCTGGCGCGCGCGTTTTCTGGCAATCTCAGCAGCCGTCAGCGGGCGTCTCGTATACCTTCCTACGTGCCGCGCTCTCAACGCGAAGAAAAGTGTGCCTGGAGCGGCCGTATTCTCTTACACCAGCGTTTTGTAGAGTTGCGTGAGATCGCATCCAAAAGAGGTAGCTGCCAGCCTAACTTCTATCTATCTATCTATCTATCTATCTATCTATCTATCTATCTATCTATCTATCTATCTATCTATCTATCTATCTATCTATCTATCTATCTATCTATCTATCTATCTATCTATCTATCTATCTATCTATCTATCTATCTATCTATCTATCTATCTATCTATCTATCTATCTATCATAGAAGCGGTACCATACGTTACCGGAAGTGAACCTGCTCCGCGTTTATTGCAACCTATCTTTTGACATAACATCCTGTTTAAAAGCCGGATATTGTAGTTACAATAGAGCGTAGCCTGCAGTGGGAACCTTGGTAATATCAGACAGTAACCGTACCGGCAGGGGTCCTGCAAGACTTTTCTGAGTTATAATGGAATAGCCCCACTATTAGCGCATGACGCTTCACGAATCAGATACCGCAAACATTTTTAGAATCCGTCAAGTACGAGCGGAGTTACAGGTATTTGTCGCACGCTTCGTGTGCTTTCTCCCTCCTTTCGTCGGAGTGGCTTTGAGAAAGGAGAGAATAATGAAGAAATAAGTGCGACGCCGTAACTGTCTCTCTCAATGGAGGCCAGCGAGCGCGGAAAGCAATACGCAGGGAGGGGGGATGACTAGGGGGCAAGAAATTGCGTGCCATCGAAAGCGCTCGTGATGACCTTGAGAATTTTTTTTCCTTGTCTCTCTTCGAACGCGCGGCTTACTTTCAATATGATCGCAAGAGCGTGCGCGGGCACGTGGCGGCATCCCACGGCGGCCACGGTAACTACGCAGCTCACGATGCTGCAACCCGAGCTCTCTTACCCCGGGGCTCTAACTTCAGTGCATGGAATCCTGCCCTCCCAGATCAGTTGATCCACCTCAACACATACACTGAAGTACGACAAAACCAAAGGCATTGCCGGAGGAAAATATCCTCCTCCACATCCTGAATTCAGTAAGGCCGCACAGGCAACCTGGCGCCGTTTACAAACGTTATCACACCACAACCCACACGTACTCTCCAAAATCGAGACTGACAAGTGCTCCTCGTAAGCATACAGGCTATGCAACACTAACCTAACTACAGTCTACCACATGGTATGGGAGTGCCAGAGCAATACATTCTAAAACAGATGTACCTAATGATTTCAGTAGAGATGGGTGGGAGGCGGTACTGTACAGCCCGGACCAAGGGGGGTCCAAGAGGCCCTAATGGCCCGCGCAAGGACAGGGGCCCAAGCCAATGGGGTCCCGGACTCGGGACTCCCCTCATTCAATAATAAATGTTTTACAACCAACCAAATCAGCCGACCGCCGTGGACAGCCAACCGCCGGTATATGGCATCATTTGTAGAGAGAAGAGGGAGTGACTTCTGGCTGACTTTGAGAATTACTTGTAAATTCTAGGTCGCGTGCCGCGCTATAAAGTTTGGCTCGCGTGTTCTCGGGAGCCTCTACTACCGATCGGCAGAGCTTTCCGACAATGCCCAGAAAGTGTTGCAGGGCTCTTTTAAGAAACTCAGTCACGTGGTTTCTGGCTCTCAGTAGGTAAACTTGAAAGGCAGCCTCAGCGCGAATAAACAGTGCGCCATGTGCGGAGTAAGCGACGCGGAAAATCAGGCATGCAGCAGGTGGTTCGACACTCGCACGTTTCACTTGCCAGATTTATTCTTTGTTTCACTTTTTCCTTCTCCGGAATATATTTCCATTCGCTACATAGTTTCGGCGTCGAAGCACTCATTAAGGGAAGGTTTCTGGCGTTCGTATATTGCCGAGAGAGACCGGTGCGACTGACACTCCTGAAAGGACGCGATTAAAGGTAATTACGGCGTGACGTTCTAACGGGACGCCGGCGGCGCAGCGAACTCGTTAGCGAGCAATGTCAGGAACCGAGCATCTGGTCCTGTTGCCGCGGGCTGCGTGACGATGAGGGGCCGGTCGGCAAGCAGGCGTCGCCGGTGTTACGCAGCCAAATAAGCCGACTGATCCAAGTCAAAATATCGCTTGGTCAGAGCAATATCGATTCGCAATAAAATTTTACTCGGTGAATTAAAACAGGGCCTGACTACAGGAGAGGCGCGACGCTCATCGTCGCGTCGCTCCTTCATTCTGGCAATGATTCAGTATGCGAAAGTCAGGCTATATTTCGTTACAAGGCTAAGAATAAATACAAGCACCACCCCCAGTACTTCGGCGCGCCTCCCATTCACCTGTGCGAGTTGTGCTAAGTGGTTTCCGTTGTAACCATAAGTACATCTACGCTGCTAATGTAAGTACTACGCATATTATTAATTAAAAGTTCGTTGTGTCTGCTCAAAGTATTGCGTTTCCCCGAGCAATGATGTCGGAAGCTTTGCTGTCATTTGCCAGGAAGTTCAAGTTTTCGACCCAAACCAGCGGCACAAATATGTGTCTGCATCAGAAAACCAGCAACCTTGAAATACGCGTACTGTGCTTGACGTCACGAAAATGAGGAAATGTGATTGGATAGGGCATCCATGCGGATTCTCTCTGGGATGGGACAGCGACGACTATGGGCGGAGCTTACACTTATTTCGTAACCGACTGTAGCTTTCACGGCGACCGACCGGCTATGGCATATGAAACGGAGCGTGGTAAATCAAAATACGGTTTTTCCGAGTCTTCTTTCATCACGGTGCATGGCAGTGCGACGTAGTAAAGTGTTGCATCCACCCGCTGTATCCAGAAAACGTAAGTCGGATATTCCATCGCAATTGCAGCCTTGTTTTTTCTTTTATTGTTTTTTCTTCCTTGCGGCAGTACACGTAACCTCAGGCGTCCAAAAGCTTGCAAAACGGCCAGTGCGTACGTGCACCGAAAGCTACGGAAAGACTGACCTCGCACGCACACTTTCCTTGCACCCTCCTCCCCCTCCATTTGCTCTTTCACATCTTCTTGTAGGCCATACGCAAAAAGATACAGTCCTTCCTTTCCTGAGATCTCTAACATCGCAATCTCAGATTCAGTTCCGAAAAGTTATCATTGCGGGTAAGCCCTAAATTCTTTCTAAAGTTCATGTAATATGTGCCACTGAATGCAATATGTAGATTTTCTTTCTTTCTTTCGTACGTTTCCGAAAGCATTTCATGCGATTTAAGAATTAAGTAATGCTACACACATGAAGAAACGGGAAAGCTAGAAACATGCATCGTCCAAAATAAGCGCGTCTACATTAACAAATACTTGCTAGTATCGTTTACACATCTGTACGACTCGCACTTCTGTGCGACTATAAACGTAACATACGAAAGAAGGGGAGAGTAGGGTTACAAAGGTACTGTATTTCATCGTGCCTTATTAACTTTTTTCATAGTTTCTGTTGCCGAGCGCGATGTCTCTTTAGATTTTTATCGTGTAGAAGAAATTCTCGTTCCTCATACTCTAATGCCAACTGTTTTAGCTGATCGTAGCGCAGAAACATGAAAAATGGAAAACACGTACGAGCAAACAAGAGTAAGAAATTATATACCTACAGAGGCGACAGCTACCGCTCTATATACTAGCGCCTGCATCGCCGCCGAGCACCAAGAACAAAAGCTCGTTGAAAGCATGCACGAATCCAGTTCGTAGCGGTACGTTTGGCGAAGCGAAAGCCGCGCGCCGTGCGCTCACCCCTTTCAGCACTCACCGGAAGCGGCAGGCGAACTTCGATGTAGGTTATGAAAGCGTAGGCCAATATCACCGGCGCCAAAAGCAGCCCGATCTTGAGCAGCGAGGAAATCATGACGTCCTCCCGTCCGCAGCAGTCCTCCTCGCTCTGTTACGAGCTCAAATACGCGTCGTTTTCAAAACGCGGTACAAATAAAATGAAATAAAATAAACTTGTCGAGGGCGCCGCAGCCGCAGCAGCAGGAGCAGCAGGGAAAGCAGACAGTGCGATCTCTGAACAGCTGACTGACTGCCGCTCTACGCGGCTGAACGCAGGCAGGCTGGTCGGCTTGCGTGCATGTGTCGCCCGTGTTACGAGTGCACGAGTTGTTGTTGGGCTGGTGCCGGCTAGACCAATGTGTCCCAGGGGGGTGGTCGGTCTGTCGGCCGGTCGCAACTGACTGTCGCCGATTGTAAACCAGTTTGACTCTGGCGGCGCACGACCTCCCCGTGTTCCTGCGGGCAATCCGCGGCGAGGCACGTCGGACGACTCGGCCTGTGGTGGTGCAAGGCGTGCAGCGCCGAGCAAAGCCGCGAGTGATGACCGGAAAAACTTTCTTCTTGGCAGAGTCGGCTGGTTCGTGATGAAAGAAACAAACCGCGACAACCAGAACACACGCCCAGTGATGCAGGAGTGAGAGAGAGAGACGAAGGCGGAAGGGCAGGAGGTCTAAAACGCATCTAAAAACGTACAGGACGAGGAGCAGATATGTGGGAGTCACGAGGTTCTTGCACGCGGGAAGCGACTGTAAAAGAAGGCAAGGAGCCAAATCCGGGCTATGAAAATGTCTACAGAGCAAAGTTGCGTCGGAGTATCGCGAGGCACGGGAAGATAACGCGACTCGAGCGGTTGTGGTGTTACGAAATGCCCCCCCCCCCCCCCTCTCCGCGCGCCAAGTTGACGAGGCGGAAAACGTTGAAGAGACGCTAAGCCATCGCCGACGTATAGGCGAGGAAGAATTATTAAGCCAGTGGTACTCGAAATGAACAGTGATCTGCTTTCAAACACAAAACAGATTCTTCGCTACCGAAATTATTCATAACAAAGGGAACCTCGTGCCTACGTTATCACCAAGATAAGCAAATGCATGCAAAGGGTACGGATGTATTGACACTCCCATTGATAAGTGACAAGGGAGAAACATAATAAATTTGTCAAGCAGCCCACGTGTCTTCAACAAGCGCCCCTCTGCTAAAACAAGGCTGCACTCGCTCAAAACCAGCGAGAGTTAAAGTAAGCTTCTCGGGAACCTTACGGGTCACATTTTGGGGGGGGATATATTGCACATAGTAAAACATGTTTCTGGGCAATTCGGTTCATACTTGAAGAGGAGCGAAGGTGGTGGTGGTGAAAACCTTTTATTTGCTGGACATTTTCTGCGGAGAATGTCCAGCGAATAAAAAGTCTCTTCATTCTCTTTACATATCATACAAAATGGCTCTTCATTCTCTTTACATATCATCATCACTTGCACATCTTCGTCATCTGTACATATCATCATCAGTGTGATCTAGCTCGAGCCCGGCTGAATAAAGCGGTTCCTCATAATATTACTATTATTGCCAACCTGTCAACCCCAAGTTTCTTTAAAAGTATAGGAATTTGTCGTATTAGAAATGTAGTACATTCTTTATACTCACCACATTTGTATTTGCAACATTGCTTGGAGAGCCCTTTATCCCCTCCAGGTAAATACGCCTATCCAAAGGGTGTAAGCACAAATTTTCTTTGAAAAAATATGCGGGGTTATAACGCTAAACTACTCCTCTTTGTTTCCTTCCGCATTGGTCGTTAGCTGTTCATGATTGGTAGAAAGTTTCTGCGTCATGCACACAGCACCTGGTCGTAACGCGATGCAACAAATGACCCCAAATGATCCATCGCGTTAATGACCACTCATGCATGACTACATAAAAATTAAGAGAATACACTATTTTCAAGGCGCCGTATTTTTGGCCATTGGTTCTTCGCCATTCGTCAAAAATGTTCGGTGTGCCATAAAAGAACCTGGTTGTTGCGCGACGTCACAAATCTGTGCAATCTCGCGGTGTTCAAATGAGCTGTGCACACTGAACAGTGCATTACTATGCTGAACAATACCTAAACATTTTTTGGTATAGTCGAACAGTTCCTCATTCTGATTGTAATTCAAGAAGGCTGCCCACCGATCACATTGGAAGCGACTACTTACAGCAGCTGGTGAGATGGATTCATACGAGCAAAATAAATATTTTCAGTTGTAGTATAATGATGTTGAGCTGTTTGTGTGCGTATACAACTCTGTGAACTCATCCTTGTTGAGAGAGAGGGAGGGAGAAAGAGAAATAAATAGCGCCTGTGTGCTTCTTAGCCGTCCGAGTAGTATTTTGTGCTCTACAATCGAGAATACTCAAGACCAACTAGCCCGGCTGTCAATTCAGTCTCCTTAGTCCATAAAACCGTGGACCTTGACTGTGGACCTTGGTAGGGTAGATCAAGTCGCGGGACAACTTTGAAAGCCGGGCTTCCCAATGTACTCGAGTCCATTGCCATATTCCTCGCCTTGTCCCAAGCCGCCGCGATCGCTGCGAGCTACCGTATGATAAGCAAGGCGAAGCAGGTCAATCGGAAAATAAGCCAGAAACTTTCGTTAGCCCCCCCCCCCCCCCTCCAATGTGGCCCAACTAAAACATTGTACACTTCTGCACACTCATCGACTCGTAGCAAATTGGATATAGACCAGCGGTGATGCTGTTCATTTCCTTCTAGACGTTATTAAACTGCGCGAAAAGACGAATGCACGAGTAAAGAACACACAGACCTCAGGCGCAGTGGTGTTATGTGTGTTCCTTGCTCGTGTCGTCGCCTTCTCACGCAGTTTAATAACGTCTAAGAACTATCACCCAACTAACATGCCAGAACGTCTAACTGAATTATATTCCTTTCTGATGAAATAAAATGAATTTCTTGAAACAGGAAGAGCGTTTGATCGGTCCATGGAGCGTCTGATGGCTCTTGTCAGTATTTGCGTCGTCGATTACGTAAATTTCAGTCCAGGCTGAGCAGAATTAAATCATGACAGAGTGCTATAACGTAATAGAACCCTACTAAGCGGTAGCCTTCTCCGCAATGATGTAGCGTAAAGCGCGAAAGCGTCGCATAGGCGGCCTGCACCGCAGAGAACCTACAGTGCGTGGTCGTGAGACACGGAAGACAATGTCCACAGCGCAGCGCAGGATAAGTTCCGTTATATAATGAAGTGATTGCTGTCTAGAAGTAAAACTTCGCCTCATTTGATGGTTTCCCAGTGTGCAGCCGACACTGACCATTGTCGGAAGTGGGGAGGGCTCCGCCCCCCTAACCTTTCTCAGTGGGGGGGGGGGGGAGGGGGCTGGCGCCCCCCTTGCCGCCCCCCCCCCCGGTAGGTACGCCTGTGCCCGATAACATGCGAGCCAAACATTATAGCGCAGCACGCACGGCCTGGAATTTACAATTAGTTCTCAAAGTCAGCTACAAATCGTTCCCTCTTCCCTCTCGACAAATTATACCACAAACCCAAATGACCGCGCCATAAACCCAACGTGCAAGGCCATTGGCTGATTTGAGCATCGTGAGCTGCATAGTTATCGCGACTGCCGTGGGATGCCGCCACGCGCGCCCGCTTGCTCGCTCGCGATCATAGTGAAAGTAAGCCACGCGTTCGAAGAAGAGAATGCTGGTCATGACACGCGCTGACGAACGGACACACATTCTTGCCCCCTTGTTATGACCTCCCCCCCCTCCTATGGGTAGTTTTCAGCGCGCTCGCTGGTATGAAAGGAGAAAGTGCTTGAAGCGTGCGACAAACCTCTGTAAGTCCGCTCGTACTCGATGGATTCTCAAAATTCTACGGCAGTCGATTCGTGAGGCAATAAGCTCTTTTAACCAAGCCATTCGATGATTACTTGGAAAAGTGGTGCATGCCCCCCCCCCCCCCATTAAGGGCACGGGGTAAGCCCTATACCTCCAATGCATTTTTGACCATGATGAAAAACTGTTTTCTCAGTAACTATATAAAAGGAATATCCACATAATACACATATCTTTTTTTTTGCAAATTTTTCTCGCTCTTTTATATTCACCAGATTTATCAAAATCTGGCTAATTTTATAACTTTGGTGAATTTTTTACCACTAGGACCTCAATTTTGAGTTCATTTACATCTTTGAAAATTTGTAACACAAGAACTGTGAAGCGCATAATTTCAATTCTGGCACAGTAGTTGTGTGCACTTATGCAGAATACAAGGAAAAATAATCAACTGATTATCTTGGAATGCCTAGAAAATAATGCTACCTAAGTAATAAGAAACATGGTTTTAAGAAAATCGAGTTTAAAGTAAAGAAACAGCTGAAAAGCGAGCATCTTTTGCCCCAAACATCGTTCAGCTATTTTATTTAATAGCTACGAGCTTGGTAATCATGGCAAAAGTCCTTCTTTTTTTTCACTTTTGAGCCTGTCGATTTGCTTGTGTGGCTTCTTTTGTGAGCTGTCGTGCAGCTCTATCCACAATATATCATTGACCGTGGTCAACTTCCTTCAGCACAATGACTGCATTTTGGCCAGGCTTCAGTCCTGATGATTTCAGAATCATACGATACTGCCATCATTAAACGAAATAACATCATCTAACGTCGCAAACCTTGAAACTGAAGCCTAAACAAAGACAGGAAAGACTCTGCGACGCAATTCCAATAAATTCAACACTTCCACCGCACAGTTTGCCCGCGAAATTCTGTTTAAAGGGGTGGTGACACCAAATTTGTGGCTTGCGCGTTCTTCGCTGCAAGCGTTTCTTATAGCTCTAGGAAGCATGATACACGCACCAAGATTCAAGTATTCTCTCTAAATAATTTAATAACGCCTTATTTATGTGGATAACTTTCGGTTTCGGTTTCTGGGCGCCAAGTTGGGCAGTGACGTAGCACTGTAGGAGGCTTGGTCACGTGACCACACAAGGCTCGCGCGAAGAAGCGCAGCACTTAGCCAGGAAGCGATCGAAACTCGGCGAGTGATGTAGCAAGCGATGCTTTGCCGGTACGTGCGTTTCGGAGGTGACGGAGGTCCGGAGATCACTCACGTCACTACAGATGTGAGCCTGATCTCGATCGCCTAAATCCTGATCGTGACCGACCAAATCGCGATTGAAAATGAGCGTGTGATAGGCATAAAGTCCATTCACCTCATAAATGCATTTATTTCGCCCCCCCCCCCCCCTTTTTTTTTTTTTTTTTTTGAAGAGACGCAAAAAATCCATCTGGCACGTTTTGTCGTAAAACATGTTAGCGTAACCGCAGATGTGAGCTGTATTCAACTTCCAAGCAAACTTTCATGCGCGCTCGCTCGAACGCACGCCGGTGCGCTGCAGACGAGTTTGCCTGTACCGGAAGTGAGTCCTCTTTTTGAAAACTCGCAACGAGGTTTTTCCTTACTTCAGCCTGTTTATTTAACTACAACAACTGTTATACACCAATCAACTACCGCTTCTGGCGATGGTTGATTCTTCAAAGTAGCTATACAACACGACAATATCGTCAACTTCGAGCACTATACGTCGACATATCAGCTCTGGTTAACCTGTCGGATAGATACGGAGCCTCTGATTGGCAAAGTCGGTCAACATGGATGAATTTTACATGTTGACCTGTCTAGAAGGACATGTCAGATACATGGTGCTGCTTACAAAAATTACTATAGGGGAGACTCTGGTGCTAGTGCCTACGGGAGCTGTAAGATGGTGCTTCTAGTATTATTTGAATTGTGGGTAGTGGATAATTTCGCGCAAACCTTCGTTCTTTTTCTGCCTTGGAACAGATTTGTGGCTTTGCAAATTGATCGTCAACGACACAACGGATTATATTTAAAGAAATTCGCAATGGTTTAGTGCGCAGGGACCAAATGCCTTGTGTTCCGACAACTATGCCTGCTTGGAAATTTAAAAAGATAAAGTATGATAAGCAACGTCACAAGCACGTTTGACGCCACAAACCACCAGGATGAACAAATCCAAGTACTGACCATCATTTAGTATGGCTGAACGACCATGGCTTCATGGCTCATTTTTGTAAGGAACTCAATGACCTGGTAGCACTGTCGCTCATATCGTATTCGCCTGCAGTGTATTCCCGAGCTATAAATTCAGAGTCGAATGCACTTTTGTACGTGAGGATTTTGTGTGGTCGTAGAAACAGTCGATGGACGTGGTCATTGACAGGCGGTCAGCCAAGTCACCACCACGTAAACCGGAAATGTTTCGAGCTAGAATTCGGACGCAGAAACGTGGATTATCAGATGAACCGGTTGTGCCGACGAAGGTTTAATGTCCGGCGAGCGAACTTCAACTCAAGAAGATAAGAAGCAATTCAAGGGCAGCGACTCCCGGCACAAAAGTGCGAGTGAAATTGCACGGCTCTAAACTAGTTCTGCAGGTGATATACAAAGCAGCAACAGTAGAATAACACGACTGACACAAACAAGCGAACTGGTTTTTTACGTACTGCAAGAGTTTGCAATGGCAGAAGTGTGCGTGCGTGTGTGTGCGTGTATGCAAGGGTGGAGGGGGGGTCTCTGTGTTTTTAGGCTCCGGGACATGCCATTGTATAATGCTTTTGAGAGATAATTCGTGCTTGCACATGATGTGCAACTGTTGAACAAATTGAAAGCAAGGCAAGCAGAAAGATACCTTTCTTACACATTCACACAGAACTAACAATAGGAAATAGTATATTTAAAAGCAAAGGAGCAGCGAAGAAATATATCAATGCTGCTAACAATGAAAATGATGGGAATAGTGAAGACATTCGCCTCTGAAGGATGTTCTTTTTTGTTTTCTTTTAGCCCATTTTAATGTGTCTGGACCTGACCATTCAAACGCACATATTATCGTTTCCTTTCAAGAAATTAGTTTCCAACCGTATAGTTCTTTTCGCGCTTTGTTGAGTAGTCTACAAGTTCGAGCGAGTTGATAGCACACCACTGCGTATCTCATAGCCTGAATCCCTTTGCGACGTTAAACCTCATAAACCGGCCAGCATTCCACAACGGCATGCCTTTTCTTCTTTTTTCTTGTTCAGAAGCTAAAGGAACGAAGACCGGAGGCTAGACTAGCACAAGCGTCACACACGCACTTTTCTCATTTTCCCGTAGTCAGCATGTGTCACAGTTGCGGACAACAGCGATTGGCTATGCTCGCATCTAAAGCCGCGCCCGCTTCACGACTAATGCCCTGTAGTGGGCTGGCGCCATTTCTCAGAGCCAAGAAACAAGCAGTAGTTGCAGTCATTCCAGCGTCGCCATGCAAAAGACGGTTGGAGTGATCTTCTAATGGACAACAGCACTGAGTGTTGTGTGACGTCCGAACTCCATCGGTCCCGACGAAAGCTCGCCGGAGAAGACAGGGGCAGTAACAAAGTCGCACAAGGGAAGCAACGCTGACGCGTGCGTTTTGACGTTAGGCCTACTTCTCCAGGTTTGTACCATCACTCCGACTGCTTCGGCATGTCTGGCGAACCGTCGGGTGCCTGCCGGAGGTCGGCAAGACTCGCCGCGAAGAGGGCAGAGGCCCCGCGTGTGGACGACCACGAGGCGACCCCAAGCAGGCCCGCAGTCGAGGCCGACGCAATCGCAAGCACGTCGGGCTGCCAGTCGACCGTCAAGAAACGCAATGTGACCGGTGAGTCTACGCGAGTTGCCCCAGTCGGCAAAAAAACTCAAGACTGCGCATGAAGACGAGGTCGTGGAGAAGACGCGAACGAAGCGACAGGATCGTACCCAACGAGTCAGCCGTCCCCTGGAAGACGTGGAAAAGCCTAAAAGAGGCAGAAAGAAGACGACTTTATCCGACACGTCGCCGAAGCGAGACGAAGCCGTGGCGACGAAGTCTACCGCGACCGCCAAGAGACAGAGAGCCCGCGCTGAGCTTGCGTCCAGTGAACCTTCTCGGCAGGCCAAGAGGATCCGTTGGAGATCGAGGTCGACATCGCGCAGCAGCCAAGTGAGTGAAGGTGTGGCCTCTTCGGGTGGCAGTTATCACACTGCCGAGGAGATCGCCAGCGACGCCGGCAGCACGACGCCGGAGCAAGAGGATGATACGCTACCTACGCCCCCTGCTGTTGAGGTCGACACGAAGTTCGACACACTTCGCCGCGTGTGGCGTTGGCTTTCGTCAAACGACGGCGTTCAGAGCGGGGTGACAAAACGAGCGTTAAAGAAGAAAACGCGGACCGCGACAGGGCACCACTGCCATCGGAATGCGCGCGCCAGACAATGAATGCGGTGTAGATGCAATATGTGACAGAATCGTCGTTTACACCGTATACTGGACTTAAGTGGGAAGCTTTGTTTCTTCTACTCCGAGTCTCTGACTTGGCTGCTTAAATCCGCGGGAAGTGCTGAAACGTGCTCTAATTTTTGTGCAGCCCTGAAGCTATTTGGACTTAACACTGCATAGAAGAAAAAAAATAAATAAAATTCTACGGGCTCGAGTCGGACATTTTTGTTCCACAACTACTTGCGAGTATTGATCATGTAGAGAATTGATGAAATAAGCTTAGCACCAGACTTAGCACCAGACACAAAAATTTCGTGATCGCTGACTAAATTGGTATATCGATCAGCTTGCAGCTTATATAAAACAGTACCGTAGCTTGCATAAGTTTTGTAAACGCCCTATTCACAAATTATGTTTTAGTTGCTATTTCTGAGTTTTTCTTTTTTTTTTGTGAAAAGCATTGAAAGAGAATATCAAAAAAAATGTTCCCAGCTGTTGAAACGATCAGACCTTCTCCTTAAAATGCAAAATACAGTCAGCTTAAGTTAATCGAATTATCCTTTATGCCGAACTATTTTCGAACACGACAATGTTTTAAAGGGGCCGTGATACCCAGTTCTCGATCATAATCTGTGTTACCTGGGTTAATCCTTGAGCATTCACAAATAAGCTGGCGAAATTTCACCGCATTTGGTCGAGCACTTAATTTATAATTGAATATTTTTACAAACGCGCGGGCGGCCTGAGAGTCGGGCAGCACTGGCTGAGCGAGCGTCTGCATTCCGGCGAACGGTATTCGTTCGTGGTCAGCTACGCGTGCAATGGAGATATTTGAGCTTTCTTCTGCTTCACACTGAAATTGAACGATTTGCAGCGGCTGAAACTGTGGTAGTAGCTAGACGACGGCACCGCTCCTTGCTGCATGTGACGTCACAAGCGCAATGGCAAAATGGCGGTCGCCGGCGGTGGGCGGGATTTACAGCCGGCGACTTCTAGGGCCTGTTTTGCACCGAAATATTCTTGTACGACCCACTTTTCACATCTGTATAGGCATAATAGACCCTCTACTTCTAGGTTTTCGCTGAAAACTACAAATTGTTGGGTGACCGTGCAAAGGAATGTTGATGGCTACATCTAAAATTTAAAAAAAAATCACGCCATATCCACGAAGTGAATGATGATGAGTGGGCGAAGCTCGATCGTTTTCATCCATGGCAGAAACAGAATGTGTGGTCTCGAACGCGCTTATACTTCATGGTCATCAGCGTCATCGTCATCACGTGTAGTGGCTACATTCCACTATACTGGAACGCGCTTATACTTCATCGTTATCACGTGTAGTGGGTACATTCCACTATACTGCGTCATCGTAATCTTTATCACGTGGAGTGGGTACATTCCACTATACTGGAACGCGCTTATACTTCATCGTTATCACGTGAAGTGGGTACATTCCACTATACTGCGTCATGGTCATCTTTATCACGTGGAGTGGGTACATTCCACTATACTGGAACGCGCTTATACTTCATCGTTATCACGTGAAGTGGGTACATTCCACTATACTGCGTCATGGTCATCTTTATCACGTGGAGTGGGTACATTCCACTATACGTGGCTATCTACCTACCTACTACTCCTACGACAACTACAGAGGAGGGACAGACCCACACCCTTAGGAGCTTCGCCCCTAAAAAGCAGGAACCATATGTGTGCGCAGGGCTCCCCTTCGGGGGGGGGGGAGGTTCGTCGCAGCGCTATGGGGCAGACTTGCCCCCCCTATTAATCCAATGTATGGGGCAGTGTTTGCGCCCCCCCCCCCTTCTTAGGTGGCAGAATATGGGCTGCCACGCAGAGGACCCGGGATCGAATTCCATTCTATCCTAGATATTTTTTAATTATTTCGTTTTTTTTCTTTCTTATTTCACGCGATAGCGGTTACGACACCGGCGGCGGACAACTACGGCTGTTGTGATCTCATAACCGCTTTCACTGTAAAATTCGGAAACCCGGCGTATTACCGTGAAGGCGTCTTTCCTACATTACTTCGAGCAGTGCCGTGAAGCCAACTTTCGCACCGAAATGCGTACTGAAAATACAATATTTTATCCAATACGTCGAACTAATTCCTGCTTTTTTTTTTTTTTTTTTCAAGTTTAGACTGTGCCTGATGTTTCATGCGCACTAGAAAGAGGGCTATTATCCATTCCCGCTCTATTGTGGTGCTTACGACGCAAAGGAGTTGCAAGCCGAAAAGCGGCGCTGTCTTCGCGACTAGAGGAACATGTCGAGCCGCGGCGCATGCGCAGCAAACCGCCGCGCACTAACACGAACCGCGATCGCGCTTAGATCCCACTGCTTGCAGCATGTGTTGTATGTATTGGACTTCACAGACGCCGCGGTGTTTTCCGCGTTACTATTCCGTGATTAGACACTGATCGGTAAGCTTTCCGATGTGCTAAGAGAACAGGTACCATAAAAATTTTTGGTTGTCGATCCTTTTAACGGAAGACTTGAGGCACTAACTGAAAATCGAGGCGGAAACAAGACAGAAGTGACGTTCTATCCCGTATTTTTTGCCCTAGATTCCCATCTTGCGCCTCAAATCTTTTCACAGGAGAATACCCGCTGCAGACATTGCAGCACCCCTCGATCCAAAACTTACCCACAAGAAACGCCTTCGCATTCTCGTCGCATAAGAACATGCTTGGGGATCCTCTACAACTTTCTTCAAGCAAGAGTAGAACGTGTTAGTGGATAGGCGCAGCCAGATGCTAATAGGGAATTAAAAATTTTTTTGAAGCTGAAAGCCATAAATGCCTCAACATACGCGAAAAATGACCGGCGTCCTGTGCCGGGGACGTCAACAGGAGTGACACGAAAAATCACCACGTTATAACGTCAGAGATGTCGAAATTTGTGACGTCACATAACGTGGTGAAGAAAAGATTGGCTTTTGTCTTCGCGTCGACTGAGGCGGGTGCGAAAGGGACCCTGCAAGTATTTATGAGCGTCTTCAGATAACACAGAAACTGCCTCAGCACGCGCACTAAGATTGTATTGTCCCATCCACTTTAACATGTAAACACATCTGCAGACTTATGTAAACACACGAGTGCTCCCCTGACGCAGTCGGTGCGCGCTTGTCACAGCGCCTCTCGCCCATGTTTGTCTTTGCTCATTGATATTGGTGTACGCGCCTGCTGTGTAGCAGAAGGCGCAGGATGCCGTGTTCACTTGTGGCACGACTACACTTTGTGGAAACTTCGCGTTCCACTAGTAAATTCTCCTTGCCGCGCACGACTGCAAGATTTGGCTGAGCTGCGTTTCTTTACCAAGAATGAGTGAGGGATGGTTCAGAACTACTATATACTGAGTTTTAATTGTATTTTACAAATCTTATAGCAAAAGTTAACAAAAAAGTTGAGGATAACTGTCAATACTGTTGGCGTCTCCAATAGGCCAACTCCAGAACCAAAACCCTATTGCCAAAAATGAACACCGAATATCAAGAATACCCAGGGAAGCCAATCAGATTTGAAAAGGCAGACTCAAATTGCTTGAATTGTAAGGACACCTGCACAGCCTGCATATGCAAATGTCAATATGTTTTCACTTTGGTTCCCCCCCCCCCCCCCCCCCCCATCACCCTGGTAAATACACCTATGCAACTACACCCAAACAGCTAGCTTCCTTTACTTAAACCTCTCTACTGCAGCACAGGCCACAACAAATAATGAGACTGCCCAAGAGATTCTTTACAGCTTCGAGCTTATTGTTTAGCTAATATGTGGAGCACGATCGATGTTTGGTGTAGCCAGGACGAGTATGTCGCAAAACGAAGCAGTGCATGCACATAAAGAAAAAAAGGGGGAAAGAAGTAAATGCAAGCGGTCAAAAATCACAGTGGAATTTGGCCAGCATTATCAGCTGCTTTCTGTTACCACAAATTTGATAAATCTGGACGAAATCACAACCACTGGTACTTTTGAGCAAAAGTAGAGCACATTGATCCACTAGAACAAACGTGGAAAACATGTGATGCATGCGAATTAGGAATGTATCAAGTTCCCGAGGTACAAGGTAATTACCATATTTACACGAAAATAGGTCCGGCATGAATATAGGTCGACCCCTAGTTATAGCGCTCTACGAGAAATTAAAAAAAAAAAGAATGTTCGTATATAGGTCAACCCATGTTTTTTTTTAGAAACAGAAAAATGAAACAGCACACCTTTATTGACAATAACTTAGCGCCCTATTCGCTGTCCGAGAGCGTCATCTTTGTCAGATGTGCAAGGAAAGTTGTAGTCAGATTCTTCGCAGGCATCCATGGCATCCCAAAAAAACTTCCCCATCTGCCGCTAAAGGGAACCATGTGTGGATGCCAAGAAGCGGGGAGATTATTAGCTGGAGCGGGAGGAACGTCGCCGCTCTCGTTTCACGGCAGCGGTCCAGGCGCTCATCGCGGCGTTGCACAGGAGAATGAGGCACACGCGCTCCGTCATTTTCATACCGCGGAACTACCGTGGCGCCCCCCAGCGGGGTATGCAGCTGTCGAACCACCTGTCGTGCGCCCTGCTCCGTAGAGGATTCCTAGAGGAGAGGACGGGGGGGGACCGTAGGAGAGAGAGGGGGGAGGAAATGTGCATGCGCTGTGGGGGGTGTGAGACGCGGAAGCCGCTCCGTGGAGTAGAGGAATCCTAGAGGAGAAAGGGGGGAGAGGACGCACATGCGCTGTGGGGCGCGGGCGCCGCTCCCTAGAGTAGATGATTGCTAGAGGAGAGAAAGGGGGTGAGTGTAGGAGAGGATGGGGGAGGGGACGCGCATGCGCTGTGGAGGTGTAGGACGCAGGGACGCGGGCGCCGCTCCATAGAGTAGAGTATTCCTAGAGGAGAGAAAGGGGGTGAGCGTAGATGAGAGAGGGGGAGGAGACGCGCATGCGCTGTTGTGGTGTGGGACGCGGGAAGGAGCGACGGACTCAGGCATCTAATAACGTCGCCCTCGCTGCCATCGAGCGCGTTGGAAATGCAGCACTTTTTAAATCCAGTCACGATAATTTCTGCTGGCAAGTCCTTCACCCACGTTGCGACTTCACTGAGGGAAGCCTTCTAGCGGCGTCCCGTTGGTGTCACTCCAGCCTCCTCCTTCATGAGCCACTCTCTGCCACCAGGGCTAGTTGACGGCTACGTCAAATGGCTGTAGCCGAGACGTCATGCCACCAGGTATGATGACCCAGGTCTGTGTAGGCCTTCCGCAGGGCATACTTTGGCAGGTGCAAGTCTGCTCCCGGCTGTTTCATCCAAACCGCTTGGAAACCACTCGTTGACCATCGCCTTGTTCATGAACCCCTTTTCATTTGCGTGGATGATCACGTACTTGGGGAATCTGCTCATTCTTCAGGAGGGTTTTGCGGCAAAATACAATGTACTGTGGCAACTTCGTCCCATCTGTCGTGCAGCACAGCATCATGGTGACCTCTATGCTCATGACCTGTTGTCAAAAGGCACACATCCTTAGCTCTTTTGGTTGCGACTGGGCATGTCAAAGTAGACTGAGGTTTGGTCAGTGTTCCCTATCTGGCCGAGAATGTCATTTTTCTGATGGCAGAGGTTTACCATGTAACGCTGGAACTTTATCAGTCATTCCTCATATTCTGTCCGGCAAACGCCGCCAGGTGGTTGTCCTACAATAAAGAGACAGTCCATCTTGCCGCATGAACTTTTGGACCCAGCCTCAACTTGCATTAAACATTGACCGGCCAATCCTGTCTCGTGCCAACTGCCGGGCTTTCATCTAAATATCCTCGCAAACCAGGAGGCCTTCGGCACGTTCCTCTTCCACATGGAGCCCGTTATTTTTCAAGAGTGTCACGACTGCCGGTTGCTGGGCTGCAAAAAGCACGACGCCGTCCAATGCACGCGAACAGTCGGTGCCGCTGCTTTCGTCAACCCCTAATCAACTTTTCATTTACGTCGAACTTGTGCTGAGCAGCACAATTGCTAGAGTTCTCAGCAAAAAGTATCACTTGGCACCAAGTCAGCTGTGTAGCTCTGCCGACGCAACATTGTCGCAACTGCGCAAAAACAAATGCGAACCGTCACGCCAGATCGAACAACGAACAAAGAGCGAGGCCTCAGGCCAGTGCCAGTGCACACCGGCCGGCAGCACAGCTAGCGGGCTAGGGACTTCACAGCCTACCTAGGGGAACCGCAGGTTCCAGCGCAAAAATGGCGGAGCAGCTGCATTTCGCAAGGGCTTCGAAAAGCCGGTATGCTGCTGTTGCGTGAATAACTTTTTTTCTTTAATTACTTAGTCGTAAAAGGGGAGCGGGTGCGGTCCTTATTCCAGATTTTATGGTATATAATGTGCGTATGTAGCAGCAACTGCTTGAAGAACAGCCGGCGCGGCAGTTGAATGCCATAAGCTCAGTGCTTTTGGTCGCTTTGATCGCGTATATAGGTTGATAGCAGACTATGAGCAACACTTTCAGGAAAAAAAGGTCGACCTATTCGCCTCGAGATCTTGGAGTGGCGCCCTCTCGAGAGTGACGTCAGGGAGAGGACTCGGATGCAGCTCTTCGCGCGCGCGTTCACTACGTGAAGGCTGCTCGACGCTGCCAGCCCTGTCTATCGCGCTCGAGTTATTGAAACATTGGTGGGCAAGTTGATAAAGCAATTTGTACTGAATGTTCAAGCAAAATGCCCATCGAAATCGAGCGGAGTTGCCATTAGGAGCACGTTCTGTGTCGATTGCTCCTGTTGTCGTCTGCTAGCCATCCATGTGTACATCTGCTTCTATGGTGAATTTTTCTTTTCGAGACTTTTCTATGGCCGTGGCGCACTCAAAATGACTTTCCTGCCCGTTTTCGATAACCGAGTTCAGCGTTCGGGCTTCAGCTTCCATGTCTGCGTTAAAGCGCAATAAATGTATACCGCGTGCTGCGCGTGTTCGGTTGCCAAGCCTGCTCCTTCGATTCAATTCATATGTTCGGAGAATCACAAACGACGTGTGATGTCATTCAAATAAATTAAGTGGCGTTACCGGCAACAACGTTTGATTAAATACACATTTTTAGCAGCTGCTGTGTAAGCGCGTCATAAGTACTTTAAACTGAAACACGAAATAAACAGGGCGAGTCTAAAGGGGATGCACGACGGGGATATGAAATATCGGTAGGTTTTCCGGAGTGATTTTCTTTTGTTTTTGTTCTATTTTTTTGCAACATATTTTAATCCTTACATTATTAAATCGACGTTTGTTAACTCGTTCACGGTGGTCTGAAATTATGCTGAACAGAATTAGTGTAATCATACTAACGTTGATAAATATAAAGCTTTCGCATCGAAAGATGTATTTGCAATAAAATACTGTAAATCAGTCTCAACGGTCGACTCCTGATGTGGCTTGGTGCGATCACTGTACTAAAGAGACTCGAGTTCCTTATGCATTTGCCTAAGTTGACTCGAAGGCGAAAGCCATCTTTTTCTTGAGTCAATGTATTGTTCCTTCGCCGCCCCCCCTCCAAATGCTTTCTGGACGTAACGTGGTTTTGCATTGAAGCTTTCTACACATCACCTGGTTTTGCATCGCCTCCGAGATCGGCCCACCAATCACGGAGGCAATGCAAAGCAACGATGTCATGTGATGACGTAATCATGTGACATGACGTTATGACGTCACAAATTTTGTCGGTCTGGGATGTTATGAGGACGTGATCATGTGATGAATTTTCGCATCGCTCGTGTTGACGCTGGCGAAGCGGGACGCCGACGGTCAATTTTCGCAATTTATGTGGAATCTCCCACCTTAAAATATTCACTCTTGTTACAGCACGGTAAAGAATCACAATAATCAGCCACAGGGGCCAAAAGAATGGTGGGAAAGAGCTCTCTTTCTCCTCTTTCTGGACACATTCGCCGATTTTTCCTAATGTTTACGAAGCTGTACTATCGCTGTCAAGTGAAACGCGAACACTGCAGCGGATCGCGTTGCCCAAGCATTAGAAATCCTGTCATTACCATTGGCAGGCTCGCACAGTCGAGTAGGCAGCACTGCGCGATCGAAAAACATGAATGCGGCTCATGAACGTATCTATCTCTAATCATATGGGTCGAACTGTACCACGCGCACCACTGCTGGCATTTCATTCCGAGCGATCTTATTTGCATCCAGCTCGCCCAATCTATGCTAGTGGTCCGCAATAACCCGCTGGTCGATGAACTTATCGATTTAATTTTGTCGGCTGTCGTGTCTGCACAAGTCCACATGACTACAATTGGGAGTGGAGCGTGAATTTTCCGTTCATCTCAAGTCTGTTTACACAACGCTGATTTTTGCGAATAAGCCGCAGAATTGATCGCGCTGCGATTTCAAAGCAGCGGAGACTCTCTAACTCACTTGGCGGGGCCCCGTTCGCGCTTTCACGTAAGCTATTTCAACGCCATCCAGCTCAGTGAGCGACGCTACGAACTCGGGGGCATGAACCTGACCGCGATGGCTGTCGGTATACAGAAGATATGTTAAATGTTAACGTTTCTTAAACTCATGTAATGCTAGCAGTCATCTCAAGAAATATCATAAGGAAGAAAATGCAGCTAGTAGTCGAGGAACGCCGTGCGACGCGAGCGAACTATAACGAAAGTGCTGCTGTTTTAGCCAGAGCGTAGCAGACGACAAAAGCCGAATCCCCGCCCTTGCGTCACCGGAGCGCCAGTTCGCAGCGCCGCCATCGGTCGCACACGAGGCGAATATTCAAATTAATACGGTAATGCACGCACTTGGCATACCGTATATACTCGCGTAATGAACGCACTTTTTTTCCCGAAAAATTGAAGCAAAGTTGGGGGTGCGTTTATTATGCAGGGTAAATTTTACGAAAACTTTTTCGGGATGAGCAAAAAATGCGGTAATGCAAAAAAAAAAAAAAAAAGTTAGGTACCTTAACCTTTCGCAATTAACGTACGCGCACACTGTTTGGAAACAGCTTCTTTATTGCACTTCACTCATCTTCGGTGGTTGACGGCGCTATTTTCTGCAAGCTGTGCCCGCACTCCATAAAAGCGTTTCGCGGCTTTCTTTTTTCGCGATCTTTTGTTTAATCGCGACAGTGGTATCTGCTGTGATCTCGAGGGCGGCCGGAAGCGTACGCTACGACGCACTTTGCAACGTGCCAAACTCGCGCGACGACGACGTTCACATAGCAGCAAGCTACCACCGAAGCATCAAAACAAACCGTCGCTAACAAGCTTAACGACAAAATACGGCCGCTGCCTCGCTCTCTGCTTGAGTTGTGACTGTAAAAGGGTAGCTTACATCTTGCGTTCCTTGAAGTACGCGCGGAAGAGCAAATTGCAACCGAAGCGAGGATCAGGGGTGCCACCATGAAAAGCTGTATTCACACGACGGACGTGATCGCGGATGAATCAGCCATGTGACATGTGATGCGATTCGGATAATTCTGATCCCTCCGCAGCCAGCATTCACACGACAGGGGAGAATTCACGCTACAAGTGAGGATTTGCTCCCCGAGGATCCTAACTGATTAGGGCCTCCGTCGTTTCACGAATCGCTCCGCGCGGAATGACGCGGGAACGGCTGACGTAGTACGCAATCCGCAGGCTCGAATCGCGATTTCGTCCGTCGTGCACGCACTTTTCTTGGCGACAAGCGAATTTTTCTGGTTTTCCAGAAAACTGCGACATGCCTGCGACGGCGACGGATGGCCCTTCGCGACAGAAAATCCTGTCGCCTCGCTCGAAAAATCGCGTGCATGTGGTTAGGCCTCAAAGTTTCGTATTTGCAGGAAGCGACCGTTGGTTGGCGCGGGCAGTTTTGTGGTTTTGTCGTTTTGTGACCTTCGCTCGCTGTGTGCTTGTGAGCAGCGATGTCTCTACACTCGCACCGCTAGAGAATCTCGCTGTGGCGCACGGATAATTGAAAAAGAAAAAGACAGGGGTCGTGCCGCGCACAGATAGAAGGAAAAACAAAGAACTGCGCGCGGCAGCTGGCGAAACGGGGGAGGGGGGGGGGGGGGGTCAGGGGAGGTCGGCGTAATAGAAAACGGAAAAGATCAATGGGCAAGGAGGCGCCACTTTTCGGTTCGCGGGACCGCAGCGGTTGAATGTAGGGGGTGCGTTTATTACGCGGGAGAAAAAAAAATCAAAATTTTGACGACTGAAGTTGGGGGTGCGTTTATTATGCGAGTGCGTTCATTACGCGAGTAAATACGGTATTTCAAACAGCCCACCATAAACGTTACACACACACAGCACAATGAATTTGCCCAGTAGTGAATAAGAACCGAATAACCTGGGCCCTATGCTCTACAATACAACTCAACCCGATAATAAACCACTGCCAACAACTTTCAATCCCTCTAAACCATTTTGGTATCGGCAAGTTATCACTAGGGAATGCATGACACGGCTGCTGATATGATGCAACCTGCCACTCACACATGAAAGAAAAGACAAATTTGCAAGAACAACCATGAACTTCATTTACAATGAAAATGGCTCGTTTCAGTGTTGCGACGTTAGTCGAACAGGCCGAAACCCATGTCGTCATCCTCCTCGGACTCTTCCTTCTTTTCCTCTTTCTTGGCTGCTTCTGCAAAGCACAAACAAAACAAGGTTTAAGGTTGGTGCCACCGTTACGAAGTTTGCAAACATAGGGCATAGACAGTGAAATACAAGACAAGGCATTTGTTGACAAAACCAAAGCTTCGCTGCATCACTGCTAGTTAGGACTTCAGTAAAATGCAAAGCCATGAAAAATGTCCACTCCGTAGCCTATCTTATATACAGACAAACCCCTTTATAAGACACACTGATGTAAGAGACAAATGGGTATAAGAGATACCAATGCGCCAACATTGAAATAGAGGTTGATAAGAAAATGCATATGTGGTACCCTGCTTATCAGAGACACCTCATATAAAAAACAAGAATTGCTCCCCGGTGCATGTCACTTATAAAGGGGTTCAACTGCATTTAATATTTGACAAGAGAACCAACATATTAAGGTCTCATTAAGGGGGGACATGGCGTGTGGAGCTATTTGCTGCATTTTATGTCCAACCTCGATGAAACTAAATGGACTTGTTTAGTTTTTCATGCTGATTTCAAGAATGCAATAATTTTTCTTGTACATAAACTGGTTTATGAGATACACAACACTGCTGTTCTATTGTTTCCGGAGAAAATAGGAAAAAGAGCGTTCAGCAGAAAGTGTATATTATGGCATAGCTAGATACTACAATATGCAATAAGTGCAACGCTGCAAACAGTTTTCAGATCGAATGATAACTAGTCATTCTGCAGATGATTGAAATTCAGTAAGGTACGCATTTGGGCTGGTTGGTTCATGATTACGAGTGAAAAACAGCGCTAAAGACGGGACAAGAAACAACACGGGACCACGGCGCTGTGGTCCCGTGTTCTTTCTTGTCCCGTCTTTTAGCGCTGTTTTTCACTTGAAATTCAGTGTTTGTACCACAACTACCATAAAAAAAAAAACACCAAATCAAATTTTAAAAATCTGTTGGCATGAAATGAGAATTCTGCTCTCAGCACTTTGTGATGCACAACTTGGGCTTTAAGGTAAAAAAGCAATTAGAGCTCTAGTCGTTCTAGATCATAAGATATCTCTCCGACAAGCTAATTAAGTGACCCAGAAACAATTAACATTCAGCTCGTGCTCGTTGCACAGATCTACACTGCGAATGAAATACTGACCTTATAAGACTTCAGTCAGGCTTTACATGCAAAAGGATAGCTGTAGATCTCAATGTTGTAATGAAGAAAACACTTTTTTCTTTGCTGATTTTTTGGTCTCCACAAGCCATGTCCCCCCTTAATTGCCCAAATAGATTTCAAATGCCAATGGTAAGCCCTTAGAAAGCTTGGCACTTCTCACTGAAGGCCACATTGAACTGAAGCAAGAGTTGCAAATCGGTTCTGCAGAATCCTACGAAGTGGTAGAAGGGTTAAGGAAGGAAAATTGCCAACCACCCACTTGTGGCACGAAGCCACAAGGAAATCCGTACGGATTACTCAGAAAGAAAGCTTGATTCCAAAAACATTCGTCACGGTTCGAGTATCGAACCCTAGACCGCCTTTCTCAATTGGTCACTCTACCAGTTGAACTAACCAGAAATCTAGCAAATGGCAGCGCGAGGGCAAATTAATCGACAACTCGAAGAGCATGAACACACAATGCTGCTGTCTCTGCCGCGTTGCCTGCACAGACGGCAGCATTTAGCTCTTGGACCACTGTTTCTACACCATGATTTGGCAGACAAGAGCTGACGTTCTAAACAAGAGGGAGCAGGTGTGCTAAACAAGCTATGTACCTGACATTTCACTAGCATTCATTACTATTACACTTATCAGGTATGTATGACAGCATAAAGCACTTACCCTTTGGAGCTGCTGCACCACCACCACCACCAGCGGCCGCAGGAGCGGGCGCCGCAGCAGCAGCTGCACCACCACCAGAGGGCATTGTAGCCAGCTTTTCCTTGCCTGCATGGAAAAAGAAAACACAATAAGTTATAACCAGTGTTTCATACAGCAACAATTACTTGATCTACCCAAAGGGTTAATAAACCTGATCAATTAAATCACATTCTATTTTAATTTTTAATTACCAATTTCAAGTTATTGGTTCAGCACTTTCGCTGGCTTCAATAAAACTTTTTAAACATTTACAAGGTGAAATATGTTGCCATGTTACGTTACCTAAGTAACGGAAGTACCCATGGTGAAGTTTTTTTTTTTTTTTAGCATTTACGGGGCTAAGTCCACTTCTCGAAACATTGGCTCAAAAGACAACCCCTTTGAGAGATTTTTCATTTCTTCAAGCTTTCATCTTCCCCTCAACTTTTGCAGTCTTAGGAGAGGCACTTAATGTGGCAAAAACAATGTCTTGTATGAAGTACAGGTGCATAATACACACTTGTTATTTCTGTTAAGGCACTTAATGTGGCAAAAACAATGTCTTGAATGAAGTACAGGTGCATAATACACACTTGTTATTTCTGTTAAATGGCCACTCGCTACCAAATACTCTGTCAAGAAAATTGCATAAGCGGCACCCTCCTTTCTTCAGCCATACAAGAGCTTCTCGTTTAATTGCTTCAATCCACAAACTCATTCAGACGACCACGTGTGATCTATTAAAGGGACCCTGAAACGGTTTTGACGATTTTGTACAAACACATTGAGCCAGTAGATTAAGTCCTAAGGCTCATTTACAGACTAATTTAAGCTCTCTGCGTACACTGTGTAATTGATTACAACGCTATAAAGCTGCGAATCGCTGCAGATCACTGCGGCTCAGCCCAACGCGTTTTCAACCGCCCCTCCAGAGTATGACACGCAGTCTGCGCACGATCTGATTGGCTGCGGTGTGCGCGCACGAAAAATTGGCTGGTAGGGTGGCGGAACCTGTCGGAGCAGATATCAACCACTCCGCGATATCTCTGTTGCCAGACGGCGTGCGTGCTGCCGGGCGCACTGGGGCTATGGTCTCCGAGATGCACGAAACCTGTCGGCGTGCAATCTCGGAGGTCCTCACTGGGCGAAGCTCAAATTGTCGAGTGTGCTCACATGAGCTCTGCGATCGCCAGCGATGCCAGCGTGTATCATGAGTTGAGGAGGCAAGGCAGGGGTAAGAAGGAGGGTATGATATAATTGGCCGTAGCCGCCTTGGTACACGGCGTGCAGCGAAATTTGTGGTGCCAATAGTTCGATGATGCTCTAGCCTAAACGCTGACAAAGCTTCAAATAACCGTTTCAGGGTCCCTTTAAAGGGGCCCTGCAACACTTTTCCAAGTAGCCATGGAATGGATTCACTAAAGGAGCTTATTGCCTCACGAATTCACCGCCGCAAAAATTTTTGGAATCCGTCTAGTACGAGTGGAGTTACAAAAATTTGTTGCACACTGCAATTGCATTCTCTCTTCTCTCCTGCCGACAAAAGCACTGGAAGTTACGCAGGGAGGGATGGCACGGGGGAAGAAAGTACGTCACGCGCGCTTCGTGATCTTGAGCGCTTTTTCTTCTTCGAATACGCGAATTGTCATTGCGATCGCGAGCGCACGCCTGGACAAGTCGCGGCCTCTGTAACTACTGAGCCCGCCATGCTCAAATCAGCCAATGGATGATACAATGGCGGTGACGAGTGATTTTTGAGTATGCAGCGTCATTTGTCGAGAGAAGAGAAAGCAATTTTTAGCTGACTTTGAGAATTTATTTTGAATTCCACGCCGCGTGCTGCGCTATAATATTTGGCACGCATGTTCTCGAGAGCCTGGACTACCGGTCGGCAGCGTTTTCTGACATGCTCAAAAAGTGTTACAGGGCCCCTTTAAGTCCCCCTGTCATAATTTTTAAAGTCCACGGGGCTGCTGTGAGCCAAGTACATGCAGTGCAATGAACCTAGCTGTGTATCCAGAAGTAATCTGCTGAAATTAGTAAGACTGAGGCAAGGTTATACCAGTGTCACAAGAGCAGGTTCAACGTCATTTGTATCTATGAAATTTGACACATGGAATGGCATTAGGTGCCATGCACTGCAACATGACAGGATGCGATGTCATTTGCAGATGATGGCAATCATGACACAATGAAGACTGGAATAGACAAAAAGTCACTGCATGTGTAAAAAATGTCATGTATATCAAGTCTTAATAAAAATTGTTTACAGCAAACGGCTGATTGCACTGGTGCCATAGGTGGTATGCAGACAGCTACTACTAAGCACATGGCTTGACATCGTCAGCAAAGCTCGCGACATTGTCGCTGCGAACGAGGATACTCAAACTTGCGAGAATGAACAAGTTGAATTTGACAAAAAATGAAATTAACTGGAAAATGAAAACAATATTGATTATAATAGTATTTACCTGTTATTACATTTCTATGCAAACCCCTTTAGTGAGAGTACTCATACGTGACAAACACATTTAACTGCATTCAGTAAACTCATTCGTCTGCACAAGTAATTTCCGTTTAATGACATTAGATGTCTCCGTGTCGCAGCCAACTAAACAAATGAAATTTAAATTAGGTACAAATGACAAAGTGTCGTGCGACAGGGGTATTACGTTATGCACCCGAAGTATGACACTGGTGAGCCTGAACGCTTCAAAAATAAATAACAAAGAACTCTCAGCTCACCCTTCGCGATGACTTCGTCGACGGTCTTTCCCTTCAGCTCGCTGATGACCTTGTTGAGTCGCTCGCTGTCGGATTCGATGCCGACGCTGCCGAGGATCTTCTCGATGTCGGCGGCAGATGGGTCTTTGTTGCCGCCCATGGAGGCCAGGAGGTAAGCGGCGACGTAACGCATCTGCAACGACGCACGTACAAATTAGGCTATTCGATCGCCACGTTCTGTGAAGTGCTCGAGTAACGTCGGCCAACTAACAGGCGAGCTCGACCTCATACGCGCGTCGTAGTAATTCCCATGCTGAGCACCTTTTCATTCAAAAGCACTTGTTCGATGCAATGCCCTCCCCATGTGTAGGGTAGCAAACTGGACGTAGCCATACTCAACCTTCTTGCCTTTTCTGTATTCATTTTCTGTTCGAAGACTGACAATGCGAAGCTAGGAACGTTAGCCGATGACGGGTAACAAACCGCTTCGTAAAACTACGAAGCCCGGATTTCGATCTCAATCGCATCAAGTTTAATTTCCTCATACGGAAAATTACAGAGCGTGAACCCACGTCAGAACGCATGCTGCAAGCATGCGTAACTTCGGGAAGATCCACGTGCAAGGAGCAACCATATGCCGAATGAGACAAATCACCTCCACGTTCGAAACCAGGGTTTAGTCTACATGAAATTGCTTGAAACAGTGCACCGTATTATCATTCCTTGCCTAATGTGCACGAATGAGAGTTAAAATTCAGCCGGAAAGTCTCACGCGTACTTTACATAAGTGTCACATTGCTTGTTCCGTACATTAACTGACGCTGCGGCAAACAAATAAGATATAACATAAACGGAAGAGATAATTTGAAACCGTGGAAAGTAAGCGACGAGCACGTCATTCGCTGAGCATTGTTCACGAGCGCCTATCAAATCTCATGTTTTTAGGACCAAGTCAGGATATGTCTAGAACGGCGCTAGACGTGAATCTAAAACATCTGACGCCACGAAACGAAAATAAAATTTAAGAAACAAACACACTGCTTTCTTCTATCAAGTAAAGATCGCACGTGTCCACAGCGCACTTTGCGCGCACCTCCACACGTGTTGATCGGCTTAGGCTTAATGACTTGCACCGCGGCTGTTAGAATTTCCTGAATGAATTAGTCCTTAATTACTGGATGACAGTAGTTTTGTCGATCCGGGATCAACATTTTGGTCAGCAAGACAAAGCGGAAACACATTGGCAATAGTTAACGGTGATTTACTCACTTTTAAGTCACGGGGACACGAAACGTCTTCTACACCGCAACACAGAAACGTGGAAAAGGCAGTAGGAATGAACGAGATCGTGGACCACTCGTTCTGACGGTAGATGTCGCACGCAATTATTGCAACAAAAACGACCAGTAAGCTTGTAACTTAAATAATAAAATAAGCATATACTAAATTTGAAAGACTTAATATTGAACAAAATATTTTATAAACATTATGATAAACTTTATAATTTCCTGCGAGTGTCATTTGTGGCGCTAGTAACAAGCTAGCTTAAAATGCACAAAACTTTATTTATCTGCACGTGATGCTTTATAGGCTTATGTCCACTTTACACTAGCGCAATATTATGCTAATTTGTTGTAAAATTATCTAGCTAAAATGAACGCTACAACGGTTGGTAGCTCATTTTAACTTCATGCACGGAGAAAGGAAAAGTTCCGTGACTCACGCCGTGACTGGATGTTTTCATGAAGCTAATAAAGTATAGCCATGGTATTGTTATTGAAGGGTTGCAGTTATAGAACTTTCAGTTCGCCCTAGTGGGGTAGTAGTTGTGGTAAACACCATGGCGCATTCCTTCCTCCATGGGTTTACGCGTTTACGCGACATCAAACAGCGACACGATCTCGGAGGCAATCGTTTTCGCACATTGCAGTCGCTGCCAGAGGTAGCCACCCTACCAGAGGTGCGGGACGACGGAGCCACGAGCCACACGCCCACGCTCTTACAAACCTGATCAGTTCATTCGCAAGAGTCAGTCTGCAAGGCAGTTCGCCGTAACATTGGCCACAGAAGCGCTTGATTGATTGATTATTTGAAAGTGGGGCCTGAGGCAAGTGAGGTGGCACCCGGGGTAGTTGAGACGGTTGAGACCTACTCCGCACCATATGAAAGAAAACAGTCGCAGTCTCTGGTAAAACTGAATTCTATGGTCTAAATTCTATGTCTCAGCTGGTTGAGAAAGACATCCACAACATAGTGCTGTCGTTTCTGTGGGAAGCCTTGCATGGCAAGATAGTGTATCCATCGTTTAAAATGAACCGATAAAGTGGATATAGGCACCGTCCATTGACCAGAGGGAGCTGCGTTGCTCTCACGGCCCGTCCCAAGTTCGCTGACATTGGCCGTTAGGGACACGCAGAACACAGACGCGCGCACGTGTCCCCGCTGTATCTCGGCCACGATCAGCCAGAATCCGCCCACTCACGCAGGGAGGATTGACGCGCGCATGGCGTTACAATGCGATCGACCCCGTCTCAATATTGCTTTTTTTTTAACCGCTTGGCTGCGCTTTCTGGCGCTGCAGTCACACTGGAAAACTCGACTGCACGGTGCCTATGTACAAGATGAGAGCACTTTCGACAAGCAGCAAGATTGTAGGACTGTGGGAAAGATTTGGAGCGTTCCAATTGCCCACCTCAGAATTCAATGGGCATGGGACAACATATTATGGGCAACCTGCACCCACCAAACAATAAAGTAGAACTTTTATAGCAGGTTGCATATATAGGCAGCCTACCGTAAAAGTTTCACTTTACTGTTTGTCAACTGCATGTGTAGATTATCCTTTGAAGTGAAATTTTGAGCCCAAAGACTAGCCTGCAGTCCAATTGCTGGTCGCTTCAATATCACTGACTGACGAAGTTTTTTTTTTTTTTTTTTTCAAGTATATATGAAACAGTGAGAGTAAAGAGGCTAGAAAATTGATAAAGTATGATTTGCCTGTAGCTGCGAGTGGCCATGAAAAGCTTTCGAACAAAGCGACCAACCAACTTGGTAGCGCAATCTATGGAAATCGCTGGTGTGAATAAGTCATAGAATAACAGGGGCTGAGCCAGGGGTGTAGCCAGAATTTTTTAGGGGGGGGGGGGCACCTCTTGAAATGGTCATTTTTCACGCTGTATGCCATGGCGAAAAAATATTTCGGGGGGGGGGGGGGGGGGCACGGGCTTGGTGTGCCACCCCCTGGCTACGCCACTGCGCTGAGCTACTTGGTAGACATTCGTGTTAACAGACTGAGCATGCAAACAAGTGCAAAAGATAGAAATCCAGACAAAACAAACAGCATTTGAGTTGTCGTGACCTCTTTCTTGTGTCCATGCTTGCACGGCCAGTCTTTTAACATGAATAAGCCCTCACCATTATGCAGAAAAACCATGTTAACTGTGCAGACTGCATAGCTGCTACAATAACAGGCCTGTATAATTGCAAGATTTACTTTTACAGAATGCTACTTCTACCTTATCATTCATTTTTCATGACTGATTTATCCTGATGATAGTTGGAGGGCTGTGCGGACATTTAAGCATGAAAGTGAATAGTATTTGGACCAAAAAGGGAATGTTTTAGTGGTATGTTAAAAAAAAAGTAAAATAAATATAGATAACTTCTTACTTTTTCATTTTATGGTTTTGAAATGGCCTCATGTGCTATAAGTTAATTTCTGTTGCTCACAGAATTTCAGAGTAGCGTGAGCTCCTACATTCAGTCACACAAAAGCTACGCATGCATATTTCAATTTCTTTTCACAACAAAACGTCACTTGAAAAATGTGCAAGACATACCCTGATAAATATCTTTATTAAATAACTTCTTCAAGAACATGTGTTGAAGTGACATTGGCGAAAATAGAGTATTCCGTCTGTAAAATAAATATCTCCTTCCATGCAAGACCATCTTCTTGAAATTCATCACAAAACAGTAAAAAATTAAAAAGGTAATATAAAAACAATAAATAATCATAAAAGCTGCTCAGTGATAGGGACAATGGCACGGGACAATGACAGAAAGAAATGGTGTACCCTCTGGCTGATGCAAGAGGAGCGCTTAACAAGTATGGATATGTGAGTTAGTGGCACATTACATATTTACACAGGCTAATGGCACATAGGCAGTTGACACCAAATATGCTTTATAAACACTTGTTAGAAGAAGAACCCGCACCGGTATGGAATGAAGCTGTTACACAGCGTGCTTGGCACATATAACTCAGTGCTTCAATATTGAAACTGCATTAGACATAGCATCTGCACAATTGCTCCCGGCGTTGTCATGAAAGACTGTGCGATTGCCGTAGTGTTCATGAGGCCGAAATGTTTATAATGGGGCATAAGGCTTAATCAAACATATATTTGACAATATTGAACACACTTTGGTCAAGATTATAACCACGCAGTTAGCATTTTGGTAGAAATGCACAGCACAAATCGTCCGCTCTAAATAGACGACTCTAAAGAACAAGTTTCAGCCGGGATTATAACCTCGCTGCTATCATGGCTAAAACGTGAACAATAAAACATCATTTTTCACAAACTATTGGCAAATACATTTTAGCTGGGGGGCTGTGGTTCTGTTACTTGTTACTAAGGTTGCGTATAACAAAGCAAAACAAGCCGCTAAAAATTCCCCTTCTTTCGTTCGGTCATAGTGAGGGTCTTGTTCCGGCAGACTTGGTGCCTTGTAGTATGCGTGGGCTTATTGGTCAGGTACCAGATCGTAAAAGGTGACATGCTACGTGATGCCAGGTGGCAAAAAAGAGTGTTCCACACTCGCCGTCATGACCACAAGCGGCACTGAGTAACAGTTCGAGGTTTACATGCACAAAGATTCCTGATAAAGTGGACGAGAAGGCGACTGCCGCTGTAGCCCAATTGGTAGAGCATCGGAAGCATTATTTGAAGGTTGCAGGTTTGGTCTCTACCAGCGGCAAGTTGTCTTTTCAGCCACTTTAATTTCTTCACACTTATATCATAATTACTACAATGAAGTTAAAGACTACAAATAATGTCCCCTGTACCTTTCTTGGCTTCATTGTCTGTTGGTTTTCATTAAGGCACAGCTAAACAGACATGCTGACAGAACGCTGAAAACAAGTCAAACATGTTTTACGTGCAGTAGTTAAAATGTTACCTCACAGATACAGCGCTTGAATATAACATTAGAGGAAACCCACCCAGCCACAGTATACTATTTGATCAAGTGCTTTTGGAAGTAGCTATACTGGGTAGTTTCCTAAAACAATGAGGGCTCAGTTTGAAGATGCAATAGATGGCCCAGTTTCAGCGCCTTAAGTGCTGCTTCAGATAAGATTGAATCTGGGAGCTTTTGCTCAAGTGTAGTGTAGTGCACATGTGGCCCTGTTCAGCGATGCTCCTGTCCGAGCTTGGAGATGGCACATGATTTCTCTATAAAAACGTTGCTACTGCTCAGCCTCCTTCAGAAGAGACATAAATATGCTTCCCCTCTTCTGTTTCAGCTCCGCTGGAGAGCCGGACTCGACGATGTGACCAGCTTCGAGAACGATGATCTTGTCGAAGTTCAGCAAACCGGTCACACGATGCTACAAAGGTAATAAACAGAAAACGCTATCAATATCTGTGCATTAACACAAACTGCAGCAGATAAGTACAGCACGATCATCACTTGTGTACACAATCGCACAGAGAATATTCTGAAGAATTTAAATGTTTCAGACACCGCACCCTCTTAAATGAGATGTGTTTGAAAGACAATATTGAACTGTGGCAATGTGTAGTATGTGCATTCTCGCCACAAATAGCCATAGTTACTTGCGAAGAATCCATGACAGATTTGAACTTAGACTCCACAATGTTGAGAACATCATCCTATAACACAAAAAGTTATAACATATATATAGTCAAGAACATGTCATAAAAAGTAACTGCGAAGGATTTATATGAAGGCATTTCCTAATGGTTCTTTACTCTAACAAAAAAAAAAAAAAGACAGCATAGTATGCATATTTAACCCCCCCATGTTACGAACCTTGATGTGATGCACTGTTAAGTTTCTTACTACATTGTTCACAAGCAATGCCAAAATGAAAACAGCCATTCATAAAAAACTGCGGAGTATTGTTACTCCACATTCGATAATGTGGCGTATTGTTAAACGTACATTTCTGGAACACTGGTCTGAAATTCCTGCTCTTAGTACTTACAGCTATGGCGAGGACAGTTGAGTTGGCCCACTCATTGAGGACAGTCTCCTGTATGAGGTTGTCCAACTTGGCATCTAAAGATGAGGTTGCTTCATCCAGAATAAGAACCTTCGAGGGCTGCAGCAGTGCTCTGGCAAAGCAAAACAGCTAAAGAACAAAGAGATACATGATGAAAAAGGTTACAGAACACGAATTCAAAACTACACTCAAACCTCGATATAACGAACCCGGATATAACGAAATATCGGTTATAACGAAGTAAATGAAGAATAGTTTTCCAATAGGTATAGTGTTAGGAATAAACCTTTATAACGAATTTTTGGATATAACGAACTTATTTTCGTGTAAGATGCAAGTTTGTTATAATGAGGTTTGAGTGTACTTGAATATGTGCATACAAACTGTGTTGGTTGCTACATACTGTGTACACTGTAAAGCCAACAAAACAAACAACGGAGGAAGTGATAAGGATGAAATGATTGCTGATTGAGTGATAAGAAAGAAATGATATGCCCAATGTGAACTGATGCAAAAGATGGCGGAACAGACTGTAGATTGAATGTAGGCAGACGATTATCCTAGGTGAGATTAAATAATTAAATAACAGTTGGGGACACCACCAAATATTTAGAATATAAAATTAACACAATCTATTACTTACAGAATTAGCATAAAAGAACTGAAAATGCACAGTTGTGGATAGTGCAGAATAGCGGAGATGGAACAATGATATTGAAAGCTCTCTGGATATACAACGACATCTTTGGCTGACACAGAAGGGGGTTTTGCACATCTATGGGAAAGGCTTTAGTTGTGCGGTAGTCTGATGACGTTAACTAAACAGGTTCAGCTGTTACACAACTGTGTGATAATGACTGCAAGTGTTGAGTAATAACACGAGAAAAACACAAGCATAGATGTGTGCCTTAACGGCTTCTGACCTGTTTTTGGCCAATGCTGAAGTTTGACCCTTCTTCAGATACCTCGCCATCTGGTGGGAAAAGAAAAAAGAAGGTGAGGACATGAGAACAGCAATAATAATATTCATTGGGGTTTAATATCCCAAAACCACCATATGGCTATGAGAGATGCCATAATGGAGGGCTCCAGAAATTTGGACCAGCTGGGGTTCTTTAATGTGCACCAAAAACGCTTTAATGTGCACCAAAACCCTTAATGTGCACCAAAAAGCTAGGCCTCTAGCTTTTTGCCTCCATCGGAACGGTGCCGCCGCAACCGGGACTCAATCTTGCGACCCTCGGCCATCAACAGTCAAGCACCAAAACCACCACCAGACCGTTGCAGTGGGTATGAAGACAGCAAAGATATTATAGGACTTACCCAGCCCACCGTACAGAACAACAATCTCCTTCAGATGTGCTTTTTCCAGTACATTCCAAAGCTCTTCATCTGTGTGAACCCTCTTGGGGTCTAAGTTTTGCCTAGGGCATAAAAGAAATGCAAGGAGACATAAGTGGAACATACAATAGATGAAAAACTGTACAGATTTCAATAACTGAGCTTCCTGTATGACATTCTGCCACTAGTAAGAAACACACACGCAAGAGATACAGGAACACGACGACATGGGCTGCCCATGTCGTCGTGTTCGTGTCTCTCTTGTGTGTGTGTTTTTTACTAGCACCAGAATGTCATACAGTAAGCAATACCGACTAGGCCAAGAAGAAATTCTTCTCAAATAACTGAGCTATTCCTAATGATTCAGTGTACTATCATTAAGCGGGCATTTGACAGATATGAAGCAATTTTCTGTCATAAAGGGGTCATGAACCACTTTTCCAAGTAATCATTGAATGACCTCAGTATCGGAGTTTATTGCCGCATGCATCGCTTGCCGCAAAACTTTCTCGAATCCGTCAAGAACGAGCACAGTTACAGGGATTTGTCGTGCGCTTTAAGGAAGCTCTGCAACACTTTTAGAGCTTAGTCAGAAAACGCTGCCGATCGGGAGTCGAGGCTCCTAAGAAAATGTGAGCCAAACATTACAATGCAGCACACAGCCAGGAATATACAATGGATTCTCAAAGTCAGCTAGAAATCGCTTGCTCTTCTCTCGAAAAATGATGCCATAAACCCAAATGACCATGCCATTAAACCCAAAGTCCACGAACATTGTCCGATTTTAGCATTATGAGCTGCATAGTTGCCGTGATTGCCGTGGAATAGCACGACGTGCCTGCATACGTGCGCACGATTCTGCTGAAAGCAAGTGGCGCGTTCGAAGAAAAAAAAAAGGAAAGAACGTGTTCATGGTCATGACGCATGCGTGACGAAGCTTCTTTCCCCCTGTGCCATCCCTCCCTGCTTAGCTTCCAGCGCACTTGTCAGGACGAGAGAAGAGAGAAAGTGCTTGAAGCGTGCTACAAATCACTGTAACTCCACTCGTAGCCTACTTGACGTATTCTAAAATTTTTGCGGCAGTCTATTCGTGAGGCAATAAACTCCTTTAATGAAGCCGTTCGAACATTACTTGGAAAAGTGTTGCAGGGCCCCTTTAAGCGCTTTCTCTCTTCTCTTGACCTGGTCAGCACGCTGGAAGCTACACAGGAAGAGATGGCACTGGGGAATGAAGTTACATCAGTGCACATCATGACCTTGAGCGCACATGATGAAATGCGATAGCTCACTCCCGTTGTGATTCCTGTGCGCGACTGTGCCTCACTGCGTAATGTTAGCAGACTATGGAGCGTGGCACCGGCACGTGGTGGCATCCCGCGGCAATAAGCACATGTGATCCAAACGCCGCTTTTGATTTATGTTGGCTATTGCTATCTGTTATTCAACGTCAAAATGGAGGTGCCCCTCCCACCAAAGAGAGCGAGCACAGGCCTCTGTATGAAAAGAGGGCGTCTGAGAAAATGGCAGCTAAGCACTCCGCTTCTAAACTCTTCTTGCCATGCAACCGCCGCAAGATTTGGCTGACATCTTCATAGCAGAGTCTGCTATATGCAGGATTTGTTTTATCACCACGCCTGAAGGGTGGTTCATGACCCCTTTAATAGCAGTGATTTACTTTTGTGTACCACTTAGTAAGAGCCTTAAGAACGCAAGAGAAGAAACAAAAATGAGAAATGTTTGCACTGGAAACATGTGGTCTTAATGGGCACCAATAAATTTTAACATAACAACAGACTATAAGAATGCTTAGTCTCATTGGATAGTCAATATTCTATAAAAGCTGCATTTTAAATACACGCATAAAAATAACGCATGGATTCTTATTATGCTTACGATCAGTGTGTGCTGCTTTGAGCTGCACTTTAAGTACACACATAAGAATAAAGTGTTGATTCTTGAAATGCTTACGATCGGTGTGCTGCTTCCAGTTGATAGAGGAAGTGGAAGAGGAAGAAGGCATGAGGAAGGAGGAGAAAGAAAGGGAGAGAGGAGAAAGGGAAGAAAATTGGGCAAAAGTTTCAGAATAACACTTCACACATGACACTTAAAAGTTACAAAATGCACAAATGTCATTGTTGCTTCAAACAAGACATATAGTGACTTCATCAAAGTTAGATTATCAAGCTGAAATGATAACTAAGTTGGCAGCATTTCCGGCTGCACATTCTAGAGAAAACAAGATATGCCAGGCATCGATGACTGCTAAGTAGAGTATCCTTCAGTCATATCCCAAACACAATTGCATATCATTTACAATGCAAGAAAAAGACATGAATAGATGAAGAGAGACAGACAAGACAACATTTGAGTAGCACTTCAGTAGTAATCTTAAAAAATGGAAAATTGAAAATATATGTAACTAATTATTAATTTACCTGTTTATCATGTTTTTTCTTTAGCTGCACAGCAAATACATATGTACAACCTACAGGTATAAGCAACAATTTTGTGTGAACCAACAGCACACACACCTTATTGTACCAGAAAAAAGAATTGGCTCCTGGGGTATAATGGCAAGGCGGGAGCGCAGCACATCACAAGGTACCATAGAGATGTCGATGTCATCCACGAAAAATTTTCCCTTCACAGACAGGGGCCATCTTGAAGAGGCCCATAACTAGTGATGACTTGCCACTGCCTGTTCGTCCGCAGATGCCAACCTTGAAGAAAGGTGTGTGTAATGTGAGTTCATGTACACAATACAAGTACATATTACATTTTTCAATTTACGACACACACTTAGCTTAGCTATGTAACAACATTGGCATAACCAGGAGGAGAGGATGAAAAGTTTGAACTGCATGCCCCTTCTCTTGCCTTGACCTTGACCTTGTGCAAGCATGCCATGACAATTGTGCCATAGCACTGGCAAACAATCACATTAAAGGTATGAAATCACAAAGAAAGACATGCTCAAAAAAAGAGATAATCTACACGATGACATTATGTGGCTCAAATTCTATTTGAATCACTTCAAGCTATCTCAAACGTTAGAGGAGTTTGTTTATCAGCTCAGGCAAATTTCTGGAATACTATAATGTCATGAAGGTAATTAACAAGAGCTTGCAGAAAGAGAACTGCCTTCTTTTATGTTGTCTGAAACCACCCCAGAAAGCTCACAACTGAGTGTTTAATCGTCTTCACTCTGGCGATCGGTGCCTGTAGTGGGCAGCTTACTTCTGGAGATTCGTAGTTTATTTCATATCATTATTCCCCATGTGAAAGGTGACCATCTCAGTCTCCAGTCAAAAGTAGTAAAAGATGACAGATGGAAAGTGAGAAAATTGATCAGAAGGGCAGTTATTCGCGAGCATAGTATTGCTTCATCCATACTATGTAGACAATCACAGCTCGTGCCCACCATCAGGAGCCCTTGGAGATGACGGTTAGTGTGCACGTTTACAGCAGTAATCACTTCCCAGACTCGTCACTGGAGTTGAGTCAGGGGTATGCTGCATCTCTGGAAATGGTATCACGTATCCCGCTACTCCGCCAGTAAAATATGTCCCGCTAAGCTGCGACGTATTTCTGGATTGTGTCACTGTTCAGATTACCATGCAGGAATACAGCAAGAGCCCCAACTTAAAGCACCATGACAGAAATTCAACATCAATCCACACTTTTAGGAATGCATGCAAAAATGAAAGCAGTGCTAAAGATGCTTCGTTGGGGGATCTCACTTTTTCGCCAGCTGCAAAGGTAACCGAGACGTTCCGCAGGATAGGGTCGAGGCCTGCCTCGTAAGTCATTGTGACTTTTTCGAATCGCACCTCCCCTTTGCTAGGCCAGTCAAGGGGCACTGCAAAAGGGAAAATGCAGTTCATAGTCAGTAAACATTTTTGAGCTCTCAACAAGCCTTGTAAAGCAACCGAACATAGCATCTAAAGAATGTTCAACATTAGCAATTGACCCAGAAGCTAAGCATCGTGGTTGGCGCACTGTTAGCCATTCAAAAATGAAATGCCAATCACTTCCTCTAGCTCTGGTTAACAGTAAACAGCCTAGCAGTGGACTGAAAGGCACAAAACACTGCATTACCTTGCCTCTTTGGCTGGTATTAGAGCTAGTAAACATAAAGAAAAAAAGAATAATGTGAAGGCTGCATGTTTTTTTGTCTTACTGATGAACGTGTACAGAGATGACGTGCTTTTCAAATGCGCCTTCACTACCATCACCGCTGGCACACTCTCGTCTTTGATTAGTATATTCAGCAACTACTTGTAGTATATAACAAAAGGTACAGGTCACGTCAAGGCGCCGTAAAAAAGGATTCAATATTGTTCACTCCTAATTGACTTTTGCACAACACTGACTAAAAGAATATTTTCGTAAAAGGTTCAGTGGCCCATAAGTTACATAATTAATTAATTTACTTATTTATGACAACATGTACTGACCACATGCAGTCAACTTAATCCTCACCCGCTTTAAACATACGTATGTTTTGACGAGATTGCCCTATGTACGTGTATGTACTGGATACTCGCCATACACTGAAATCGTAAAATGAGGAAACGAATACCCACCTTCAACGGGTGAGGGCACACGCTCAATGGGCAAATGGCAGTATTTGTTGACACGCTCAACAGAGCTCATGTACATCTCCACATTAGAGACTTGCCTCACGAGCCAATTTAAATAGATGGGCACCTGGAAGGCACGCAACACAAATGTAATTTCCTATGGTTAATAAAAAAAATTGCGTAAAAGTCATAATGGTGGCTCTCATACAGAAACCAAGTGAGTTGAAAATACAAGCTTTCCTTCATTGCAGGGGTCACAAAAATCAGTTATTTAGTTATCTGTAGCAGTTCTACAAGTTTATCATGCATAACGCTGCAACATACAACCATCTAGTGCGTGAATAAATGTCAGGAGCATCAACTACAGTATACACAATGCTGAGTTGCAGTAACGCAGAGAACAGAATATTGTCCAACATTACATGATGATACACACTTGAAGAGAACATACTGCACTGGCAGAAAAATCTACTATAATATGGAGCGCACATTTATACAGTGAGAATGCTACAACTTTGCTATGTTTATCTAACCAATGACAGATCAGAAGTGCCTGCTTACAAGCAATGTGTATGTCATGGCAATGCCCACGAAGGATGTGCTGGTCGTTCCCATAATGGCCGCAGTGAGAGAGGAAATAGTTGCCAAGAAGAGGATTACGCCTCCTAGATAGTCCTTGAAATAGAGACAACGTAAGGATACATAAGTGAAGACAGCAAAAATGAGAGAGTGAGAGAGAAGAGAGAGAGAAGCATGCGCACGTATGTTACAAACAGAACAACTTTTTACAGGCTTCTGTTCTGCAACGGAAAGCAACCTGTAGCTTGATGGTTAAAAAACACGTTCTTTAGTTTCCACTATACAACCTCTGTACAAGAAACAGAACTACCAATTATGCAGACATATGCTTCAAAAGTACCAGTTCTTGGCCTATTTCGTCTTTGCTATGAGACATAATTGCAGCTGAAACAGCGTACACAAGGCACGGCTGAGAGAAACAGTAATCAAAAGAAAAAGCTGTCACGTGTGTACAGTACTGACGGATCGAAAAGGGACAATTTAGGGCTAAGTAACACACATACTTTCGTTTCCACCGTCTTCAGTTTGGGTCGTATCGGTGTAATCTAGGCTCGAACGCGTACTATATCAAAGCCAACATTATTATTAGAGACCAGATTCGTCGTGACATGATGTGTTTGTCTTGAGCAATAGCGCATGCCACTCGTTATACTAAAAAAATTTTATGTCGCGTTTGAATCCGTGAGCACTGTACATCTTTTGTCACTGTATTTGTACATTTCTTTAGCAGCAATTATGCCTGCATAGAATGATGAGCTAGTACGACAACACCGTTTACCGGTAACCATGCAATGAAAGCTGTGCAACCAAGCTCATCAGATGCCACACAGGAACCAACATAATACTGCTATGCATATTGCTAAAACTCACCAGTGATACTCCAAGCCAGCAGTTGGCACAGTTGACCATGATGAAGGCCAAATTGTTGTCATTGATGTGTTCATTCATCCTCTCAACAAACCTGCCCTCTTCCCTGCAAGAATTAATAATCACGAGAAATACTTGCAAGTTCTGAGCAATGTAAACCAAGTTATGCATATAGGTGTAAATATGCACAGTTCACTTTCATTATACAGTCAGTACTCTAGGCTTACCTGTAGGCTCTAATTGTGCTCAGCCCGGACAGAGTTTCAGAGAAGTGTGAGAAAACAGGGCTCTTTGTGATACTGTCAAGGCGCTGTAACTCTCTGTGGTTTGAAAAAAAAAAAAAATCAAGGCATAGAGGAAATTAGACCATACTTTCATTCAAGGGATTTGTTTGGAACAGAGAGATTAAATGTGTAACAATATGAAAATGCTATGACAAATGCTAACTTCATGGCAAGAAACTACTACTTCACTAGATTTCATGACCTGAGACTATACAAATGTCACCATTTGTGTCGTCTTATTCTCTCCTCTTGTGTACGTGACCCATGCCATACCTTCTTCAACAAATTAAATTTAATGTACGTAAAAAACTGGTTTTACTGGTAATTCAACACCAGGTACCTTAATCTCATTTCCAGCACTGTTACAATAGTTACGTGAGAACGCCAGAATCGGTATTATTCACAGGGGGGGCTGCTTCTGGTTGTGAAGAGTGCAAAATGTGTTTTGGAGAAAAAGGAATGCCCGACAAGAAATGAAAAGGAATGATTAATGAGATCTAGGGCGGTACTGCTCCAGGGTAGTGATGTGCTATTGAAAATTATAACAAAGAACTTGTTGCTTTACTGAAGTAGTGAATGTTAGTCTAAGATGCAGCAGAACTGTAAAACTGACATCTATAGGCATGGTTTACGAAGTGAAATGCCAACCACTCTATTAAAGTGGGGATGCTCTAAGCTTAAGTTATGCAGCCTAGACCTGTTTACTTTAAACCTGCCTATTTTTGTAATTTCATGTACACCAGAGGAGTCAAAACAAACCTAGAAATCCATGAGAAAGGGCTCACCTTGAAGACTGCCGGAAGAAACATTGGACGTAGTAGTAGACTGCCACAACAAACACCACCACAATCAAGAAGTATGGTGTCACACAGACATCGACCAGTATAGCTGAGAGGCACAGCATCAAGAACCTTAACAGGACAGGTAATGTCACAGGCAGTTTCTGCAAAAGGAATGCACAAAAGCACAGCTAAGCAATGAAAAAGGGCAAAGATAAATCTGTACAAGCTCAAACAAGAGCTCCAAGCAAGTTGAACAGCTTCTTTAGAATTAATTAGAGCTGTGCGAATAGGAAAATTTTGAATGCGAAGCGAATTCGAATATTAAAGTGCGAGTGAGAATCGAATAGAATATTTTTCGAATATTTCTAGAATATTTCAAGAATATTTTTCGAATACTTCGAAGTGAAATTACAGAAAAAAAAGTTGGAGAGGATTCCTAAGCATATTCTTATGAGATATCAACATGAAAGTGTTTCTTTTCGCTAGGTTGATGAAGTGCTGGCGGGGTGGTGTTTCATAGTTGTCTTACGACGAACGAGGCAATGCAGAGGCCGAATTGTATTTATGTACATGATTTGCTGCAACCAAAGTGTTGCTGACAACACTTTACACGTGAAAGGTAAAGATGCTATTTCCTCAGCCTCTCCTCCTCTTTCAACTTCTGTGGAAGCCCAACTGATGTGGCAGACAAGGGTGTACTCCCTTTAAGTTCGGAGTTCCAAATCTGCCTCGTAGACGTCTAAGAACATCTGAAATTTTGGATGCTAAAAATATTCGAAGTTCGATTTTTAGGACTTCCTGCCAAAATTTCAGGTCCAAAACAGCATTAATTGAGCCCCCCACCTCTGCCACATCTATCATCTCCATGTGGGAACTAGCGTTTTCTTGAGTTAATACAATTGTGATCGTAGCAGAGCCTGAAAGGCAGCTTTGCTGCAATACGAGAGTGTGATGGGCTGAAGCATATTAAAAATCTGAAGGAGTCACTTCCAATTGGATGTTAACTGTATTTGTCTTTGGGAAGTTCGAATAGTTCGAATAGTAAAATTCCAGTGCAAATCGAATCGAATAGCAAACACTATTCGAAATATATTCGAAATTTTGAATATTCGCACACCCCTAGAATTAATATATCTTTGATAATATGAACTCTTTAAAAAGGTAATCACAAACATTCTTTTATTTTGGTTGAGAAAGTCCACTGTATTTAAACTAAGCTTATATCTGTAATCTGTACACGTACTTGCCATGAGATTAACATTTGCAGGGTGATTTAATGTCAATGTGTTTTAGACAAATCAGAAAAAAAAGATCAGTGAAAAAAATCAAGTGACTAAATTCATGAGGACAGTAATCCGTGACAGTTTTTAGCAATGTGTCAGTTTTTAGTAATTCGTTAACATCTTACCTTGTCAATAACACCCATATCACTTGAGAATCTGTTTATGATTCTTCCAATTGGATTGGAATCGAAAAATCTGCACAAAGATATAATACAGAATGAAAATATTACAGCACAACTAAGCAAGTAATTCCAAAACATTGATCTTAATCTGTTTTTGAAATCGTAGACTTAAATAGGGTCACTAACAAGCTTTTCAAAAGGTAAATCTGACCAACAAGGCAAGATTTACAACTGCCAACTACAACTTATCTGTAGTCTTGTGTGAATATTCGAACCCTTTGAATATTCGAACCCTTCGAGTATTTAAATTATTGTAAATTTCGAAGTATTCGAAATGAACGAATGAATGTACATTAGTCCGCGTGTAACCCCCTGTAAAGGTGGTTTCACTGCAGTGAAGGAGTGCTATGCCGTGAATACATTTATCCAGGAAAAATGCGCAAGGCCCCGAAGCCCCATTTCAAGGTTAAATGAACATATTACCCACACATCGATTCATCATTTTTTAAGTTTAAAAGCTTGTTATACTCCTTATATGCTCTAAGCATACCAAATTTTGAAACTTAACGTATTTTACAGGTTATCACTTGCATTCTACCAAAAGTCAAATCTTGCTACTATTCAAACTTGTTTCCACTTCCTTTCAACCAAAAATAATGGCATTTGTACATGCCTTGTTTCAATGTTTAAAAAAATATTGTGCAGGTTAGTTGGGTCATGACAAATATGTCCATTTTTCTTTATAATATGTGATACATACTATTCGAATTCGATTCGAAATTATTCGACCGAATCACTATTTGCTTCGAATTCGCACTATTCGCATCGAACCTAAAATTTTCTATTCGCACAAGCCTACTTATCTGCCCTACACAGCATTGCCTAGATGACAAATTTTTCGTTACAGAAAAAAAGAATTGGTATTGAGTAGATAAGTTCGAATAGTAAATTCTAGGTTCGGAAGCGAATTCAAATATATCACATATTATAAAGAAAAATGGGCGTATTTGCCATGGCCCAACTAACCTGCACAATATTTTTTAAAATTGAAACAAGGCATGTGCAAATGTCATTTTTTTAAGGGGACAAAGGGAAGTGCAAGCAATCTGCATGATAGCAGGATTTGACTTTCGGTAGAATGCAAGTGATAGACAGTAAAATACATTGTTTTAAAATTTACTATACTTACAGCATATAAGACAGTATAACAAGCTTTCAAACTTAAAAAATGATGAATTGATTTCAGGAATATGTTCATTTAACCTTGAAGTGGGGCTTTGCGGCAGAGAGAGAATAAAACATTTTATTGCGAACAAATAAGTCGCTAGTGGGTGGGCCTCCTATTCCGGAAGACCACTGGCTCTTGCCGCCGTCTGAGCTCGGTCGACCAGGGCTTGTTGCTGCACTGGGTCAGAGCTGGACAGGGTCGCCTCCCACTCGACTATTGTAAGGATTATGGTTGGCCAGTATACTGGGATTGTTTTGGCACTCCCAGACCATGTGAAATAAAGTGGCCGTCTCGAGACAGAATTTACATTTCGGAGTGTACACCGAGGGATCTATCTTGGACAATACACAGGGATTTGGAAAGGCTAATGATTGTAATCGTCGCCACGCGACCTGCGTTGCCTTGTCTAATTTAGGATCAGGTGGGGGTAGAGTGCGTCTACTCAGCCTAATGTGTTGCACGGTATCAGCATAAGAAAGGAGAGGCTGGGGGGTCGTCCTGGTCAGCAAGAAGTTGCGCTAGAGGGTCAGTGGATAGAACTGCTATGGGTACCAGGGCACACAGGAGTTCGAGGCAATGAGCTCGCTCACGCCTCCGCCCGCGATCTCTTACACCGGGCTTTGAGGCAGGGCGGGTTTCCCCTGAATAGGCGTATTCACGGCATAGCACCCTTCTACTGCAGTGAAACCACCTTTACAAGGGGGGTTACATGCGGCGTATATAGTCTATTCGTTCTTTTCGAATACTTCGAAATTTAGAATAATTTAAATTTGTTTCGAAGCGAATTCGAATACTGTAATATTCGTTCTAATATTCTAAGAGCTCGAATATTCGCACATGCCTAGTATTGGGGTTATTCAGTTAGATTAAAGTACATAGAACTCTACATTGAGGTTTGCGCTCCTTCTATACAGGGTGTCCAAGTTATCCACGCAGCACCATTTAAAAAAAAGAGGAACGGCATTACGCGAAGCAGACTTAGTGCATAATGTTCCTAGTATACTATAGTAACCGCTGCAAATTTTTTTCGTTAATGAGAAATAATTAATTAGTCATAATTATTTTCGTAACTCCAAAAGTACTCACCTAATTATCAACATGTCAATGAGGCAGATGTGGGCATGTTGAAACGACATCTGTCCGTGCTATTTTCAACAACATACTAATTGCGTGCTCATTTTTTCCTGCTAATAAAGAAAGCCCGCGAAATATGAAAAATAACACGTGACTGCGCGCCCACCTGCAAAAGAAAGCAGCGCCCTCAAATAAGCTTACTGTAAGCAACTTCTTTGCCTCTTTTTCGTTGCCAGAGACAGCGTTCTGCACATTGGCAAGGGTAAAGGTCGGGCGCCAACAACATACGTCACAATTGCAGGGATTCCTTCCACTCAATTGTAACGTCACTATAATTATCCATATCTCACGGCCAACTGTTCTCATTGGTAACGCGGCCGGCACACGGTTCTGATTACAGCCTGACTGTGTAAGATCAAAGCGGCGCGTTTCTTCGGACGGGAACTGGCAGATAGCGCGATCCATATTTCTTTCTTTCTGCATTTTTTTTTCATTGATACTGGCTACCTCTCAGTGAGCCTGTTTGAGGGCGCTGCTTCCTGATGCGTGCAGCAGTATAGTCACGTGTCACTTTTCAGATTTTGCGGGCTTTCTTTATTAGCAGGAAAAAATGAGCACGCAATTAGTATGTTGTTGAAAGTAGCACAGACAGATGCCATTTCAACATGCCCACATCTGCCTCGTTGACATGTTCATAATTAGGTGAGTACTTCTGGAGTTATGCACATTATTATGACTAACTAATTAATTCTCATTAACGAAACAATTAGTAGCAGCTACTACAGTATACTGGGAACATTATGCACTAGGTCTGCTTCGCGTAACGCCGTTCCTCTTTTTTTAAATCATGCTGCGTGACAACTAGAACACCCTGTATATTGCCTTCAAACAATTACACTCAAACCTCATTATAACAAAGTTGCATGTTACATGAAAATAAGTTCGTTATATCTGAAAATTCGTTATAAAAGTTTATTCCTAACACTATATCTGTTGGAAGACTACTCTTCATTTACTTTGTTATAACCGATATTTCGTTATATCCGGGTTCGTTATATCGAGGTTTGAGTGTATTTAGACATAATCTACATGGTATGCACAGACAGAAACAAAGACTTTTTCAAAACAGGGTTTTTTTTTGGTTAAGAGATACACCTGACTTATGACCATCTTCACAAATGGGAAGGTGGAAGTAGGAATAAGAAGGCATGAACAATAGCTCTACATAGCACATTTATATGATGTAATGCTGCCAGTAGATTGGGCTGCCTGGCTCCAGATTATGCAAATTTTATCTAAAGACTTGCATCACTGCCACAAGACAGTAGAGAAAAACTTTAAGAAACACTTTTGTGGTGCAAGCATTGCTACAAATGATGTGTTATGAGTAAAAAATTGGCAAAAGTCAACATGAGAGCTCACAGAAACAGTCAAAAGAACCTTTTTTCAAGGCCTACCTCATGGGACACTGGACAATGTTGTCAATCATGCTGTTGTGGAACACCTTGACAGACCGCAATGACACAAGCTGGGCAGACATGTTTGTCACGAGAGAAAGGACGATGCAGAACAGTGAGAGACCCAGGTATCCCATCAGGTAGCTCCATGCCAGCTCATCCTGCATTTTGCAAAGTGTAGCGATAGAGATTCGATTTTGAGAGTAAAGATGACAGAGGCTGTCATCATGAAAATAGACACTTTCTATGCTCATGCATTGAAAGGTAAGGCATTGAAAGTAATAGGAACAGGTACTTCTTGCATACAATCTATGCAAAACAACAAGACCTGATAAGTATTTAAACCAACACAACCTTAATGTTTCTAAAAAACTATGTAGCTTGATGTGATGCTTTAAAAAGTTATTGCCAGTGCTCTTGCGCCAAGAATAAGATGTAATAAGTCACAAATACTAATTTGGCATTCCTTTTAACAATGGGTTACATTGTATTGGCGACATGAACTGAGTGCAGATGTAGGTGCAGCTAATAGCATTATAATGTTTACTTGTGATTTCACTGTAACCCCCCCTTACTCAATGCCTTCGGGCCTGTAAGGTATTTTTCAATAAATAATAAATAAATAAATAATGAAAACAGAGCGGTAGGATAAAAAAACACATGAATGAGCATTTGTTATCCTCAATGAACATTGGAAAGTGATAATAACATCTGGGGATTTACATGCCAAAACCATGATGTCATCACAAGGCACGCCGTAGTGGAGGGCTCTGGAAATTTCAACCATCTGGTGTTCTTTAACGTGCACTGACGTAGCACAGTACATGGGCCTCCATCGGAATATGACCTCTGTGGCCAGGATTGAACCCGCAACGAACATTGTAAAGTGTGCATGTTTACTTAGATGTGCATGCTGCTATGTATCCTAAATAATGCATATGGGCGCAATATTTATTCAGCTACATTTCTGTCTCCTTTAGAATTTTCGGCATGTGGTATGCTTCTGGGAGGTGTTGAGTATGCCTTAGTAACTTAACTATTTTAATTGCTAATCTTGAATGATCACATCCTTCTCAATGATTGTTGTTTAAATGCAAAGAACAAGATCAGACTAATATGCCTTTTTAATGAACGAAACTTATACCACAGTTTTTGTGAGCACTTATATTTTGGGAAAATGTCGTAAAACAAAAATTCTTTGTAACAAAAAACGCGCAATTTCAAATGTAGGAAGCTTGAAAAAGTGTCATGGTGGTTTGAAACAGTTTTTTTTTCTTCTTTGTTATATCAATAGACTTTACCAAAACAGATATTGTGTACTCTGATTCAAAGAAGGTACTAACGGGTGAACCAAGTGTCAGAAGTGTCTAGGGGGGACATTGTTTATTCCACTAATGGTAACAGCTTATTAACAAGTGACGGTGGTTTACATCCCTAGGCTACACAATGTAACTTAGAATAACTGCACCATGGATTATGACTATGGAGTAATATTGGTGCCATGGGCCCGCAAATAAAATTTTAAACAAGCACTTTAATTCTTCTCTACACTCCATCAGCATCTAGCTGCCAAGGCTTGGAATTGAATGCATAACTTTGTGTGCATTAATTTCTTCAGTAAAGCTGCATAGCACCCATGTTCAGTGATGGCACGATGAAATGGTGCACCAGGGTGCCCCAGTAAACACCAGTGCAATTTTTCGAATGCCATTAGTTGCGACTTATCTGATCTGGTGTGCACTAACTGTGTGAATTAACTTCTGGTACCCCAAACTTCTGTATCTTTACAATGTATGCTTTTAATTATTCTTGTATTGTTTGTGTATTAAAAATATTGCAGGTATTTTGTACTTATTTTCATGTTACAAAATTAGATAAAATATGCCATTGAAACTACCGCGTTATTGCACTTGTATACATATTCATATTCATATTAACCGCACCTCTGCTCCTAGCATATGTATCGAAATCTCATGTACTAAATTGGACCGATAACTAGCCACACAAGCAGGAAGCTTGACGGTCCAAATATTTTTGCAACAATTTTTTTTATAAATCGATTGAATAAACACTCATTGATTGATTGATTGATTGATTGATTGATTGATTGATTGATTGATTGATTGATTGATTGATTGATTGATTGATTGATTGATCAACCTGGCTTGCTGGGACGGTGACGTTGATGTCTCTGGACGCTTCCGACCAGCCAGTGAGCCAGAAGTCTGATCCCAGCTTGGCCCCTTGGTTTGCCGCAAACAGAACGCACACCAACGCCACCAGAAGAAGCCGGCATGACCGCATGTAGTCGAGGTACACTGAGCATGGTATCTTGCCCTGTTCCCTGTCTTCCTCCTCAATCACCTTCCACTGGGCCTCTTCAACGAGAGCAAGTGAGTCGGGACCACCAAGAAGAGGACCTGTTAACCCTAACAAAAAAAAAAAAAGAGAGAATTAACAGTGTACAGTATACTCTCAGTAAACGGAAATCTCTCAAATGGAATTTCTGCTTAAATGGAACAACTAACTCTAATATGATTGATTTCGGGCTTCAATTCTGTACCGCTGTTCATCTCTCAGTAAACAGAACATATTTTCCTGGTCTCTTCAGGTTCCATTCAACGAGAGTCTACTGTACAACCCCTTATCAAATTCGATTGGCAAAGTGCTCTTTCAAATTCCTACATTCACTAGATTCCCGGAAAATGTATATTATGTATTAGAGGAAATAAAGAAAGACATTCATTTTTAAAAATTTTATGGAAACGTCTTTCTCATCTGCTGATCAGATAAACTTCTCAGTGTGTTAATAGAGATCATTAACTAAAATCGGATACAACTTTAGAAGTCAGTGGCATTTCCTCCTCCAAGGTGGATGCACACAAGCCTGCACCAATGGGCGCGCACTCCGGACTGACCTTTTGAGCCGGACAGCCGGCGACTCCGCGTTTGGCTAACATAGCTGCGTGCATGAGCGGGACTATTTCTGTAGTCGCGGAGGCGATCGGCTGCCGCATTTCAGTCATTTGGGCGGGGCCTCTCTGGACTTCTTAATAATAGCACACCTGTGTGCTATTATTACGTAATTCACCTAATAGCACACTTGTGTATAACCTAGTCTAGATTAGATAAATCCTTATAATAATAGTTGGGGTTTAACTAGATAAATCCTTAGGCTAACATTACATGCTCTAATACATTAACCCCTGCCTCTCTCTCTTCCGTATGGTCAAACTGGCTTGCGCTGTTTAGTCACAAATAAGTACAGATGAGTCAAAATGTGTACTAGTACTTACCCTCATCCCCTAACTGGTCTGTGCCGTTGGCAACTAACTCCTCTTTCTTCTTTCCTTCGATCTCCTCGTACTCCTCGTCTTCCTCGATGAAATTTTCCACCGTATTCGAAACCCGCGAGCTCAAGCGAGACGGAGGGCTACGCATCCACGGATTGCGGATCAGTGAAGAAGTGTTCGAGGCTCCGGTTGAGGCCGAGTGCATGCTATCCGTCGAGATGCTGGCCTTGAACCGGAAGCCGACAGATGTGGGCCTTTGGGTGCAGCTGCTACGCAGTGCTGCACTGGTGTCGTCGTTGCTCAAGTCGTGGAGTGGAAGCGGACTGGACGGGTCGTGGGACAGCTGACGACTCAGTGTCACAGGGCGTGGCTGTTGTCGCAGGTCCTGTCACGAATGTTGCAAAGGGGCACACGAAAATGGAATTTTACAAATCAAAGCTGCTTCATAATACATATTACACAGAGAAGCCAGACACAAGTGCAAAAGTAATAACTGTTGGGGCTTTACGTCCCGAAGCCATGAAATGATTGTGAGAAACGGCGTAGTGCAGGGCGCCGTAAATTTCGACCTATTGGGGTTCTTTAATGTGCACCTAAATCTACACTCTAAGAAAAAAATAGAGTATTCGGGGAGTATTTCGGTCACACAGCTATAATGGTCATCTACCTAGCATACTTTCCTTGCTTTATCACTGTGGTCCCAGCACTTCCTGGTCACAAAAGGCGTGTGCGATATTAGCATGATACGTATAGCATTCTTGACAGGAAAGGGGTGGGAGCCAGGTTTTCAAGAAAGGAAGCGCGAGCAAGCTAGATGACAATTACAGTTGTGTGGCTGGAATACTCCTCAAATGCTCAATTTTTTTCTTAGAGTGTAAGTACACGGGCCTGGAGCATTTTGCCTACATCGGAATGCGACCACCACGGCCAGGATTCAATACCGCGACCTTCAGGTCAACAGTCGAGCACCATATCCACTAGACCACTGCGGTGGGTGACACAAGTACAACAGGCATCTGTGTAAAGTATATGCGCTTGCACCCATGCTGTGAATATATATATATATACACACACATAAGCTAGAGTGCTTACGGACTCTCCTGCAGTCAAAATGTTGCAGACTTACCTGCGTAGAACCAGAGTTGGCCAGGTAGAGGGACTGTTTAGTGATCATGCGCATCAGCTTGTGGCGCTCTTTGGTCGTGTTGTCTCGGCTAGGTGGGACCTCCCGCTTGGTGGAACGGCTTAGAACTGTTGCCAGGTCTGGTTCCAGCTTCTCAATCTCAGCCAGGTTGCCTTGGCATCTGATCTTGCCTCCTTCCAAGATGATCACCTGTAAACAAGGCGTAAATCAAGGGACTTGTTTCACTCCCACACAATTAACACAGCACCAGCTGAGTGAATTAAACACTAGTGAACAAAACTAGTGAACAAACACTGGTGAACACACACTAGTGAGTGACAGAGATCATTTCAATAGTTTGTAAATGTTTCAAACGAGGCTCTTTGTAAAATTCAAATTGCAAAAATGTACTTCCGACATTAGTTACCTGCATCAATATAAGTTATAAAAGAGACAATGATGCAAAGATACCTTTGATGCATGAATTAGCAGGTCCTGCTTGTGAGTCACAAGGACGACAGTCCGGTGCCTCCTTAGCAGGAGACTCCTGATGCCTTGTTCAAACACATGCATGCCAACATGAGTATCGAGTGCTGACAGTGGGTCATCCTAGGAGAAAGAAACAAGCATTTACACTTACTACATCAACACTCACCAGAAAAAAAAAGCTTTGCCTCAATCCAGTGGACAAAGCTAAACTGCTAGACATGTTACAGGAACATGCCAGGCCTGCCACAATGACGCAGCACTTATGGTGTTGTGCTGCAGAGTACAAGGTCACCTGTTTTAATCCTGAATATGGTAGCTTCCTTCCAATGCTGGTTAAATGCAAAGATGTCCCTGTATTGTACTTTCGAGCACACGTTATAGAAAACCAGGTGGTTAAAATTAATCTGGAGCCCTCCACTACCGCAACCCCCAACATCCCTGCGTTGTGTAACACTGACATCTTAAACTGACAATTTCATTTCTAAGACATTTATGTGCTCATAAAGTAAAAGTAGGCACATTACGATAGCCTTCACTTTGGCACTGAAAGCCTTACCAAGATAACCGCTTTGGCTGGTGAGTAGAATGCCCGAGCTAGGGCGATCCTCTGACGCTGCCCGCCACTTAGGTTGAAGCCACGCTCGCCGATCTCCGTCATGTCGCGTGCTGGTAACAGGTCAATATCCGGCTGCAGTGCACATGCTTGAATCACCTGGTGATATCTGCAAATGGTTTGGGCCAGGAAAGACAGGCTGGTTTTTTGCTTGAATTGAGTGACATGCTTATGTGCATGACGTATTCCAACAACCATCCTCTCTAGGTTTCTCTGTTACGTTTTGTCTTTGGCAATGCAAATGTTATGCAACAATTGCAAATTATTCAATTGTGGAGTTTAGCACACAAAAAAAATTGAAGGAAACTGCGGCACTGCAATGGTGCACCTATAATGGATTTGGATAGTACATAGCACATAGCTATAACATGGGGTTGATTGTACATGGATTTGTGGAACTTTCATGCGTAAAGCTTGTGATGATCTTATGAAATTTGTTTAGTTTTACTCTTTGTACTTCCGAATTTCTAAGCAATTGCAGTTTTCTAAATGCAGCAAAACAATAACTCTGCATACATGCACAATCAATGCGAATTTTTCCATTTGTAGCTCATTAGTATTGTCCTAAAGATAATAAATCAGCTGTCACAGAGCCTATTTTAACTCAGAAGGACAAAGCTTACATAAATCTGTGAACGTATGCTGTCCATTATTTATACTACAGCTGAACCACCATACTCGAAGTTTCTAAAGGCACTAGTTCCACAGTTGCCTCTAGCAATGTTTTTGTAGAAAATTCCATGCCTATTATTCAACTTGTTACCTGCTGTTAAATATCCATTATCAATTTGGTGTTTGGTACATGTTAAGAAATAATAATGTGTCTTCCATTATTCAGGTTACCTTTAACTATTGAAAGACTTGTTTCTATCTCTCCACAGCAAATACCTGGTATTAAATACCCATTATCAATTTGGTGTTTGGTACATGTTAAGAAATAATAATGTGATCTCCATTATTCAGGTTAGCATTAACTATTAAAGACTTGTTTCTATCTCTCCACAGCAAACTTCAGGTGTTACTGCTGCTTGAATAGTAACGAAGTGTTTGCCCTAGGAGTGAACAATTCTGCTGCATGGATGCACTCAGTCCCACAGGAACGTCACAATTATCGAGAAGATAACAAGACTTGGCCAGCTATAACAAAGCACATCAGTGATCTTGGAAAACAGCTGCACTAAGCTTGCATTTGTGCTCAAAGGGACTGCATACCACAAAAACTACTTCTGCCACCAACAGAAGTGAAGCAGGCATTTCAAGTTATGTTTTGATAACCAGAAGTGTACAACATGCGTTAAGCTGTGTATCTTGGATCATAAAGCAGGCATGGGGGGCATGAAATGAAGTACATATTAGTACATGATTAAAGCATACTATCAACACTGTAGTGATGAAAAATCGTTGAATGGGGAGTGAATGAATGAAAATTTTGACAAGAGGCCAAAGACAAGTTCTCTTGTTCAAACGTGACCTCCAGTAACATTCCATGTTCAACAATCTTTCATCGCTTCAACCTCCATCTTCCCATGAACTTCTGTCTTGTTCACACTATCAGCAAAATAGTAACATACCTTCGGCCATCATACTGTTGTCCAAAGAGGATGTTCTCCTTGAGAGTAGCATTCAGCAGCCATGGTTTTTGTGGCACATAAGCAATGCAAGTGGTGCTGGAAAGAAAGTGTGGCCATATCCACGTTTTTTAAGAACGTTGCACACGTCAGAAATTCAGGAAATGCTTTACACATCAAACTCTAGCATCAAATAATATTGAATGATAGTCCATTTGGACCAGTATAGTGGCAGGTCCTGTTATGTATAGTTCGATACCTTCACGTCTAGTAAGCCCACTAAGCTCATTTCCCAAATAGAAAAATGCCAGAGAATTCACTAAAACTGAGAGAGAGAGAGAGAGAGGTATCACAAAGCAGTCCCAGAATGTCACATGAAGATTTGCTACTGCGCATAGGCTGTCCTGAAAAAATTTAAGTTTAACCTGAACCCTTTGATCTTGGCCAATGCCTGGCCGACAACTTTCAAAAGATTGTGTCAAACGGTCAAGATAGTTGCTATAACATCCTGATGTGCCATTTGTCTTAACTACAAGATGGCTTAGCTAGGCTTCTGCTTGAGCTAGTGCTGCTGAGGCCATGGAGTCTGTGAAATGTATTGCGATTCATGCAGATGTGTTAGATCTGCCTAGTTGCTATAGCAAAAAAAAGAAAAAAATAAAAAAAAATAAAAGAAAGACTGAGCCATCATAAGAACAAAAGGAAAAAAAAAAAATCGTAGTTTCATCGCAACGGCGAAACAATGAATGCGATAGCAACAAATTGTAAAGTTATATGAAGCAAGGCTGGTAGCTAACTCTTTTGGTTCTGATCTCGTATAACTCTACAAAACACTGGTGTAAGAGAATAGAGGTGTACGAGAAGGCCGCTTGAGGGAGAAATGCTCTTTTCGCACAGTCTCTTCGCATTGAGAGCGAAGCACGTTGAACGGTATACGAGCCGTCCGCTGATGCCTGCCGAGATAGTGCGCTCACCAGCGATTGCGACTGCGCTCTTAGAATCAAAGTTCACATCAAAGTTTACAATTGCTAGCACCCCCCCCCCCCTGCGTCCCTTCATGCTTGTTAAAGACGGACGGGGCGTTTCCTCTCTGCTTCCGCAGCATTCGACAGCAGGCCTAACACGTGGGGGATGTTATCGCATGCGCTATTTGAGCGACGGAGATGGGCCGGCTCATTTCATCTCTGCTTCAGCCGCGTTCTTCGCCTCCGCTCGCGCGCTTTTACCCGTGGGTAGAACACAGTGCACAGGAAGACGTTATCAATTTGAACTTTATACGGAATATGACGGCGAAGCCGATGGCAAAAACCCGTCGAGTGCTCATCGCAATAAAAGACAAATACAGCATTCTGTATGCCAGTTCAGCTAGTCCTACGTTGATTGTAAGGATGAATGCTTACGAAATTTTTCTTGAACTTTGAAGTTCAATAAAGTTGAAGTTATAAGGTTTTACCATATTATAGGAGGTTTAAGAAAATGACAATTATGTAGTTAAATGACCTTGGTCATTCGACACACAGGTTCATATAGATGCAATAAAACCTTACTTTGCCCAGTGCACAGTTCCCTTGTATGGCGTCAGTTCACCCAACATGCCAGCCAGAAGAGTTGTCTTTCCACTTCCCACTGGCCCTATTATTATGGTGAGCTTTCCTGGAAAGAGGGGAGCAGTTCTGACATTCAGATACACTTCAATTACACTGATGTAATTAAACGAGACAGAAGGGATCAGTTCAGACAACTGCTTATGCTTACCAGTGGGCACTGTAATATTCATATCCTGAAGGATCGGAATTTTGGTGTTAGTGTCATATGTGAAGTAAGCGTGGTTCATGTTAATCACAGCAGGGCTGTCGATGGGAGAGTAGGCATCCGACAGGAACACGTCAGAGTCGTCACCCGTAGATGCTAGGAACTTGTCTAGCAGCTCACTGTCTCTGATGTTGAGCTGAAAAGCATGATGTTTATGTAAAACAACGCAGCTGTTGTTGGTGATTAGCAGCATTCAATACAATACTGCTTGGAGTAACGTGGTTCAAAAAGATGAGGAAAAAGTAACACCAGGAAGTGTACAGCAAGCATTTGAAGCCGCAACTTCTAAGGATACGTGCTGTTCAAAATTTCTATTCATTATCCTTAGTTCATTTCCCATGTATTCATACAAACGCTAACTCAATTAAAGATTGCACTGCACAGACTTGTGCCAGCTGTTATCTAGATACCAGAGATCCCACTGCAGCCCTTACATAATTAGGGTAACATAGGTTACAGTCTGTTAGAAGTACTGTAGAACATTTCACTGGCCATGTGCTTATGCATTGTTTTGACAAACCTTGGATGAAAGAGGGGGGATTGATCAAGGACTCATTTCTTTTGTTAGACGCAACCTAATTGAAACCAACAGACAATGAAGCTAAGGAAGGTATAGGGGACATTATTTATATGTTTTAACAGTAGTATATAGTAATAATGGGATAAATAGAAAGGAATTAAAGTGGAAGACAATCCAACTTGCCAACCGTAGGGAACAACCCTACAACCTTCGGATAACGCGTCCAGTGCTCTAGCAATTATGCGACAGCGGGGCGGTCACTTCCCACCCACTTTATTAGGTATTTATGTCTGTGTAATCCAGGAAGTGTTAGCCAGTGTTTCACGGCGAGCGGCTAGGCTCTTTAGGAATGCATCTTGAAAACAGAGCAACACGAAAGTGTGTAGCAACTCAAAAGAGTCAGAGAAATATAAGAGAAATATAAGAATGGAATGTGGGATAATGATTTAAGCTCAAATGTGACCTTACCAGGACGCTACCACTCTCAGGGTGGAACTCAACAATAGCCTTAGGTGTGTCATCTTTCTTCCTCCATGGGGCCTCAGTGCCAACTTCAGGCTGGCTAAGGAATTCTGACAATCTCTTTGTGCTCACCTGAAATGATGTTTGCCCATTTTTCATAAAAGTCATGCATTCAGAAGCACTTGGTTCTCACAGTGCATCACATCTCAACACCAGGTTAAACAAATACCTCGTGTGTGAAATTTCATGAACAACAAGTCTGTGCAAACATAAATCACACAGATCAACGCTTTTCACTGGGAATGATTTTGTTCCATCAAAAGCTCACCTTGTCATCAGTGTAAAGCCCACAAAAAAAGGTCTACGTGATATGGGGTCCATCACCAATGTAAATTTCTCCTTTGTTTAAGCAACGCCTCCTCTATTCTATCAATGCCAGCCAAATGTGCCCGTTCCAGCCGTTCACCGCCCTCTCCTCTAGCCCTTTCCTACTCTCGCCCATCGCCTAGCCTTCGCGTGTGCTTTGCGGTCATGGGGGGAGAGCACCCTATATGTGGTGCCTCACGACGGAAATCATATGATGTAGTTTTTTGTTCAGTTGTGTACAGATCCGTGGGGCGGTGTCTTGCATCCCTCGTGTTCACTATTTTAGCAGTCATGCTGGCTCTGTAAGGGACACGGTGTTTTGAGATAGCGCATGCCCGTTCGTGGCGCTATGCGGGCAACCAATGGGGACACGTCACTGCGATGCTGCATTGCATGTGCTGCCTTTAAGAGGTGCCACACGAGCGCTGTGAGGCGGCGGCGGCATTGATTCGAGATAAAGAAAAGGAGCACGAAGGAACAAATCTGACAGATGCATGATATTGGAGAGGGAAAATGCGTCTATCGCATCTTCGTGGGAAAGCGCTCGGACGCACGTGTGACGCAAGCAGCCCTACCCATTATGCAGCGTCGCATCACGACCACTCCCTGAACTAAAGCAGACCGACGGCTCCCTTTGAGGAGCGAGCGTTTGCACTGGCATTGTAAATAGAGGAGGTGTTGGTTTAAGATACAGCACTTCTACTTTCAAGTGCTGTTTTGTAGGTTTCAGAGACAACTATGTACTGAAAATTTGAATTGAAGATAATCTATTCCTACTTTGTGGAATTGAGATATCTTTGAAAATTCTGCATTTCTTAAGCCTTAGTGGTTAAATGTACACGTAACAATGACAAACAAATGGCTAGAAAACTAGATAAAACGGATACTTGGGCTAGTTGGTGATTTGGAATCAACATCCTTGCACAGCGCAAGAAAACGGACGTAGATGATGGCTAGAAAACTAGCTTTTCCATGCTTCTGTGGTTGAACGTACAAGTTACAGTAACAAACAAACATCATCTTTGAGATGAAAATGGCTATAAATCCAAATTTTTCTTGCTTCAACCTTCACCTTCAGAGCAGTCATGTCAATGTCAAGCTTTATCATAGAGCTGACTACTTCTTAAATACCACATAATAAAATGAACGTTGCCAAAAACGAAAACTACTCACAATAGCGTTGATGACAATGGGGATGACAACAGGAATGATGTACAGCGGAACGGTGAGCTGATTGAACAAGGCAAGCCCAGAGAATACTTGCGAGGGCGTGAGCGGTCTGCCTTCAATTACAGAGTAGAGAGAGAATGTCTGAAAGGTAAATGGAAATAAGTCTTAGAAGCCAGTAACACTGCATCTTTATAAAATAGAATTCTGAAACAGCTCCTGCTCAGGTGCCACCAATGTCGACTTTGGATCTGGCAGTAGTCACAACAACAAATCACTATTTCTGAACCGGCAACAGCTCATTCTTGGCAATGAGGCCCCGGCAATAACTTTTATACTATGGCAGATGTACATAATGCATCACATCAGGCACTTTATCTGTGATGAAGTTGGTGATGCAGTTGTGCTGCTTTGAATGCTAGTTTGTTGTTGCCTTTATGGGCAGTTACTACTGCGCAATATGATCCATTTTTAAGGAAAACACCAGCATACAACAAAAAATTCTAGGGTCTTTCAAATGTTCAATTGGTGGTTGACATGGTGCATTCGCTGGACATATATTAAATAAGAAATCTGTCTGCATGTGTCATTATCCAATATTTGTAACTGGTGCTATGTAATAGTTGTGTTTCTTTCAACAGTGGACCAGTAGCGTAGCCAGAAATTTTTTTCGGGGGGGGGGGGGGGGGGGGACCATACTTTATGTATGTTCGTGCGTCCGTTTGTATCTGTGCGTGCATATATACGCAAGCAAAACTGAAAAATTTCAGGGGGGGGGGGGGGGGGTTGAACCCCCCCCTCCCCCTTGGCTATGCCACTGCAGTGGACCATAATGCTTCTCAAACCTCCCATCTTCTCCCCCCTCCCCTTTTTTTTTCATGTGAAGCACAATTTTCTTCCATTTTACTGTGATTGACTGCCTGTGTTTACTCTTTTGCAAAAATGAGGCAAAATACTGTTTTTTTAGCATATTAACTTTACGTGCAAAGATAGCTGAATAATTAGAACAATCTTTTTTATGTCATAAAATCACTACCTCTTCAAAGATTCACTATGAAAACAGGGTGCAGCATATTTGGGAAATGGCAGCACAGTTGCAACATTTATAAATGTGAAAAAACAAAGAAACATCCAATAAGATTATTCTAAAGAAAAAAAATTTACTTCGTGATTTCATATGCAGGTTACTTACCACAAGGGTGAGCAAGATGGCAGACCCCTGTGTGATAAAAGCTGAAAAATGGGAAAGGAAGAAAAAAACAACAACAACGAGATGAAATAACCTATGCATCAGAGATAAACTACAGAAATGCACAGGGACTTAGATAATACCAGCTACTTTGGTACTTAGATAGCGCCAGCTAAATGTAAAAGATAAGAACAATATCAGCAGTTTATGTGACCTTCCATGCAGTTAGCAATACCACACGATGTAGAAAAAACAAAACTTCAAAGAAATATCACCCTCAGTCACCCTGCATTTCAATGTGAAGCAAACAAAATATTCTAGAAATATGTTTCAATATGTTTACACACTATTAAGGGCAACGAATATTGCGTCCTTCCTCAGAACTGCGAGCTCCTCTTTTCGTATCTGCTTGACCATGTTGGCGTACACTCTCTCCCAGCCGTGGAGCTTCAGTAGTTTGATTCCTTGAAGTAATTCACTTGTGTGTTTTATTCGCTTGTCTGATATTGACTGAAAAAACAAAACAGAAAGAAAGAAAGAAAGAAAGAAAGAAAGAAAGAAAGAAAGAAAGAAAGAAAGAAAGAAAGAAAGAAAGGTATTTGTGACTATCAGGGGGTGCAGATCTATATCAGCAACAAGACAAAAATTCAGACAATCGCAGACAACAGCAGCATACCACTAACAAGAACTGCGTAGGTAAGTCAAATGCATTAACAGTTCAATTTTCATTTAATGCACACTGCTGTGAAAGAATTAGCATAGACTAATAATGCATGTATAATAAAGCACCTTTATACAATGAAGTAACAAAGGGGGCTAATTCTGCTTAAATCTCTGCAAAATTACTATTCAATTCTCTTTTTTCTTTTTGGCATTGCAGGTATAATGTAGTATACTTAAGAATCTTCTCTAACATCTTGGCCTGAAACGAAGTTGCAAAAACATCTAGAAAGTTCAATGAGCTGCAAATATGCCAAAGATTGATAAAACGAAGTGTTATAAGCTCTGCTTCAGCTCTGGGTGTTTTCTAAACCACTTCAACCACTTGGCAAATAAACTGGCAAAAGTTAATTTGAAGCATCTTGCTACAGTTTCTCTCATAGTCATAGTATTGCTTTTTCAACATTAAACTCCAGAAATCATATAAAATAATCAAAAAGAAAACATTTTAAGCGATCAATGAAGTGTGCTTTAGAAGGAAAGTTTTACATGAAATAAAGGCATTTTATAATCAAGCATTGCCAGACACATGATAATACCAAGATGACGATGATAAATATTGTAGGAAAATTGCAGTCATTATGCAGGCTTTAGAATGTCCTTATGCATAAAAAAAAAGGGCACATTTTTGGGTCAAACATATTGTGGACCAATGCCATCTAGTAGATATACAAAGACTGTTTAGAAGTGCGCTTTAGAAGGAAAGTATGGACAACTTTCTAAATCATCCAATTTTTTTTTTTCTACCAGCTTGTTCTAATATGTATTTGTTAGCTGTGTTCAAATATTTGTCCGAATACTAGTTGTCTTTTCAGTAGGCTTACAGGTATCCTTTAGAATAAGGTGTTAAAGTGGCAATAAAGGCAATAAGGAAGCACAAGCGAGAAGAGCACAAGACACGCTAAAGGCAGCATTTAATAAAGAGTGGGTCACAGCTATCACAGCAACCTTCAGCACTTTTTTAGACCACTCTAGCTATCGGAGCACACGTATAGACAAGCAGCAGCATTCACAAACTCAAGCACTTAACCCAGATCGACGTCAAAGTGTTGAAGATAAGGCAGCCCCTTGAACTGCCCTGATTACTCGGAGGATTTCCGGTCTCTTGACTGCTCAGTGAGCACTCGCATTGTAACTGGCTAGAGCTTCTACAAACACAGCAAACTTTCTATATGCTTTTACATGCCCATTTTTCAAAGCCTACGATTGTTTAAAAAAAAAAAGTAAGAAGACAGCTTACGTGTGACAAATGCACTGACCCATGATTTTACAATAGAAAAAAAGAATGAAAGAAGAAAAAAAAAATAAGAGGAAAGAGACATGCTTGTTTTTTTCTGTTAGCCTATCTTTGATGTTTTTTTTTAGCTTGCTTGATGTGGTACGGTCTCAAGCAGAAAACAGGTGTCTTGATCTCTTTCTTTGTTTGCTAAGATAAACAAAGATTAAGGATGAATTATAGGTGGATCGGTAGACTCTAGAAGACGCCCAGTGTGTAGATTGGGCAGCTCTTACATAAACAAGCACAGCATGAACAAGAGGCTGACAGGGCACCAAAGACCTTAATAAGCAAGACTGACAAAGACAGGCAGCTCACCGTACCAAAGACTCCTTTTGCAACTCGGACAACTTGGTGCAGATCCAATACTGCAGTGGTGCAAGTACGTAGATGGTAGCTGCACCCACGAGGGCGCTGCATCCCAACTGCTTGTACAGAAGCACCAGAAGGATGATGAGCTGCAATATAACAGACGGAACAAATTAACGCTTCTTCATTGAAGTAACTCGAAGTGTCTAAACTTACTCGAAGTGTCTAAACTTAAAGCTAAATTCTGATAACATGCCACCTATCAGCTTCTCTGTCAACTGGCGAAGTATCGTGTGGATGAATGCTACACAAGATGTGAACACAGTGACAAGCTGACAAGAGCTCATATGACGGTGATGAATTGAAATAGCGTCAAGCATTTCCATGTGCAACCTCGCACATGGGAAAATCTCAAGGCTGTTGCATCTATCTCATTGGTGCCTACACCCATGGAATAATGGTTACAGAATTGGGCCTCTGTGCTAGAAGTCCTTTGTTTGACTTTCATGGAACAAAAGTTTCTGGGTGCGTATCTCACTTGTAAAATTTATTTGTTGATGGTTAAACAATATCTGTATCTTTATGTTTGTTTCCTTTTTTTTTTAAACGTTAGGGCACTGTTGCAGACAAACAATTCATGCATGATATTTGGTGCTTTATGCTTATAACCTGACTACTAATGCTTACACATTAAAATCGTGTCAACCTGGCAAATGCTTCCGTGAGGCTGCATGGCTCACCCTTCCCTGACAGAATATCACAACATAATCTCACCTTGACAGGCACGGCCCAGATGTAGTGTCCCATGGAGAACAGCAGCATCACATTGAATGAGTCTACCGACATGTGATTCACAGCCATGCCAACATCTATGTCACTGGCAATCGACAAAGACTTAAGGTACACCAGACTCTGAAATAATTGAGAGATCCATGCAGAATTAGCGTCTATTTCCAATCTATTCATGCACATTGAGTTGCTACGTAAAATGCTTAGCAGCATTTGCTTTGTGATATTTAAACATCACCAGTTTTTTTGATGTACTGACTTTGAGAAAGATTTTGTTTCCTCCTTTTCATAGTCAGTAATCATACTGTACAGAATCATAAGGCCACATGTATGAATCTTACATAAAGTCACTGTTTGTGTTCCAGATGCAAGCAATCAGTTTTTTGTTGAGTTCAAGTTATGCAGCTCCTATCAAGAAACTCTTAAAATAAACTTGAAATCATGTCTCTTAACTTTCTCATAAACGATAAAACTAGAATTATGGTGTATAATTGTATAAACGACGAATGTCCACTTCGCTGTTTATCATTGGTGCCTTCCCAGTATCTCACAACAACTACTCACAACCACGTGTAAAAATGTACATGGCAAAAGGCGGCTGTCTAGAGTTCGTTGCACTCAGTGGAACAGTCTTCTTGCTCAAATAAAACAAAGTAAATATTTTTCTGTTAACCTGAAACACTATTACAAAGACCTGTATTGATGTTCAAATATAATTACAAATTGTTACATAAATAAACGCATAAAATACGCATAAAATGCCTGCATAAACACATAAAAATGTTAAAATTACTATTTTGTACAGATTATATCTCTGTAATTTTTTACGTATAGATCAAAACTAGCTTGACGCTAGAGAATCGGATGTTTCTCATGTATTTTATCTTTATTTTTAATCTTTCCACCAAACAAAATTCAAAATACTAAAGAAAAATTCAAAATGAACAATTAGCGTGCAAGCACAGCTGCCCTGTGCTTGCGTCACACACTGTCCTTTTGGGGACAGCCAACAGGAACGACAAATTCTTCTGATGCAACGAACGCGAAATTCCAACCAATCTTCTTGAACGCCATCACTTGTTCACACGTATGATAAAGCACTCGAGAGTCGCACACGTCACACCTATCTTAAGATAACAAGAAGAAAAGAAAATACCACAGAATGCTCGCAGGTGAGTCAAGGCAGTGCAACCAAGAGCAACGAACAAAAAGGCAAGTGTGCTCTACAGACCTCTAATGGATCTGCACTGACCACTTCAGATGAGTTTCTTGCACAGAGTTGTGACAACCGGAATTACTGCACGATAAAGTTGACCCGGCACATACCAGATTCACAGCACCTTGTGGCCATCACCCAGAGATAAAAAAAAATCCTATTGATAAAAAGAGCTTTCTGCTTTTGCTTAATGCACAAGACCAAATGCCACTCATCGACAATTCCAAAAAATGCGCTCCTTAAGTGAACCTACTATTATAATTTTTTGTTCAATTATAATACTTCTAGTAATGCTACAATGCGTCATTAAGTCCAGCAAAATGCTTTGCGTGATGAAGCTGGCATTTTTGGCTCACATGTTTACTCTACGACTGACTTCTGCTTCTTGTACTTAATATATATATTTTTTAAATCACGGTCTTGTATTATTGTCTGTCCATATTTCGTGCTTCATTTTCTTTGTTGTTGTAAATTACAAGTGCACCATTAGTAGGGCTTACAGCTGTTCACGGGCACCTTAATACTAAATTAACTGAACCGAACATTACCATATGTAGCATGGCCAGGTTTCTGCACCACATATTGTTGACTAAGACAGCACACAGTGTATGGTAGAAAATATAAGACAACAAAAGCCACATGGTTGCTATGAGCAAACTTAAAAGCCAGAGGCGTGGCGTAAGTCAGTGATAAGTTAGCTTTTTATTGACGAAATATTAGCTTCCTTAAGAAGGAAGCAAAGATTGGATTACTAGCTCCAGGGACAGCTTAAAAAAGATCATGGTTTCGTACCTACTTTGATAGCACGGAAAGCAGAGCAATGGTATCAATGGTATCATGGGCAAAATAGAACACAAAAGAAAGTGCAGTACCATCCAAGGCGTGTCAAAGGATGGACAATGTAAGAATAAAATTATGTACCTCTAAGAAAAGACAGAGTATTTGGGGAGTATTTCTGCCACACAAGTGCAATTGTCATCTACCTCGCGTACTTGCCTTGTGTTATCACCGTGGTCCCAGCACTTCCCGGTCACGAACAGCGTGCACGCTATCAGTGTGACATAGCATTCTTGATAAGAAAGTGGCGAGAGCTGGGCTTTTAACAAAGAAAACGTGAGCGAGCCTAATTACGATTATAGCTGTGTGGTAGAAATACTCCCCAAATACTCAGTCTTTTCTTAGTGTAGTATCAATGCCTGTCTTCAATGGAGAACTGTGTGCGTGTGTGATTCCGTATCTAGAGTGTTCATGGATTAAAATGCGACCTTAAATCATTCGCTATAATGACTGGTATGTGCAATCGCTCGAGATAACTGCATCACGTTGCTACAAATCTGGCCACTAAAGGTAATGTTGGCTCTGACGTAAGTGTCTGAGCAAAATTACACCGATATGACATGAACTGAAGACTGTGGAAACGAAAGTAATGTGCATTACTTAGCCCTAAATTGTCGCGTTTTCATATGTGAGCACCGTACAAAAGTGTCTACAAACACGTGTACGTCTACCCAGTACAAATAAAGCATCGTCACTATTGTAAGACTGTTGCTATTACAGGCCCACTGAACTTGCCTGGAGTGCAGACCGCACGTGGACACTTTCCATGATGGCCATGTGGTTGAAGTTATTTGAAAATGTGCTCTGCATGAAGGTAGCTATCAGGATTATGAAAGATAAGATGTAGCCATTGCTCAGGACTTCAGCTGCTGTTGGATATGAGTCTGCACTCTGCAAGAAAGCAAGATTTTACGCAAGACACGTCGTCAATCTACATTATCTTGCAAACAGTTTGCTATGAAAGGTAGTAGCAAAAAGCACATTTATGTTTTGTGAAAGCACTCATATAGATACAGGAGACCATAAGAATAACAGTCAAAGTAATAACACACATTATGCCATAGCGTAAAACAAATTATTGGTACCTTGTGGATAAACTCATCGACAATGAAATTTTACAGCACACATCATGTTATAGCTGCATTGTTTCATATCCCCTACGGTAGATTCACAGAACATTTTAATGTGAAAATTTGCAGAGTAAATAATAAACATTGAGTGAATTTCAGTGCACACTCTTTTACCACAAAGCTATCCAATGCCTTCTGCAGCAGTGGTGTATAGTACTTGGTTTGATATTAAGGCAGATTTGTTACCAGCATTTTCTATTACAGAGATAACACACAGAATGCTTGACCTATTTTACATGTCTAGATCTATTATTTATGATTTGACTTACAGCTTCTTTATGTGCCCAGAAATAGCCATACTCGCATTAGGCTGATGCTTTCTCGCTCTCAGAATGCCTGCCATTTTCATACACCACTTGACCACTTACTTTAGGTGGTCCCTTGCGTAATTTTAATTAGAAGTCTTATTTTGTGATGACAAATAATACATGCCTATAATGCTAAATCACAAATAACCCAAAACTTGGATTAGTATAATAATAATAATAATAATAATAATAATAATAATAATAATAATAATAATAATAATAATAATAATAATAATAACAACAACAACAACAACAGGGATTTAAAGTCCCTAAACCATGATATGATCATGAGAGACGCCATAGTGGAGGGCTCGGGAAATTTCGACCAGCTGGTGTTCTTTAACGTGCACTGACATTGCACAGTACATGGGACTCTAGCATTTGCCTCCAAAAAAATGTGACTGCTGCGGCCAGGATCAAACCCGGGACCTTCGGGTCAGCAGCCAAACATCGTAACTGCTACACCATTGCGACTGTGAGTTGAGTTAAAAACACAAGCGGCTTGTACGAGGAGACACCAATATATTATGAAAATACAAAATTATAGAGGCATCACATCAGAATGTTGCAGAAGAAGAATGACTTTTAAGCCTAGCCACGCATCACACAATCAGTGGTATTGTCTCCTGGGTCAAATCCTCTGCCAAGATGCATGCAAGTTAATGGCTTTCCTCGAACATACGTTGACCATGTTTATCGATGTGAAAGGGAACACGATCCCCTCTGGATGAAAAGGTTGCTAAAGAGCAACTTCAACAATCATACTTGCTGTACGCCAATTGCAGTTCATGCACAATTTACAAAAGCCTTCGGAAAAAAGTACAAGTACACTGAAGTTACACTATGCATTGCTTACCAAATTGGAGCTTTTGTTTGTAGTAACGTCGTCCACGTACTCCAGTATAAGGCTGATGGAAAGGGGACCTACTAAGCCAACGACATCCCCTATGACCTTGATGAGACCACCCGTTAATGCAGTCTGCCAATACGTCTTCAAGTAGCAACACCACAGCGATACCTTGGTGCCTTTTGTGTCTGCCTTGGCCTGAGAAGATAGCAGTGTCAGCATGGCGATGGAAAGGTCAGATTGATAGAACATAAACTGTAAACATTCAGTTAAAGACTATAAAAAAAGCATGAAAAGAAAAGAGAGGGAAGGATTTCAAGGATGTTGATGAAGATGTCATATTGAATACATCTGCGACATGCTGCAGCACCACACTTCTATGAGCTATGTTTTGCAGCTCCTTGCCATTTCGCTATTAATTAAAACAAGTCATGAAAAAGAAGGCTGTGAATATCTTTCCTGTAAATGTTTTTGCTATAGGAATGATTTTCCTAACAGTAATCAAACAAATTGTTTGATAAATGGTAAAAAGATCATTAATATTAATTTAAAAAATAATTATTGGGGTTTTATGCCCCCCTCACCCCTCCTTAAAAAAGCATATTTCTACGCTTCACTGGGTGATTTCACAATCTTATTTAACACGATGTAAAGCTCCAGGTTCATACAGTCCATGTTTTCTTCAAAATGAATTTACACGTATAGTGAGTGACCTTAGCACCACATGAAATTCCAACTTTTAAACAGATACAGCCGGTAGCCTTTACCAAAAAATACAGTAATCACTGTGATAACTAATGTGAAAAAAAATTACCTTCTCCTTTGAATAAACCTCATTAAATCGCCGGAACTGGTTTTCATTTGTGTGTTTCTGAAAAAAAAAAAAGACAGTAGTTTGTAGTTCAACTTCTAATAAACTTTAAAATGAGCTAGCATGTATAAACTAATGGGACACATAACAGGTGCACATATGTAAAAACTTGCCAGGTACACAAATGTTTTATTGAGATTACGAGGTGTCCAATGGTGAGAAATTTAGTTGAAATATGTGAAATATGTGACAGAATAACAACAGATGGACTCCATTAGTTCAAACTCTTCAGAAAAGGACTGCAGGAAATGCGTTTACGCACACATCCGCGTCATGAATGAATGGAACGCACTAGTGCATTCCTGTCGTTCCCGAGGCATCCTGAAATACGACAGGCTGCACATTTTTTTAAAGAGTTCCCTCGAACAAACAACACCAGACTAAAATTAGACGCGCATGCTTCAGTGGACGTAAACAATGGAGCTGAGCTAGAAAATATAGTAAATGACATAAGGGGATGCGCCTTTACTTCTGGCAGGAAGCCAAGGTCGGCCAGCTCTAATGGACGGCGGTAGCCTTGTCGCAGGAGAGGCACCAGCCAGAAGAATGTGCACTTGGAGAGCAGCGATGCACAACTGTATCGGTAAGTGACTTGGTCGTCTCCGTGGGTTTCCTCTCGGAGCTCCGATTTGCACTGGTACGCCTGCGACGAGCAGAACTGTCAAAGTGGAGCATTCGTGTTAATTAAGAAGGAATGTGCTGTTCCACGCAGGAATAAAATCACAACCTTAATCAGTTATGTTGCAGTGAAAGAGGCGGAAAAAAGCAAAAGAAAGAAATATGAAGAAATAAAATTTATGGATAGCTACATTGAGAAGTTACATATGGCTAACTGCCGTGTTAATTCGCTTGACGGAGTGCATATTGCATGTTGATTCCCTCAACATAATTAAAACGCAGGCGACAGAATATCTCAAATACTTTTGAAGGAGGTCTTACTCAAGATGTACCTGCGGGCTAGTTGGTTAGGTGTGATAGCCTATGGCGATGCGCATCATAAGAAAAAGGATGACACAGAAACATAAAAACTTCATTTGAAGTTCACTGCTTACGTCTTTTGAACAGTTGCATGTTTTTGTGTTGTCCTTGTTCCTTGATACACGCTGAATGCAGCTTTCAGAAATGCCTTAATCGTATATTTCCAGCCAATCAGACGTACACTCCAAGAGAATTAAAGCCCTTTGGTCGGGAAACGACGGAATCGTAGTTGAAATATATATATATATATATATATATATATATATATATATATATATATATATATATATATATATATATCTTGGAACATTAATTTGCGCGTGTAATTAAGTAACATTAAGAGAGGTACGTGTAACTTCATCCCGTTTTGAGCAAGAAGCGCGAAAAAAAAAAAAAGCAATGCACATCCCATCATTCAGTTCATCAGAACTCTGTATAGAGGAAAAAACAACAACACAAATTTGAACTCTCACCTTTTGCATGAAAGTCGACAGTTCGACAAGGAACATTGCAAGGTAGCAGACCAACCCAAACCAAGTGGCTTCCAGAGTTGCATGCTCGATGCCAAGTCCCTTTCCGTAGAGGATCACTAGCTTGGACATCTTCAACGCGACGACACACGGCCAGAAAAACAGCAGAACGGACAGTCTTCTCGGCCTCCCGTACTTTTCAACTTTATGGTAGTAATAAATTCCTAAAACGGCGGCCACGATGGACGTCCCAGCGCCAAGCATGGGGTGAAAGTTTTGCTTGGGCTGCTCGCGCCTCAGCAGGATCAGAGCGCCGTCGGCCAGTTCGAACAGGTGGACGGCGATCATAGCGAACGTGAGGATCCATCGCGAGTTGTGCTCCTCGAAGAGCGCATCGCGCACACGGCGAGGTTGATCCGAGCAGAGGAGAAACGTCGCCACACATACCGTCAACGCTAGCGCGGCGTTAAGGATGCACGTTCCAAGATTGGCGATGCACTCCCTGTCGACGGTGTCCTCGAGCGTGATGCAAAAATCTGACACTGACATATCGCACGCTTTCGTAGGCGCACTCGCAAAACAACGGCCGGAGCGCTCCCACGCGCTAGCTAGTCGATCAACCGAAGCAAAAACGGTCTCGTGTCACCGGACTTTCGGCGATGCGCAAACGGAGTCGCATAGTTCCTCTTCTCCAAGTCTGGTCAGCGTATTTTCCGAAAGACGAGTTCCGTCAGGAGCTAAACTCGCCAGGGAATCGCGCGAGCACCGCACAGCTGCAGAGGAGTCCGCTCAACAACTCACCACGCCGCTCAGCCACTTTCTGTTTCGCTTGCGTCGGTGACGTAAAACGCGGGATATTTCTCCTCGCTCTTCAGCCGGCTATCAATAGGGAAGCTGTTTCGTGGAGACAAGCAACGAACATTACGGTCCGTAGCGGCGTCACGCCCACGTAAACGCATTAAACTCATTCGAGCCTCCTCAGCCTTCACGGCGGCTGCTTCTCGGCCAAATTAAAAGAAGTGAAGAAACCAAAGAAACTTTTTAGTATCCGGGCTTGCCTTTAGATGGCGGCACCAGTTCAAAGCGTCTTTTATTGGCTATCGGCCTTTTCTGACTTTGTTTTAGACTTTTGGCTTGTTGGTTGGCACGTCAAAAGCAAACATGGCGGCCTCCTTGGAAAGCATCCCGAAAGATCTGCGGAATCTTAGAGCATGTCTTTTGTGTTCAATGATCAAGGTAAACGCACTTCACCGGTTACTGAGAGTGACACAACAATGCGCGAACAAGCTTGCACGATCTAATGCATCGGTCGCTCGTTTCTTGACCATTAGTCGCTCCCCCCGCCGGTGGCTGCTAATGAAGCTTCCTAATCAACGGGTTTAAATTTTGTCAGCTTGACTGTGTTTGCCAGAGTAGCTTGGTCGTGCTGCTTTAATTAAAAGTAGTCAAAGGGACCGCGCATGAATAGCTGTTTAGAAGCATGCATGTACAGCGCAAACAAAACCAATACGGCGTCCTTTGTGTATGCTTTTGTTGCTTATTTTCAGACTTTCGAGCAGTTTGAATTCGATGGATGTGACAACTGCGATGAATACCTTCACATGAAGAACAACAGGGATATGGTGTACGACTGCACGAGCTCAAACTTTGATGGGTATGTCCTGGCACATTTCTTCCTTTAATCGCGCCTGTGTCTTGTTTGACAATGCGCTCCGAACCGCGTACAATTCATGTGGTGTTTTGAAATACACTCTGAGTTTTGTCGACCCGAAAAGTGTGCTGCCATGCCTTGTGGATCTTGTGCTTCGCGTCATTTTCATTCTACTATAAGCCCGTTGGGCAGTGTAACACGAATGTGAGAAGCATAAGCGGTCAAAGTAGCCGATCACACATCACGAAGATTATAAGACAACAATGTTAGCTCACAATTTTGTATGTGCAGCAGCATCAGCTGAAGCCCACACAAATACTTGTTGAAAACTATATCCGTAAATATGTCTCTGAGCATTCTTTGTGATTTTGTACCAACTACTCCAGAAATAATATCCCAAAAGCAGCGACCGCGCAGTTCCCGATTGTTTTTTTTTTCTTCTTTATAGCATAGGTGGCTGAAACGTGTTCGAATGTGAAGAGGTTTGTTACAGTGTACCGCTGAGCATTTTTTTAAAGTAGAGCATGTGTGTGTAGCAGTTTTTTTTAGCATTGCTTCAGTTTAGTGCTTGATGACTCGATCGTATCTTAAGTTTAATCTGAAAGGACCCCCCTCACCATGTTTGAGTAAGTACTGCAAGTGTGCAAATGTGGCACGTACATCAGGCAGCAGTGACCATGTCTGCAAAGCGTAAAACGGTTCTGTGGTGTGAAAACAGATGAAATTTCAGACAGAAAATGTGTGCTCTTACTCTCGAGAATGCTGTGCTTGTAGCAAAAGTCAGTCTCACTCGCTGCCCGAAGTGTGACTTCGCGTGATTTAGGTTCATTAGCCATTGCGGAGTACACAACACCGCTGCCGACAATGTGCCATGAAGTGAAGCGCAGAAAAAAAAAAAAGAGAGAGAACTCAGCTCATCACGACAGAGAGGGGCTGCATCAGTTGACATTGACTTTCACATACTAGCAGTACGGTAACAGGAAAGTTCATTATCCTTTAGCCCCTTCAATACTGAGGTCATTTAAAAAATTCATTGGATAGGACACTACCTACCCGTATGGCACTTTATAACTGCTGGTGTGCGGCCAAAATTTGCACTGGGTCCTGCCATCTGACAATGTCCGAAAGAAATATTTTGTACTGGAGTGTCATTCTTTGTTTATCAACGCTGGTTGTATTAGGGTTGTTTCCAGCTGTAGGCAATGTTTCGACGAGGGAACTTGGTCACATTGCTTGCTCTACCACTGTTATCACTTCCTCATCAAGTATCTACCTTCCTTTGAGCCTCTGTCTTTGTTTTTGTACACTTGACATGTGATGTGCATCTAGATTCTTGTTTGGAATTTGTTACATTAGCAATTGCAGTCCAACATGTGCAGTACACAGGACGTGAAGTTGTCACCATCACGCATAGTTTATTACTGCCACAAGCCAGTGAGAAAAAGTTGTTATACACCTTAAAGCTTGGAGTTGTAAAGTGAATTCATATGTGCTTATAGAGGAAAAATACAGTTAACATAACACATCCTTGCCCAGCAAACGAGCTGAAGGCATGAATGTTCCTCAACTTTGCAAATACATAGAACACTTGTGAAACAGGCAAGTGATGTCATAGAAGTGTAGTTACCACGAGCGTTTTGAATAACAGCAGTGATGTGATAGCTGCGCCAATTGCGCCAAACTGCGCCAAGAGGCGAAACCTGCTGCATCCTGCTACATTTTAGCAAAAATATCATAATTTGCGCCGAGCGTGCGTCAAGATGTCGTTTTTGCAGTCTTTCGGAGAAAAAGAAGACTGAATGGACTTGCAAACTATATTTAAGTTACTGCTGTAATTTAGAGTGGTCATTGGAGCATACTGGCGAGTACTATGTGGTTGAAGTAGTTGCTAGGCACAACCCTGCAAAACAATTCACACTGGCCCATACTGCAAGATTACATTATGAAGTTCAGCAAGATAGCTTCCAACTGTTGTGGACCAAGCTAGAGACCAATCTATTTGCTTGATTCCATGAACAATGAGCAGTACGTGTATGTGGTTGAATAGAGAATTTCGTTATAGTTAATTTTAAAAGAATTGTACCAGTTGCTGTAATATACTTCTTGAAATGATCGTGCAGGCTGCTTAATTTTCAAGTCTTAGTCCATGCAATCACCAGAATTTATCAATAGTTCCCCGCACTGCAGTGGACTGTGGTATTTTGCTGAGAATTCATGGTGTCCACGCATCCCGGTATCTCGCTTCTGTTTGTCGACCGCATCAACAGTTCGCGTTTTAGAACTTGTCGAAGTTAAACACGAAGCCTCCCAATACTGCAAATTTCATAGAGTACTACAGGTTTTCCCGCTCAGTTTAATCCAAGCGCCAGCCGATTTAATCCAAGCGCCAGCAAAAACGGCTGGCGCTTGGATTAAATTGAGCAGGAAAACTTGTAGTTAAAGTTGGGCACAAATGACCAATTAGTGAGCCCTCTATTTTATTAACCGCCCAGGAACCACAACCCTAGCGATTGTCTCCATAAAGCACCACAACAGGCACTTCAATTATTATGTTACTTATTGGTACTGCAACCACCAATAACGGGGTCTTAGCACGCTGGGATACAATGCATGGAAAATAGAAGATAATGCCAAACGAAATACTATATGTATCTGTGCACGCAGAGGTTACAAAAAATCGAGGAGATAGGCACGAACAGAATAACATACAGACAAAAATAACACCTGAAAAACTTTAAATTTTGTTTTAGTTATTACCGAGCATTTAACATGTGTGCACCACGCAGCTGAGGCCACGGTTGTTCTGAAAGCACGAACTTCATCAGAATAGTTCTTCTGGATAGCAAAGAGAAGCATGGAAAGTGTACACTGCTTGTGCTTTCAGCATTGTAACTTCCCTTCTCATTTTGGGGTATTCTAAGTCAGCATGCATGTATCGATATGTAAATTGATTTCGTTAAACATGCGGTACAACTGCTCTAGCTTAGAGACAAGTATTTGTATTCGAAAATATGCGCTTGGTAACTGCTCCAAAAGGTTGTTGTGCTGCTCCAAAACGAGGTTTTAGCTGCTCCAGAAGCTGCGCCGAAGTGGCTTCGGTCGATCACATCACTGATAACAGGCTAGCAAGTGTGATGATGTCACCTACCTGTTGGTCATATTTAAATGCTGTCTGCAGTTAATGGCATTCAAATGTGCCACTTACATATCAGCATTAGGGTCCGGAATGGGTAATCTTGGTGGGTTGATCATGCTGACATTATCACTTTCACCTGATAGGGACAGATGCTACATATGACACCTTTTCAGTGGTGAGAGGAGTGGCTCATAGATTATATCAGAGAGAACACTTTGTTTGTGACACACTGTGGTATTGTTATCTGCTTGGGCTGATTGGCCGGGTGTCAAGAAGATACTCACCTATTCTTAAGGAGGTGCCTTTGTCACGGAATTGCATTGCTTTGCATTTAGTCAAAAAAGTGTTTTATTCCATGAGTAATAAGGAAGTACTAAAATCATTGTGCTTTGTTATGCATGTTATGTCATTCCTGTTGTGTAAAAATTCTGTTAATGTATTGCTCTGTGGAAACTTTGTAAAGTTGGAGACAGTGAAATGATGATTTACTCTGTACAGAGCGCTCGTTGGCAATACGTGCAAGTATTGCATTCTTTTATCAGAGTATAAACGCTTGAATGACTTCACCAGGGACCTTTGTAATGGTAGATGCCCGCCTTTTGAAACTGACTGCGCAAAAACTGAGAAAGGGGCCGGAATGTTTTTCTATATGGGATTCTAACCTATGCTGATTGAGCATTCCTGTTACATCCAACTACAACCATTTATGAATAATATGTCCTTCAAATAAATGTGCTTGGTTGTGTGTGTAAGACATTTGTAGGATGTTTAAGGTATTTAGGGGTGCAACAGCTGCGCAATTTGTGCCAATTTGACACAATTCCCAATTTTTGCGCCGGCTGAGCGAAATTAAATTTGCTGAAATTGTGCCACGCTGCGCCAAAATGCCCGACCAGCATCAAAATTTTCTCAGAAGCGCTAATATCAACGAGAAATGGAGGCCGCGTTGGCCACCTGCATTCCAATCCAGGCGCGCAGACCCTAACTACAGTGTACCCTAACCCTAAACCACGGTTTAAGATATATACGCTTTAGGGTAGGACACTTGCGAGACGCGATCGACCAGATAAAGTAACAACACCGCGCGCCGATCGGTCCGCTGACCACAGCGGATACCTATCGGCGGGACGACGCAACTTCAAGACAAAAATGCGTTGCCGTAGCCACCAACGCTTCGCGGAAAAGATGAGTTTCAGCAGCGTATGCCGCGTTTTCCGCGGGCGAACAAACTCAACGTGCTGCGAACGCTGGCGTTGCGGCCGGCCACGTTGATTCCCACAGCGCACATAAAAGACTTTTCTGTCTTCAAGTTGCGTCGTCCCGCCGATAGATATCCGGTGCCGTCGCCGGACCAACGGACGCGCGCCGTTGTTTATCTGGTCGAACGCGCCTCGCAAGCGAGCCGATAAGTTGCGCCCTAAACCGAACCCCACCGTTAAAAAAAAAAAGGGGGGGGGGGGGGGCGTAGATGTTCCAAAATTTCTTGGCCTTGTTCTATCCTTGTTCTATCCCGTCCAGTACGCTGCTTAAGCCACCTTCGCCGCAGTACACCTGTGTCTTGCGGCAAAGCGTATTAGGACATAGAAGGGCTGTTAGTACTGGTCAAGGGACACAGCACATTTGTTCCTCAATTACTCATGTGCGTATACGCCGCTTAATTGTGAGTACTAGTATGATCGGTGACGTCCAAAAATTTACTGTTAATCATTTGGAGCAGTGTATGAAATTTCTGCAGCCCTAAGAAACAACAAATAAAACCCTACGCCAGGTTTTCTTTATTTCTTTTTCGCCACCCCCCACTCGTTACTGCTTTACGAATCTCATGAATTTCGAGGTCGCCAGCTTGGTAGATTCACATTTGAATTTGCCGAGTCTCAAAGTATTTGACAGACTCTGCAAATGCTAATGTGGGCTCCATCATTGTTTGGGTGGTTCAAAATACTGCTTTCATAGCAGTATTTCATAGCAGAAATAGCAGTGCTCATGTTCATGTGCACGATTTAGGTGACGTTGATTAGTTTGTACATATTTTTGTTTTGTTTTCTAAATGTAAGACGTCTGTGTTATACTGCTCCAAATTTGGGATTTCATCATTAAAAAATGGATGTTTTCTTCCCGTAACCTGCACCAAATTTGGATTTTCGTGCTCCAGAAGTAACATTCTGCTGCTCCAAAAATTGCTCCAAATTCTAATTTCGGCTGTTGCTACCCTGGGTATTGCATCAACATTGCTCTCTCCTTTGCGTACACGCTCAGACACTTCTATCTACCCAATGTCTGTCATGATCCTTCTTTCCTCTTAGCTTCCGGAAGTTGGCTATATTCGTTCAGGCTGACCTCTGGCTGTTCCTGCAGATGAAATCACCTTGCTTTCGGGAGATATCTCTCAGCCCCATCATCAGCACCCGTGTTACTGCACCGCTGTTCTGTAGACAACTCATTATTAAGAGTTCAAACTGCTTTATTTGTGTAGGCCACACAGGGGATTCTGAAGTGGTTTGAACATTTGCGTTGCCTTTTTTTGTTTGCCTCATTTTCAGCATGATTGCTCTGATGAATCCTGAGGACAGCTGGGTGGCCAAGTGGCAGAGAATCAGTGAGTTCTTAGTTCACTTATTCGTTTTATTTGATGTAGTGCTTTTGGCACCTCAGTAGAACAGCAGTGTCCGATTTGAAAGTTGTCATCCCGTTTACCAGCCTTTTGGTACACGTTTGGAAATGCCAAACAGTAGTCAAAGCTAATACCTTCCTCCAAGTACTCAATTAGGCTCTTTCAACAACAGCAAATGTAGCCTGAAATGGTTGCTAAAGTGTAATACCAAGTTAAACTGTTTTTTGCGTTTCATTAATTAAGTTAAGCTCTGTAAGTAAAGAATTCTGCGCTACTTTTCATGTCAGTGCAGGAGCCATTGTTTCTCTTAACTGTTTTTTTTTAACTTCCCATTGAATTTTGTCTCGCTGAATTGACAGACTGAGACAGGCATTTGCAGCATTGATGATGTGCACTGTTGTTATGTACTGAAACCTTTTAACAGCGAAGCTCTTTAGCTAATCGTTCCTTGTCCGGCGAAACAAAAAAAAAAAATGCCCCCCACCTCCCCGAAGGGAATCGTGAGGAAATGCGAATGCGCCGACACCGACTTCTGCCATCGCCTTGAGAGGCGCCCAGCCAGCGAACGGTCGAGAGTGAGGCGCGAGCGGACGGGAAAGTGGGGCGCAGGGAGGAGAGAGAGCGAACGGCGAGAGAAGGAGCGGCGAAGCACTGCACCTACCCTCTCCTACACTCTCTCGCACCACATGCTCCGGTTGCTAGGGGCGAGGATAAGCGCGCGCGCCCGCAGCTGTTGCTATGGGAGAGGGAGTGAGAGCGGAGAGATAACACCTGCCGGCGCGCGGACACCTCCTCATCCTATCCTCCTCCCCGCGGACAACGCCGGACAACGCCGCCTGACATAGCCCGACTAAGAAATGCATTCGCATTTAAAAACTCGGTCGGGTATGCGCCACAGGTAGCCCCACTACAGAGTGAAATCGAAATCAAATTTCTTCGCGAGGAGAAACTTTGCCGGTCGTGTAAAAAACTGTCACCATCATGAACGCAATAACTCGGCCGGCACGCGCTCTTTTCGTCCTCTTCTGCTTGGCTCTCAGAACGACTTCGTCAATTTTCCCGGCGTGGGATGCAATAACTCGGATGGGCAAGAGAACGAGTACAAAGAGAGGAGGAAAGAGAAAAACGCAGATAGAAAGAAAGAAAGAGAAAGAGAGACGTAGAGAGAAATAAAGGAAATAGAGAGAGAAATAAATAGAAACAGACACAAAAAAGAGATAGAAAGAACAGAGCGCAAGAGAGGAAGAGAGAAAGAACGAGAGAGAGAAAAAAAAGCTAAGAATAAAGAGGAAGAGAGAAATAGAGAAAGGGAAAAAAACGAACGAAAGAGCGGGAAAGATAAAAAGATGATGAGAGAAAGAACGAAGCAGTGATAAAAAAGAGAAAGAAAGAGAAAAATAATAGAAACAAGGAAGGCCGCCCAGCTTCGCTCTTCCTTCAGGCTTGGCACCATTAGTGCGAAGCATCCACAATTTTTTTTGTACTGATTTGAAGTGGTCAAACTGGCCAAATGTGTATACCTTTATAAGGAGGCTTGCACTTATCGTCATTGAAAATAAGAAAGAAAGCGAAGTAGCGGTAGGTTCTATTGAGAAGCGCCGCGTGGAAATTACATCGACTGTCGTTTTCGGCACATTGGTGCTACGAGAATTTATTCGCCGGTCTGATATTCAAGAACTAAAACTTAAGATATATCCTGATTGATGACGTCATACTCATGTGCTGGCTCTAAAATTTCTTCTCGAAGTTCATAAATAAGATTGTCCCTAATGTTGTGGATTGCAAGAAAAAAAAGGGAAGAAAGAAAAAAAGAAATTGTAGCGAATAAGGAACAGTAGATCGTATTGAAAGGCCACAAGGAGAGCATCTAGGCCATCGTTTCATCTTGTTTACTACCCATACTCCTCACGCGCTTTGGTGGACTGGTGGTTATGATGCTCGACCGCTGACCCGAAGGTCGCAGGATCGAATGCCGGCCGCGGCGACCGCATTTTCGATGGAGGCGAAATGGTAGAGACCCGCGTACTTAAATTTAGGTGCATATTAAAGAACACCTGGTGGCCGAAATTTCCGGAGCCCTCTACGGAGTACCTTGTAATCACGTAGGGGTTTTGGGACGTTCAATTCCAACAATTATTATGATTTTCATTATTATTATTACTATTATTATTATTATTATTATTATTATTATTATTATTATTATTATTATTATTATTATCCATGCTCCTTTGTATGGATGTAAGCCTAATGTATTATATGCACCGCGAAATGGCGAATGGATAATCAGCGCTAAGTTAACAACCATCCGCGTATCCATATTGCCAACACCTTCGTACTGCGCGAATATACAGGGTGTCCCAGCTATCTTTAGCCAAGGGTTGAAAAATACAATATTTGAGGCAGGCGAGTGAAATCAGTTGAATATTGCTTACAGCTATCTTGCGCACTACAGGCAATTTTTTCTTTTGTAATTAACGAATTTGTTAATTAGAATTAATTTACTATCTTGATAAATATTGACTTTACGCAAGAAACGGCAGTTGCAAAGTTCGAGGGCGTCTTCAGACACCCCCCCTTGCATCATTTGCGATAAAGAAAGTTTTACGCGTACCATTTTTTCCGTTCTGCAAAGAAAGCCCGCGAAATACAAAAAATACCACGTGACTAGCGCATTCGCGCGCCGCGACCCTGCTGCTCTCAGCCGTGGTTTGAGCGAACAAAATCAGCGGCGACCACGAACCGCCCGCTGCGTTGCAGCAGTAGGCCGATAAGTTTACGGTGGTTTCTTCGCCCGCGCTCGGCACAACTTGCGCAGTCACGCGCGCCAACTGGCTGGCAACGGGCCAAGAAACCACCATCAACTTATCGGCCTACCGCTGCAACGCAGCCGGCGGGTCGTGGTCGCAGCTGATTTTGTTCGCTCAAACCACGGCTGAGAGCAGCACGGTCGCGGCGCGCGAATGCGCTAGTCACGTGGTATTTTTTGTATTTCGCGGGCTTTCATTCAAGCACAAAAAAATGGTACGCGTAAAACTTTCTTTATCGCAAATGATGCCATGGGGGGTTTCTGAAGACGCCCTCGAACTTTGGAACTCTCATTTCTCGCGTAAAGTCAATATTTATCAATTTAGTAAATTAATTCTAATTAACAAATTCGATAATTACAAAAAAAAATTGCCTGTAGTGCGCAAGATAGCTGTAAGCAATATTCAACTGATTTCACTCGCCTGCCTCAAATATTGTATTTTTTAACCCTTGGCTAAAGATAGCTGGGACACCCGGTATGTGGTATCGGAGCGCGCTGTGTATCTGTAAGCGTTGTCATTTCGCAAATTTTCGCGTGTCTCGTGTCATTGTGCAAATAAACTTGCGGAATGACGCGAGGTGAGCGAAACGATATGTCACGTCGCAATGTATGTGTGCGCGTTGTCGATGTGCATTCCGTACGCTTGCGCGTGACACGGCAAGCGCGAAGAACGCGCCACGGACATCACGCGACGTGTCACGGGCGCGGCCGATCGAGATAAGGCCAAGTTATGCGCTGTGCACTTATACGGTGGCCACTTGACGGGCATAAAGAGAACGCGATACGCGCCTTGGGACCTCCGAATCTTTATCGCGTGACCGGACGAAAGATCGACCTTGCCCTTGTTCGTCGCGTGCCGCACCGCTGACGGCCGCATTTTTGTTCTCCGGGCGTTAGTCTGTTATTGATGGGACCTGCTTAGACATTCGAGTTTTGAGAGTATAGGGTAAAAAGAAACGGGTGGGTAGATGGGGCTGTGCCCGTTTGATCGAGCCGCGGCTCACTCCACCTACCCGCAACTCACCATGAAATGACAGACTATGTGGCGAAAGACTAAATTTCACTCCTGCCTTGATCTTAGCCAGCAATCAGATAACCTCCTCTCGGTTATTTTTACCTGCTTAAAGTCTATTTTGCCTTCACTGTCCCTAAACCCCGCTGGGCTTACAAATTTAGTCCCAGTGCCTTGGACTGTCGGGTGAAGCCCTTTACCGAAAAGTATCGATCAGTTGTTCAGCCGTTTCCTCCTTTTCTCCACACGCACCGCATAGTGTGTCTGTCCCTTCGCACTTGGCTTGTACATCTTAGTCCGCAGTACTTCCGCCCTGGCTTCAAGCAACAGAGAGCTACCCCGAGAGTTATCGTAGGCCTTCTACTTTGGCAATTTCCTGCTTGAAAGTTCTGTACGCTTCCAGTGCTGATTTTGTAAGCATTTCTATTTTGCACAGGCCCCTCTCCGTCCCCTATAACCTGTTTTTGTTAACCGATGATTAATTTTCTCTTGGTCTCCTGCTGTTACACTCAAGTGTTTACTCGACAATATTCTGGTTCGCTTCCTCCATTTTGTATCCACATTCCTCATGTACAAGTAGCTGAAAACTTTCCTAGTTTTCGTGAAGATAAGGCGCTGCCAACTGGTGTGTTTTTTTGCCCTACGCGTCATCTGTCTTTCTTATTTACGTTCTGACTGAATGCAAGTTCTTGCTAGTTCCCTGTTCATGATCTTTACCCACGCTAAATAACGTTTACGTCATAATTGTCGTCTGTCTTGCGCCCATTTCCTTGCTTTGATGCCGCGCGCCCGGTATTTTTGCATCTCGAACGGCAACCGCGTTGTCACAGCGCGACGTGGCAGGAAAGTAGTCAGCGCAGGAGTTTTCGAGAAAGTAAACGCAACCGAGACAGATGGCTAGTATTACTGTTTGGGGACATGATACACCCGAAAGGTTGCGCATGCGTAAACACTTTTCTTGACGAGTTCAACAGCTGGCGATACGCAACACCGAAAAGCGATGATGCATGCACGCCTCTTGCACGTTAGTTTCATCATTTTACGCGGTGATATTAGATATGTTTGATTGAACGTGCGATTAAAGCTAGAAAAGTTCGTATAAAGGACAGACAGTGAGTGAAAGCGGTTTGACGGGAGTGGCCACGCGTACTTCCTCTCTGTCTCTCTCTCAAAAAAAAGAAAAAGAAAGATAGAAAAAGAAAGATAGGGATTTGCGGAGGGCAAAAAAAATTGGGAAACGGGGAAACTCCTACTTCGGAATAACGTTGACCGTTGTTCTTTCGCACTGAAAGTAGAATGAAAAGAAAAATTAAGCGTGCAGTTTATAGTAGGATCAGTAGTTGAGTGTTCGAGGCTAGCAGCGTTCGGAGTCTGTGGACGTCCATTCAAAGCTGTCCGCGAACGACTACATCAAACAAGCGAAAGAATTAGACGTGGGACAATAGACACTGAATACTGCGACGGTGTGTGTGCCGGCCCGCATGGAAAACCAGGGTGGGGCGAACGAATTTTCTGCCACTTTTCAATGGCACTGGAGCAGCATCGGCCGGTTTACGTCTGGTCTCCGACCTTCTCATTTTTCTTTTCGGCAACCTTATTATTATCTGTATTTTTTTTTTATTCTTTGCGCGCGTCCATTCGTTCTGTTCTTCACTACGCTTGTCCTCCCCATTTTTATCTCCCTTCTTTCAGTACACGCTCACGGCTATTACGCAATCCCGAACAACGGCTCCTTTCTCCCTTTCCCTTTTTTTCCCGACCTGAGGCAGGCGGGCAACACTGGCAACGCTCCCGAAAATTGAGGGCGTCGCCGGCGCCGTCCCTGACCGTGAAAAATAAAGACGCGCGGCAGATGGGGAGGGTACACACATGCGCGCGCACGCGCGCTATACGTCAGCAGCAGCTGAAGCTCCTGGAGGCGCCGCTGTCTGCGCGGAGGGCGGGGAACAAAACGTAAACACCATGAGTGGTCTCTTTTTCTCATGGCGCTCATATTTCTTTCTCTTAAACCCATATTCCTGCGTACTCCCTATCTTTATCGCTTACGTTTCGCGAGGGAAAGTGTCTTCGCGGGAAAAAAACTGCTGATCCAAGTTTCCTTAGAGCCCCGTAAAAGAGCTCAGAAAGAAAGAAACAGAGCTGGGCATCCGGAAAAGACGTCTGTGGGCGAAGGCCGAGGACCGACCGACATATTGGCCGGAACCGTTTACGCGCGCGCGTGCGATTTGTCTCGTGTTTGTTCCCGATAACGGTGCCGTCGCACATTACGTAGCCCACAGGACGCGCGTACAAAGGGGGGCCGTTGCCGAGGCGATCACGCGAACTTCCGGAGGCGACCCTCGTCTCCCGAGGATTTTTGGCCGGAGATATCGTCTCGCCCCTCCATTCTTTTCCTCGTCGTTTGGCGGTCGTCGACGCCGTCATCGCCCTGCCATTCAGTCGTCGTCGTGGCTTGGCTTGGCTTCTTGTTCTTCTTATTCGCCCTCCTCTTTTTTCCGAGTGGGCGAGACCACCTACCGCGTGTATGACGGCCGGTCAGGCAGTGAACGACCGGTCGTCGCGCTTACAATGCCTGTGTGTTGGCGGTTAATGGCGCGGCGTACGGCACCCTCAACGTCGGTTCGAGGTCAACGTATAAGGTAGGGCCAACGTAGCCCGAAGTTAGGCCAATACGTCTTTAGGGACGAGCTTGCGTTGGCCTTGCCTGCGAATGGTTTGTGTGCGCCCTCTCAAACGTAAAGGGAAGCGTCCATAAACCGTACCAGGCAATATCGGATGTGCCGCACCCCTACAAAAAAATCGGTTGAGACAGTTGTGTGTAGAATTCAAGTAGACACCGTCGTCTCGTTGTATACTTGCTCTCTCTCTCTTTTTGTCGTTACAGCATTCAAAGCTCTTTACAGACAAACGCCGTTAACTATAATCAGTTTCAACTAAAAAATCTGTCGGCATACTAAAACGCATTATTCTAGTATTCAAACCCACTATAAACGAGTTAATCCTTACCTATCTCATTGTGGCGTTTTAGCTGGCGCGACCAGTCGAAGTCGCTTTTTTTTTTTTTAGCTGGATGACCAGAATTTCCGCAGTGTTTTTCACCACATTTTTAACCAAGCTTGTAATGGCACTACTAAATTGAAAAAAAATTGTGATTGTGAATTATCTTTCAATATTTATTTTGCCTTTCAAGCTGCCTTTTGAGTTTAGAGCCTCGTGTGAACCATTCTTTTTTCTTCGTTACAGCCCATATCGCAGCGGCTCTCGCATTTTTGGTTTCGTTATTCTATAAAGAATAAATGTCACTGAAGTTAAGCGTGACCAAACCAATGTTCGTATTTAGTTCGCTGTAACCGATAATTCGCCTATATCTTTGTTCGCTATAACGAGGTTCAACTGATATTGCACCAAACTTTGTTGCAAAACTTCCATGAAGTTCCTGTGAAATGACTCATCTTTACGACTGTGAGTGGTTATTGTCAGCGTGGTAGCCGACATGGACGTGGTTCCACTGAATCAAACGTTTCTGTTCGCATTTCGACTATGCTCCTGGTCAGGGGCGTAGCCAGAAATTTTTTCGGGGGGGGGGGGGGGGGGGGCACCTTCTTGAAATGGTCATTTTTCGCTTTGTATGCCATGGCGAAAAAAATTTTCGGGGGGTGCACGGGCCCGTGGTGCCACCCCCTGGCTATGCCACTGCTCCTGGTATGTTAGAGCTGGCGGAAATACATAATATGAATGAATGGTTGCTCGTTCTGCCACGAGGTCACCGTGCTCATTCCCGCGCATAAAATGTATATGCACATGCAGTGTTGTATATGCGCATGCTTTGATTGCAGTAACTTTGGGAAAGGGACACCAACCAACTTATTCAATTAAAGTAATAACATAGTTTTACTTTAAAATGAATAAGTGTATTGCGTGTGACTTCACTCACGTGCGCATGCTGGCAATACAGTGGCCCCGCCGTGTACCTGGATCGTTCTAACACGAATCGAAGACTGATTCCGCATTGTTTCCAAGCTGTTTTAATTATTTCGTCATACCTTTAATCGGTGTTACAAAATGTAAGACCTCGACCTCATCGCTTTTAAGGCGGGTTCTTTTGCAATGGCATTTTCACAAGCCCATTTCGAAATTGCACACTTAGATGCATAGGGACATGTCGTTAAAAGAAAAAATGGCGCTGCTAGCCACTGGTATTGTTACGAGTTAATGTGTGCACGTAAGTCTTGACGATGAAAGCTTTTTCAGGAGTCAACTCAGCTAGACTTCGTGAAGCCTCTAAAGTACGAAAAAAAAATTTTAAAAAATTTTAGGGTTTTGCATGCCGAAACCACGATATACTTAACTACGCCGTATGGTGAGGGACCCTGGATTAATTTTAACATTTCGGGTTCCCTTAACGTGCATCTAAATATAAGTACACTAGTACTCGCATTTCGCCCCCATCGAAGTTCGGGAATCGAACCAGCGCCCTCGTGTTTAGCAGCGCAGGGCCTCAGCCGCCAACCCACCACGGCTGGCATAGTTGTATGCGAAAGCTTTGCATCTCGTCGATTTTGCAATAGCATTTCGTCGGGGAGTGCAATAAAGAACCATTGCAAGGCGGCGACACTCGGACGACGTAGTTAAGCTGGTCTGTTCGCAGTGCCTAACTGTTGACGATTTCATCTTGGCGGCATCGCATTCCTGATGTGACGCCGTTTTCATTGGTTTTTGTACGAAGACCACCAGCCTATCCAAGTTGCATGCATTTTTTCTTCTCTTATCCAAGCCAACCGCTTCCTTGAAAACGTTACAGGCTTGAATTTCGTCAGGTTTTCTTGAAAATACTGCCTATCGAATGACGTTACTACAGAGCTTGAACACTGCAGTTACGTCATTCCTTTCTTTCATTTTTGGAAACGCTAACTGCGACTGAGTTGCGTTGCTATTGCACGCGACGTCCGCTGCTGTCAAACACAAGCGTAAGACGCGCGACGCGTGTACGAGTATGAGACGACCCACGCAGGGAAATATCCTTGCTTGCTGGCGGCCTCGGCAAGACCGGCTGTAGCCAACGTGTTCTCGGTACGTGGTGAAACGACCAGCTGGCGTTTTAGAGTCTTAAATATGCACACAGAACGCAGGAAGAAAACGGTAAACATTGGCTGACCGTATACCGAGGAGTATTGCCACGAGCGTAAGTTTACAGAGGGCCACTTTTCAGCCGACGTGTGCTGACTCTATTTTAAATGCGGTGTCCTTACCCTCATGCTTGCTATTCGGAGGTAGCCCCGCACGCACCTGCGAATGTTTACGCTATTCAGGACTGCATAAAACAGTGCAAGACTTACTGCCTTACGCTGATTCGCTGACGTTACGCTGATTCGCAGACTTACGGCTGATTCGCGGACGTTTGCCGGCTGGATCTATAAAACATCGCCGAAATAAAGAAAAAAACAAAATTTAGACGAAGCCTGCGGTAAAAACGACAGGTATGGGTTAAAGAAGCAAAATAAAAAGCCACGTTTGTGTGCTTTCGTCAGTGAGCACGTCATTAACCAATATATGCCTAGTGTCCTACATATAGGACGCTTCTTTGATGCATTCTAACATCGGTAGTTCTTTAGCTGATGACTAGCGCCACTTACAGCACATCAAACAGGTCTTATTCTCAACGTGTGCAAGCCTACACATTGCTTGCTTTTCATCCCGCCACGTGCCGACCGCTTTCTCCGGGCAAACGCGTGCTTCGTATGAAAGACGTCTTGTAGACGCGCACCGACCACACTGTTGTCCCTCAGAGTAAACAGACAAGGTGCGCTCACTGACATGAGAAGACAACTTCCTCGCTGTGAGAAGTGCAATGTCGGTATGCACGTGAAATGTTTCAAGGCTTACCACACCCGCACATAGCACCCATAATGCCCAGTGTTCAGTATGTAAGACCACTTGAAAAACAGTGTCACGTTTACCTGGCAGTAAATAAAAAACTTGTGCTTTCTTTTGAGGGTACAAGTGCACTTTTTTGTGAAAAAAATATTTGTTTTGTCATTTTTTCTGAGTTTGGGCATATATGGGTTAACACGATGCGTAAGGCTGAAATGGGTAGCCTCTCACCACATACAGTACCGAAATGAGCTGGCGCTAACCGTTGGGAACAAAGTGCCTACACGACTCTTCGAATCACCTCATCGAATGTACTCACTATCGGGGTTTGGTGCCGCTCGCATCGATTTGCCGCTAAAATCAAAATTTTGTGAATCCTGTCTTCAAGATATTTCGTAATTGTTGGTTGAAATATTGAAATACAGTAGTTGCTTCAGTACTGAAGGTGGTGCTTCGTCATCAGCCTTTACAGAAAAAGAAAAAAAATAGAAAAGAATTATCGAACCATGCTTCAACGTTATCATGAATAATGATACTGGACTAGGGACGCCTTCGCTCCCTCGCACCATAGTTTTACGCAAAGACGGCTTCGTCCGCTGATCAGTATTGCGTCTTTAGTTCCCGAAAATGTTTTGGGAGCACGCATCTTTAATTCAATAACTAAAGCTAGAAAAATTATCGCTCGCTGCACCAAAATTTTGTTCCTTTTATGTTTTTCCGTTAGTGCTGATTATTCGAAAGGTATTCGAAAAATATTCGGTATTTCGAACAGGCAATATTCGATTCGCGTACCGAATAGAATAGAATGCTGTTCGATTCGTTCTTCGGATATTTTTCGAATATTCGCATACCCCTACCTCGGAGTCATCTTAGGCAAATGCGCAAGGCGCCCTGCGAGTGTATGCGCATAACAATATACATGGTCTAATTTTGATCATTATTACGGTGCGCATAAAAACATCGGACTACGTATATAGCAAACGGAGCGACTGCAGAGTGCAGCGTCGAGGCTTTTCCGCAAGGCTGCGGGACGCATACCGTTTTCTTGGTGGCTTAAAGGCAGTGTTGCTTGCGCAGCCTTACCTGAAATGCTGCTTTAGTTGCCATCGAAGATGCAGCTGCTGTGCAGACGTTGCGGTCGTTTAAGCAGGCGAGTTTGCCAACTCGGTCTGGGCGAGACTAGAAACCGGGCATAGTAAAAAGTTCTAGTTTAGAGCGTGATGTACCGCGGCGTCATGTTTGCCACTGCTTCAACTACTGCGTCAGATTCGTAGCTCGCTGTGGATTCTTTATCACTGTTAAAAAAAAAAACATACATTTACAGGAGTGGCCCACGGGACCTAAGCCGTACAAACGCCGTAACTGCTGCATCCTGTAGCGCGCCTCAACGGTTCCCAACCCATCTCCCAACAGAATTTTTTAGGGGGCATGATAACTAGTAACGTTTACTGTGATTGGTATTTGGTCAATGCGGTTTTATTTTACTATTTTCAAGCACCCGTGCCACAGCGAGTTTGCCGTTGCAGCATTAAAACTTCGAAAGCATTACGTCTTCGTTCGGCGTTGAGCTACGGCACCGGTAATGTTTGTAACTAACTACAGCTTCAGTAGTGTCCTATGCCGTAACGAGGAACATCCTGGCATCGAGAATTGACCTGTTGTTTTACCGCACGATTACGGGGATTTTTTTGACAGTATGAAAGGCGCGGAAAGCAGTGAAGCCGACTCCGAAGTGGCTGTTCCGACTCTGATGCCGCCTAGTCAGGGTGCATGTAAACCACAGAAATGCTTTTATGGGACAATGGTCACGGTGATTTCTCAAAATAATTCGTTGCATTTGAGAGAGAAAGTTATGTTAAGGCAATCTAGACGCGAACATTTTTATTCAAGGCCCGCGAATGTCTTGCGAAAATTGCCCATGATCTGAAAGTAAAAAAGAAAAACAAAGTAGAAGCACGAATTTACAAATCTGTTAAACTCCGCTTTGAAAACAGGTGTCGTGATTCTCTGAATCTTTATCTGTTACAGGGCTTGTTAAATTTTATGTGTGAATTTACGTATTGGGTGACTTTGTTAAAATGGTTGTAAGGGTATTGAAAATACCTTGCTCTTTGAGTAGTGGTGCACCCGAGAATGGTGTGCACAACTAAACCAATTTTGTCTGCCTTAGACGTGGTGTTAAGTGCATTTTGTGTAGAATTGATTTATATTCTTGCTGAGTAAAGCGTGCTAGGCTAGATGGTGCAGCTTATGATATTTAGAAATTACCGTTTAAAATGCCGGTATAAATATTAAGCGAAACTCATTTCCTGGTGTTATTATACGTCAGCTTCTCTTTTGAGTGCATCACTCGTAATAAAAATCCGCGAAGTACGTGGACGCGAACGAAACGATATCTTGCGTTCCCACGCATTTGAAGTAGACAAGAGTTAACGTGGCGAAGCTTCCGTAAGCCGCCGTATCTCTACAACCTCACGTTCCGTGATGTTGCTATCGAAACAGGAAGGGCTCGCTCGCTCTGCATAAATTTGAGGGCGTTTATCTTACGCGTGTTGGTCAAGTATGTATACTATCGCCTCGATACGTTCAAGTATTGACCTTCCGTGTGTAAAGATAGCTGCACGAATTCCGCGCGCGTACTTGCCTGCATGAATGTGGTTCGGCTCTCCCTCGCTCACATATTTAGCGTACGTATACTAAACTCAGCGTTGTGCAACTTAAAACCTTTACTAGAAGTTACATATTCTTGTTCAGTTCTATAAACTTCCACTGCGCAGTAGTCTATTATATTTGTATTTTTGCATTTGTATTCTCGGTTGATCAGCACTAACCGTCTTGTATCAGTTTTTGTATTGTTCCGGCGATTATTCACGATCCGCCGATATATTGTATGTTTGTTCATGTAGTACTACTGTATTTGGGTATGTTTTCCTGTTTTAGATGTGAAGCATCTTATGGCGAAGCTTAATCCGGTGGTGGTGGTGGTGGTGTGCCGCGTGCCCACCCTTACTGCGCATGCGCAAACAGTTAAAAAAAATAAAAATAAAAAACCTCCTCTCCCCCTCTCTCTCCTCTAGGCATCCCTCCCCGCGGCAACCACACCTACACTGCGCATGCGCCTCCCCTTCCTCTCTCCCCTGTTACACTCCCCCTCTCTCCATCCCTGCCCGCGGCGTTAACTCCCCCTGCGCATGCGCGTCCCCCCTCTCTCTCCTCTCCTACGCTCCCCCCCTCTCTCCTCTACGCATCCCTGCCCACGGCGTTCACACTCCCCACTGCGCATGCGTGTCACCCCCCCTCTCTCCTCTCCTACGCTCCTCCCTCTCTCGCCTCGCGACGCCGACGCAGGCAGCGTCTGCTAGCGAGTTTCTTGGTTGAAAAAACCGACTGCTCGCGCTGCACAACCGTTCACTGGCCATCCCGTATATATAGCAATGGATCTTGACCTCCAAGGTGGTGCCGGTGGGAAATTTCTCCTGTGCGTTATTGAACAATAAAAATTCGCAGCGTGCGCGTTAACTAAAAGCGGAGTGCGGGTCTCTGTGTCCAGTCGGAGTCTTCTGTCTCTCATTGCCCATTAGCAGCGATTGGCATGTTCTAGTAGGAAAAACTGCTCCATCACTGCCTGCTTTGCGCCTCCCCAGTCTTCTCTCCTGCGCAACGCTGCGATGAGCGCCAGCGTCAACGCCGCCGCCAGTGTAAGCGTTAGCGCCCGCTGCTTCACATCTACACATGGTTCCCTTTAGCGGGAGATGGTGTAATTTTTTCTTTTAGGCTGCTGTCAATAATATTTGTTTTATTCGCCAGCTAACAGGAGGACCTTTTGCAGCTTTGTGCTCCGGGATCTCCTTCTGTATCTAAATTTATATGCTACATTTTTTAATTGGACAAGACGTCATTCTGATCTCGATTATGATCTCGAAGCAAGCAAATGGCTTAAACCGAGAAAGTAACTGAGTAGGGCTGAAAGTTAGTATGCAGGAAACGAAAAAAATTTCCCATAGTTGGGCGAAAGAAGAATATTTCATTTAGCAATCAGCCTCTAGAATTTCGGCAAAATATGCATGTCTGGGCCATTTACTTAGAGGGGAGCGTACTCATGAACGGGAATTTCACCGAAGAATAAAAACGGACTGGAGCGCATACGGCGCACATTCTCAAATCGCAACAGACATTTTACCGCTGTCGTTTAAAGCGGAACGTGCACAGCCATTGCACTGTATCAGTTGTAACATACGGGGTAGAGCCTTGGAGGATAGCAAAGTAAGGACCACGCAGTGTTCGATGGTACGAGAAAACGATAGGCTTAACATTAAGAGATAGAAAGAGGGCAATGTAGATTAGATGACGAAGAGAGATAGCTGATATCCGAGCTTGTTGACATTAAGGGGAGAAGTACGTGGACATAGGCGTGTCACGTGATAGGTAGGGTAGTTAACCGATGGTCAGTGAGAACGACGGAGTGGATACCAGGGGATGGCAAACGGAGCCGAGGCCGGCAGATAGTTAGCTGGGGTGATGAAGCTAAGAAGTTCGCAGGAATAAGGACGAAATCAGCTCGCCCATGACAGGATAAATCGGGGGATAATTGGGAGAACTAGGTCCTGCAGTGGACATAGAACAGGTTGATGATGATAATCAAAGGCTATGTACTACGTAGGCATCCGCTGTAGTGCTAGAGTGCTTCATTCCACTCTTCGATCATTTGATACAGTTACTCAGTTTCTTGTGGTATGACTGATAGCGTACCACAGTTAGAAAACGGACAGTAGAAGAGGATACAGGCGCTGATACATGGTCAGGTCAATTTTCTTCACAAAGTGCACAAGCGCTGACACAAGGTCAGCGCTTGTGCACGTGTGTACACATGGTCAGCGCTGTAGTACACAAGCGCTGACCATGTGTACTTTGTGTCAGCGCTGTGTACACAAGCGCTGACACAAAGCCAGCGCTTGTGTCTTTTTCTTCGTCTGTCTGTTTTCAAACTGTGTTGCGCTCTAAATCATTCCTACGACAAATACCCACCAACTAGCCCAACTCGCGAGTTATGATTCAATTTAACGTACTGTACAAGTGCGTAGACCGTCGGCAAAGGCCATTGCGTCACGAACACGGTATAGGAATTTTCTTCGCTGCATGCAAGGAACTGCAAACTCAAGACGTGGCATGGGGGACCTGTCTGCGAAGAGCTCCACGACCACGTGGATCGGGAGGAAAGTTGCAGAGGATGGGGGGGATGGAAAGAACCGTTATAATTTCTCTCTCACCCTCGCGAGCGCTTTGACCGTCGAGACCGTCACCACTGAGGCGCCGCATTTGGACCGTATCCACCCCTCGCGGCCTTTTCATCTTGTTCGCTACAGGCCCCTCCCGTATTACGTGGAACTGCGACGTACAGAAAGCGCCTGCAGTGAGAAAAATGAATAAAGAAAAAAGCAGAACCGCATATAGGAGAAAAAGGCGTTCTTTGAGGCGTTTGCTTTCACTTTCTAAAGCTGTATGCCCTTAACCTTCACTGACTTTTTTTTTCTTTTTCTCTTTTTTTGTTTGAACTTTAACGAGTGTCCCCGCACTGCGCATGCATCTCGCCGGTCTTCTCTTTACATGACATAGTGAAAGTGTGCTGTAAAGAGTAGGGTGGACTAACGAAATAAAAATAAGGCGACGCGGGGTATACTAAAAATGGGGATGAAAATCCCAATTTTTTCAGGGAGTCTGTCCCCCACGTCTGCTTTCTCCCTCAAACTTTTGAAGAACCATCCCCGTGTTCTGTTTGCTTTCTTTTTGTTACTTTTTATTGTTTGCTTTTTATCGGGCGTCCGCTTTCTCCGGGTCATATTTGTTGCGTCGGAAGGGAGGGGAGAGTGATTTTATAAAAAGGGATTGGCCACCGTGACATAAGAACTGCGGAGGTAGTTGGGTGAGGAGGAGTTTGGGTGGCGTGAAGGGCCTTCAGTGTGGCGTGGGGGGGGGGGGGGGTTTGCTGGGCAGGTAGATTGGTGGACCTTTGTCGCCGGCTGTCTCTCTCTCTTATAGAGGAGGTGGGTGAGGTAGAGAGGGAGACGAAAGTGAAAACCAGGGTGGGGTCCATGCTGGCTGCAACGTTGCTCGAGAACCCCTGGTGCATGCATCGGACGGTGATCGTCGGTAGCGACCGTTCCTTGGCCCACAGCGCGGGCTGGTTGGATTCTGCCGTACCGACACACTGCCGGTTCGCTTGCTCGTATATTTAGCCTCTGCCCTTTCCCTCTCTCGCTATTTTCTAGTTCTTTGGTGCAAGCATCCGGTATACAAAAGAGAATTTAAGCCTGATGGCATCGCAGCCTTCACGAACGTCGTGCCGCTGCATGCTGACGGACGGTCGTTCTGCAGCCACCATATATATTCGGGAGAGGAGGAGGGCTTTTGGGGTGGGGGGGGTCTTGTATGGTTTTTTCCCGAGAATCGTGACAGTACGTCAAAAAAAAGTGCCGCTATGCGAACCCATCGTAGTGTGCGTGCCTGTGTGTGCACACGGCACAGCCCGAGACTGGGCTGGACTATAGCGCGGGAACAGATGTTGCGTCGACATCACGTTCGCCGCCGTCGTTTCGTAGAAGCAGCCGCGACCAGAGATTGTGGCGCGGCCCGCTCGCGCGTTGTCTGTCCTCTATCCCATATGCCCCTCCCTCCGTCGCATCCGCTGGACCACCAAAAATAGCGCGGCGCGCCTTTTGTCCGGGGTAATGGGGGGTTCGATGAAGAACGAACCACGAACTCTGTCACCGGTCGCATAAGCACACGCATGCACACACAAAAGAAAAAGTAGATTATAGTAACGTTTCGCTGTGGGCGTGCAATTAGTACCCTTGAGATATTGCGCAACCACCATCACCCCCCGTGTGGCGCGACCTACCCGCCATGTATTTCTAACCGACACAATTTGCGGTACAAAATAGTGCGAAAAGAAAAAGGTGACGGTGCCCGTGGCCAACTGTTTTTAGGGCAGTGGGACAATGGCCTGCGCGTCTCGGGAGTCGCGCACAATGTACACCCGCTCCCAAAAGTTTACGGAACGCGGGCTCCACTGAAAATGCGAATTTCTGCTCTGTTAGTGCACGGCGCATCTAACCTTTAACCTAGCAGGTAGCTGCGTAGGTCGCAAGAACTACTACGAAACTGGGACATTTGTTTGGGGGCTATGTTCAAAGACAAAGCGGGAATATATCATTTTCGGAAATTTTGTGTTCCGAAATCTTTTTGAGGGCGGGGGGTACTGCGATATTAGGGGCTCTTCGTTATGTCGCGGTGGCCAAGTCGTTACGGTGCTCGGCTGCTGACCCGAAATACGCGGGTTCGATCCCGGCCGCGCTGGTCGCATTTTGACGGAGGCGAAATGATAGAAACCCGGGTACTAATGTGCGATATCAGTGCACGTTCAAACTTATCCGGAGCTCTCCATTATGCGGCCGTCTCTGATAGCCCGATTCGCTTTTGGGACGTTAAACCTCATAAACCAAACCAACCATATGCGTTGCCAGCAAATTGTTCTCAGCTTTGAAATTGCTGGTGTGTATTTTCTCTGCGCGAATTATTCCGAAGGTCCCTATGTCATTGCGTACATACCTTAACGTATGTGTTTTTGTTCCAATATCACTATGCGACGTGAATCATCGGGCATGTATTTCCCGCGGACGGCATTACAGTTCCTTCGCCTGCAATTCGGCGCTGTGTATAGCCTGACTCACGCACAAATGCCGTGGTTATCTTCAGCCTGGTATTCCACCAAATGCGATCCGAAGGGACGCCGTTATCTTTATGCTCGAAAAATAGTTTTGTTGGAGAAAGCCGCGTATACTGTGTTCGCCGCACTGCATGTATGGTATGGCAATACAGCTGCGAAATTGCTACGCCTGTCGTTCCATTCTACGTTCGCGTATAGTCGCCCGTTTACGCGACCGTCACCTGTCTGGCGAAATGTGCGCTTTGTAACGTGTTGGCGATACTCTCTGCATACCACGCGAATTCCTCCACGATTGTATATCGTCCCGCTCACCGTATGCGCGAGAAATCTGCGCTACATTGCGCCTTTGCCTCGATGGCTGAAGTAGCCCCTTTTGACTCACCACCTTTTTAGGGGACGCAAAAGTAAAAAAAAAGAAAAAAAAGAAAAAAAAAAATCTCTGCTGAATTACAGTCGAACCCGCATATCTCGAAATCGCAAGAAAACGGGAATCAGTTCGATATATCGGGTAATTTAATATACAGCTTCTAATGAAATTCGATTTTCGGTGGGAATTATGCTGAAGATGTTGGCTTCACGGCACTGCTTAACGATAATGTAAGAAACGCCTTGTCGGTAATAAATGGATCTAAAAAAAACAAATTGTGTTTGTCCGCGGTTTGTAGTTGGGAGTGCGGGGTTATATGCAGCGGCAGGATATACGCGACAAAGTACGGTATCGATGTCAATAGCGCCTCAAAATCTTCATACGCAGCTGTACGAACTCGTGGGGCGCCGCAGGAGTCTAGTCTGCCTTGGCCTAACGTCGGCCTTGTTTTTCAGTATCATACTCCGTGTGCTTTTTTGGATGCTGTACACATCGGCGACATGAGGCTTTTCTTCCCCAAGTTCCACTGTATTGATTATCGCCAGCTTTGCGGAAAACAGCAGGTTCTTCGGTTTTACGGCATCCGTCGCGTTAAACAAAACGAGTGGTGAAGCGAACGGCAATCCAGCACGACGGGCCGGCACCGCAACGACGAGGAATTTTGGGGAAAAGTTGCATGATGGCTAGCGGTAGTTTCTACTCGCCCCGCGCGACTTCCTCGTAATTACACCGCTCGCTCTCGCAAAGGTATGCGGGAAAGGCCCCTTCCGTGAGAACAAGCGCAATGCTTTTTGAGGGAAAGCGAACCTCTTGGGGCGTTTCGCGCTGGTCGGATGTTCGATATATCAATGTTCCGACTATTTTTTGTTCGATTTAGTCGTAAATTTTCCTATACATTGTCGTTAAAGCATTGCCGTGTTTGAAAAAAGTTCGATATAAAAAATAATTCGATTTACCTGAGGTCGATATAGTCGGGTTCGACTGTATTATTAAATTACCTTTTGGCAGTGCCAACAACACCCCTCTTGCGTTGAGAGGACGCGTGTCCAGAGGGGGAAAAAAAAACGAAAAAAAAAACAAAAAACAAGTGAATGTATAAAGCTTGAAAAGAAAAGGTGTGGGGTGACGCCGCCTCGAAGTTGCCGCACCATTTCGCCGTCACGTCATGTAACGGTAGTAATAATAATAATAATAATAATAATAATAATAATAATAATAATAATAATAATAATAATAATAATAACAACAATAATTGACATTCTGTTCATTGAGCCATACTCTAAACATGGCAAGTTTCGAGGAATTTCGTAGTGCCGGACGTGGCCGAAATTCGAAAAGGACAGATTGAAATCCCCGACGTCCTACGGACGTACAGGCGTTGAGATTTCTCCGCGAAATAAAAAGGAAAAAGAAGAAAAAAAAAAGGATTGACCGTCATTTTCTTTTTTACTATTTACCCCATGATATTAAAGGGGTGTTGACACAAAAACTTTGGCCTCGCGTTTTTTTTTTTGCTGCAATGTGTTGCTGGGGGTCCTGTTAGTCATAACACGGCACCTCGTTTGCTGCAGCGCGCGACAGATATTTAATTAGAGGCTCCTCATTACCAACCAGTTTCAGTTTCGGTTTGAGAGAGCTCGAAAAACGACAAGCCGCCGGGTGCAACTATCACCACCTAGCGTGCGCAGCTTCTCGATCACGTCAGCACACAGAACTGTGACGCACTTCCGCACGGTCCGCATCAAGAAGTCCTTTCGAATAGGAAACGGGACAGCAGTGTCGCTAAACACAAAACTTTCAATGCGTGCGCCGCGGCCGCGGACTCGCGACCAGCCGCCGAGAAATATAGACTGCTAGAACAAACGCGGCAAAAGAAAAATGGCGGCTATGACGCCATCATAACTTGTTGCAGCGTGGTCACGTGAGGGAAGTAGGGGGGGGTCACCTAGGGTCACCTCTGATGGTGTCAGTAGCGCGAGGGGAGTCGATCGCTCACGCAAACTTCAAAATTAATTTAAAACACCTTCCAAGCTATTCGCTGTTGATATTTTGCAGATGATATACACATGTTCACGGGATTCGAACCCGCAGGCTGTCTCGGCCGCGAAATTTTGTGTCAGTACCCCTTTAAGGACGGTATACTTCTGTGTGAATGATTCATCAGCCTAAACTGATACAGTGTTTCGCGTCGGCGCTCCTTTAACTCGGGAATGTCGATATCAGCGCCGCTCCTCGACTGAAATATAAAAAAGTCGCTGTGCCGCAGTGGCATACCGCAACGATTTTCAGGACAAAAGTTCGTTACCAGCAGCGTTCGCCGTCAGCTCGAATGTACTGGAGTGGATGTGTGTGCTTCACAAAGCGTTAACTTGCAATAGCTGGCTGCACGCTCATTTAAAATCAGTACGCTTATTTTACAACCGCTAAAGCATAGGCTTTCCTGCAGCGCTGGGCTTTATGCTTTCTACAGTGATAGCCTTTGAATTGTCTGTAGTTTGGAATTATTTATGCTGCGTTTTATAGCGCGGCTTTCACTTTTTTACAAACCCGCGATGTTGGTCTAGTGGTCACGGTGCTCGACTGCTGAACCGAAAGTCGCGCGATCGAATCCCGACCGCGGCTGCCGCATTTCGATGGAGGCGAAATGCTCGGGGCCCGCGTACCTTGATTTAGGAGCACGTCAAAGAATGGTCAAAGTTTCCGGAGCCCTCCCCTACGGCACCCCTCATAATCATATCGTGGTCTCTGGCGTAAAACCCTAATAATTATTAATTATTCACTTGGCTACAAGTCATCTGTCAAACAAACAAACAAACAAACAAACAAAAAAGGGTCACTAAACAGAAAGCAAACCACAATGAAACTTCAGCGCACGAAAATCGCACATGGAAAATGAGACAGGACGAAGTGCTGACTTCCAACAAACAGCTTTAAACGAAAAGAACCTTGCATATAAATAACCTCCGCGCCCACGCATGCGCGTAGGATCATTGGAACATGTATGTTCAGTCATGCATAGGCATAAAGAAGAGCTACGCTCTGCCACCTTGATGCGTGCGTTTCGCCGTCACGTGGGAAAGGCCCTTTCCGTGAGAACAAGCGCAATGCTTGTCTAATGCAATTCAATTTCTTTGCTTGAAAGTTCGGTGCATGAAGTGCTGATGAACGACACCCCCGCAGTGACGATTTCCTCGGCCGCGATAATTTCCTTCGTAGTCTTCGTACGGCTTCTGCCGACAATGACGCATTGGTCGATGTCGTTTCCGTGTGCTGAAGTTTCTTCATTAATTCGTACCGCTACGCCCAAATACACACATTAGCAGAAAATAAACGCCCTTGGCTTTACACTTCAAGTCTTGCCCGAGCTATGACACGTGGGTGGAGCGTTGAATTTCAGAGGTAGCTGGGCGATTGTGGCGTCTGTCTGTATGGTAAGCTGTTTCCGTCTAAGCCAGTTTTTTTGCATACCGCTAATTGACTTCTTTTCTGAAAGGTTTTCCGTTCTTATTGCTGAAAAGGCGCATCTCAGCATTTCGACAGCAAGTTCTGAGTATATACTCGGAACGATCGAGCGCCTTTACTCTCCGCTCTTGATGTTCGTGTTGGGATTGCGATCGTTAAACATGCAGCGGGGTTTTTTCGCGACTGAGTGTAGCCGGCATCCTATCGGCGGCTTCGACGAAAAAAAAAAAGTAACCTGGAGAGCCTTAAACGAGAACTGGTGGGAGGAGGTGGATGGAAGGAGGGTTACTACACCGATTGCGTCAAGTGGCGCGTAAATACGCTCTTTTTTTCCTTTTCTTCGCGCGTAGGGTTTTTCCCGCCTAGAGAGCAGCTGTCTACGTCGATGTTCACAGACGATGTGTGTGTGACGTATCGGACGGGCTTCGTGCCAATTGTTCTGCCGATTGTGAAGTCGTGCGTAGTGGCAGTCACTCGCGCGAAGTTGACAGTTCGCACTTCCGCGCCTACGGACACCGTGTAGCGAACTCGGGAGTACGGCGACAGATGGCGCCACCTCATCGGCTCGCGCTCAGCGTTTTGAAAGCGCGGGGCGCGCGTAGATTTACTGTAGCAGAGGAAAGTGGTCGGCGATTTCTAGCCGAAAGACCATAGGCATGCGCAGGGTTTTCCTTCAGCGGGGGTGAAGGTTCGTCCATTATGTTTATAACATAATGGACGCCCCCCGCCCATTATGTTAATATATAGGCATATACAGAGCTGACTTTCCGCCGCCCCCCCTCTTAGGTGACTAAGGGGGGCGCCCCCCCCCCTCCCCCGGCCCACCCTGTGCGCACGCCTATGCGAAAGACGATACGTTGCTGTAACTTCAACGATTAAACGACACCGCCAGCGTCTACCCGGGTAGCGGGTGACAAGCCGGACTAACCATCATTGAGAGTGACATGCGCAAAGTAAGAACTCACGGGGTACCTTGTGCATTCGGGTACGACGACTCCGAAGGCGAAAGCCATCTTTTTCTTCTTTTTATTTTCATTCGATGTGTAGATTCCTTCCCCGCCCCCCTCGATCGAAAGCTCTCTGCACTTCATTTGGATTTGCACTGTCTCCGTGATCGGTTCGGTCACCTTTGACCGTCGCTTGGTCAATCGTCATGTGACGACGTGATCACGCGACGTGTCATCATGATGAGGTCATAGTAACGTCATGGTCACGTCACAAGTTTTGGTGATCATGTGACGTCATCACTTGATGACGTATTTCTTCACTCTAAGCCGAAAAGGACCAAAAGGGGGGTATGACATTGGTCCTTCAGGGGATAACTGGGCTGCCACAGATTTTGAACCATTTTTGGACCAACTGCGGGAGTAACTACAGCGGTTCAACTGTTACCCCTTGGCACTTACTCCACTAGGCTTAAATGTTGGTCCTCGTAGAATGCTCCAGGGGGACTAACAGTTGAACCGTCTGGACGAATCGGAAAAAAAAAAATGGCGCCCTCGCACTAGTCGGTATAGTTCATGGTTATTCCAACTTAATCAGCATTGGTGACCGTAGTTATTGGGACAAGCGCACAAACATATATATATACACACACACACACACACACACACACAATGACATCTCAAAGTGAAACACCGCAAACCCCGCTCGCCCGCGCTACACAGCCGAAAACCAGCCATCGGATATATATAGGCACAGTGTTTTGACCTCCCATGTAGTGCCGGTGGGAGACTTCTGTTCGGCGTAATAAAACAATAAACATTGACAGCTCAGTACGCCTAAACTTACGTGGGCTTATTCGTAGCACCGAAGCACAGCGATCTTTTAATCTGAATCCGCGTAATCTCGAACGCCCCTTCAGTCAGTGCATTCGAATTATCGGCTGGCACTCGATCGTGTCGGCAGAACCAGCGTTAGCAGTGCTGGTGCACAACTCCGCATACACAAACATAGCAGCGGCGCTTATGCAGGAATGCCGGCGAAGCAGTGAGGCGCCCGTCGACGCCGCTGTCGGCTACTTGCCGAAACGTCACTAGGCTTACGAGGAGCACGGCTGTACTTACGACCCCCGGCGATCACAACATGCGTTTCCTGAGCAATTTTCGTCGTCGTTATTTTAGACACAAAGGAAAAATAGGTAGGTGTTCACTGTCCGTGGCGTATTACGGAGTTGTGTATATATATATACATGTATAATTACAACGACGAGACCGCTCGCAAGCACGGTTGTTTACTGTGCACACCGCCGGCCGCACGATGATTTGTATCGGCACTCGCCTTCATGTTAAACGTTTGACGATGATTGTCGCACGAAGAGAAAGACAGAGTTTGAACTGTACTTTATTCCAGAAGACATTATTTTCCGCGAGCAAATTCTGTGCGACGTTTCTTCCACCTGTGCCGCAACGCACTCACACCGGCCGCCGGCCCAAGGCCAGCCGGCTCGGTGCCGATGACGTGCGAAGCCTACTTCGTATATCGCTTCAAAGTTGTGGCCAGTGACTCGGCGGGAACACGACCGCTGACGAACAGCTTACTTTTCTTAGCGCTGTCGGTGTTCTTCGTAGTTCTTCCTAATTCGGCACATTGAAACGTATTATCCGCGGTGTCCGGGCTCGGAGGCTTGCACTTGTTTGGGCCCGGCAGTGCCGGCAGCTCGATAGGGAAGAAACGTGCCGGAACTCATCCGCTCGCTGTGTGCGCCGGCGCGAGTTGAACTTGCCTCTTATAAAAGCTTCGATTCGTTGAATAGTGCTTCGCTTTCACTCTGGCGTGCAACCGATATAATTCGTCTTCGTGCTAGCCGACAGGGCCGAGCAGTGCAGCGCGGCAGCAGGCGATCAGCGCGCAGTTACTCTCCCCGTTGGTCCCTTCATTGCCGGGCGTTTGCGCACGACGCGCACTGTCACGCATTTACTCCCTGTTGGACGAACCGTTCATCCGTTGGACTAACGACCTGCAGTTAGGTCCAAATTTGCCGGATTTCGGCTTAGAGTGTTGCATCAGTCGTGTCATTTATTGCGTTTGATTAGGCTTCTTTATAATAATTTCCGGGGTTTTACGTGCCAAAACCACGATATGATTATGGGGCACGCCGTAGTGAAAGGCTCCGGAAAGTTCGACCATCTCGTATTTTGACATCGCATAATACACGGGCCCTTATAGCACCTCGCCTCCATCTAAATTCGACCGCCGCGGCAGGGATCGAACCAGCGACCTTCTGTTCTGTAGCCAAGCGTCGTAACCCCAGTACTGCCGCAGCGGGCAGAGGTGCAAAATGTAAATCTGGCGTTGTTATTATCAATATTTGGGAGTATTTTTGTGCAAAGTTCATTGCAGATTTATACCACATATCTCAAAATCCAACCGCTAAATAGATCACGTAATATAAGCGGCCGGGGGGTTGGGTGCACAGTGATTGAGTTCGGGGACTGGCCCCGACGCCTTTGCCAAGGAGCGTAACCTTCATAGTGAATCGTGCAATACATAGCGCTGACTCAGAGACGAAGAAAGAAACTGACGACAGGTAACGCTTTATCGTGTTGTCGGTGCAGCACAACCGGCTGCACGCCAGAATTCATTAGATCCTCAATTTTGTATTAGGGAGGGGATCAAAGGACTCGTCAACCGACACAAGCATTCCACATTAAGAAACTTAAAAGGAGTTTGCGTCAGCCACGAGTCACTAACCATAAGAAGAAGAAGAACATAAACTTTATTTTCGAATCATGATTCGAGTCCGGCGTCTTTTAGTGGGCCTGGGCACCCACCGCGGAGGCGGTTCCGAGTCCTTGTCTCGAAGCGGCTTCCTCGGCACGCTGGACAGCCCAGAGTTGTGCTGTCAGGTTCGAGCTGAGCAGTGCGGTCTTCCAGCGCGAGCGGAGGCTGGCGGTGGAAGAGACAGACGAATCGACACTGTTCGAATTGTCTATTAGGCCCTGACACTCCCATAGCATGTGATTAAGTGTGGCAACCTCGCCACACGACGTGCATCTGTTTGTAGTGTAAATATCTGGATACATGGCGTGCATGAGTCTGGGGTTTCTGTATGAATCGGTTTGTAATTGTCTGTATTGTACCGCTTGCGTTCTGTTTAGTTTAGCGTGAGGGGATGGATATATGCGTCTCTGTAACTGGTAGTGTGTGGTGATATCGTGAAACCTGGTCATACGATCCTCCCACGCCCAGACGTTTGCAAGTAACCCGCTGGGGCTCTTCGTCATCCGACGATGCTCGGTGATTAAGGCCTCGAGCAACGCGGTGAGCCGCTTCGTTGGGGGTGCTCAGTCCGGTGTGTGCCGGGATCCATAGCGTGCCTTCGGTTATCGAAGTCGACCTCTCCTGGATGTATAAGCGTTGCAGAATTTTATTACCTTGATATTTCGTAATAAAGCTTCCGAAAGCGTTCTTCACCTCACCTAGTTTTGCATTGCCTCCGCGATCAGTGAACCTTTGACATTGCGATGATTTAGTACGATGACGTCACACGCGTCATCGAGGGACTTCATGACGACGTAGTATGACGTCACAAATTTTGGTGATCTGTGACGTCATCAAGTCGTAATCTCTGAACTCGTGATTTTTTGCATTGTTCGTGTTGACGACGCCTACGACCACTTTTAATGTTTAATGAGGACTCTAAGCTAGGCTTTCGCCTTGGTAACGTACTATCGCGCTTAATGTGAGCTCAAAGGCACTCGCGCTTGGCAGACCGGTGCAGCGAGTTTCAGCCCGTACCGAGCACCGTAGCACACTGTGTACTGGGATTATCCAACGCCGTGTCCTTGAACTGCCGTCCAAACCGGGCGCCTAATTGAAGATAATTTAAAGGAAGCCGCAACACGGGGAAGACGGGAAAGAATTGTCTCCCTGACTTTTCCCACCACCGAGGAGTGACAACCTCTACAAACGAAGTCACGAAACCGAGGAGACCTCCCGCTGAGTCTGCGGCAGCGATATGATCTTCGTAAACCTCACTTGAATGTCTGAACGCGACAGCCATAACCAGACCAGGCAACCCACCCACATGCCAGATTCTGTGTAAACAAAGATGTTTTTAATCACTCCCTGAAAACGGCCTTCGCGCTTCGCCTCTCCGCTCCGCAGCCGCGCGGGAAAGCCCTCCGCTGACGCCGGGGTCAAACCGCGAGAAGGGGACGGACTAGCTCCACGCGCTGCAACTGAGCGGACTGTGTAACGCACTCAGTATCATTATCAGAATTGTAAGATTCTGCAGGGTCGGCTCTCGTTGCAAAGCGCAACGAAACACAACCGCGAGGACGCTTGTCGTGCGCGGTTGTAACGACTGCGCGCGACCGAGTCTCCACCTTTATTAAATTTGATTACGTTTCCTTCTCCGGGAGCGTCAGGCGCGATATTTACCTTTATCGGCAAGAAATCGACAAAGCTTGGGAGCGACTAGTCGAGTAAACCTTCGAGTGAAAAATTGAACCCGAGAACATGCATACACACGTACAGTCGCCCAAGTCACTAACTATATATATCGTGCGCAGCGGCGACTTTTCGGGGTGTCAGCGCCACATGATGGAATGAAGGAATGAAGTTCCAAAGAAATGTTTTGTGGGCACGTGGTGCACTTGCCCTCATCTTTTTTGGAGCTTAATTCAGTCATACGGCGAATATACACAGAAAATATGGCCGCTCGAGCACGATAGTTAAAGATTTGGGCGACTGTACACATCACTGGTACAGCCGCTCAAATCTATAGCTTGCGCGAGCGGCGACATCTCTGTGCGTCAGCGCCATTTGACGGAGCCAGGTTGCAAACAAGGCGAGGGTACAAGCATGCCCACAAAGCGCGGTCAGCTGGTCCAATCGTCTGCTAGGGCTCTTACATCTTAAGGACGTCACCCAATATTAGCGGCACCATATATTAGCGCAATTGTGGTGTATACACCACGATGTGTACTATACATATAGCCTTGGAGAGCGCACGTTTGCATGCTTTCGTACGTCAACTCCGCTGGTGTATCATGTTCGTTATAAGTATTCGCACACATCCGCACTGGTAATCAGCCAACGTCTTCGATTTATAATAGTCCGCAACGACCCGGCATCTCAGCAGTATCATGCGCGTTTCGGCGAATACAGTTCAGTTTCTTCGCAAAGCTTCTCCGTCCGGATTTCCGATAGTGTTGAGTTTCGATCTCAGTTCAGCCGCCATGCAGTGTTTCGTTCTTGACACTCGTTTCCTTGACTCTCCCAGTTATGCCAATCTCGGGTCATTGACACCAAAATCGGATGCGACAGGACGACGCAGATGTTCGGTCCCGCTCGTGTCGGATTCGCTCTTGAACCTTACCGATGCCACCATTTCCAAATCCATTGCGCGGTGAATACGCTTGCCGCGGAGATATCCGTTATTCGTCTGTGCGTGACCAAAGCGTCTGTATACTGTACCACTCGCCACGTTTGCAACAAACCGCTTACGTATTATAAGAACGACAGGAAAAGGGATATAAAGGGAAAGAGAGCATGGAAAGGGGGGGTAGGGCCAGCGAAGAGGTTGGACGTCGTTTTTTGTGTCTACGTTTAATTTTCCCCAACAACTTTCACTCTCGATCGCACCTTTTTTGCCCATCGCGTTCGTTCACCGCAGCCGGTTCATTTCGCTGGAAGGAATTGTGTTCGCGCAACCCGCCGCGAACACGGCTGGCATGCACAGCCGTGCACGCGGGTTCGACATGTTGCCCCCCTCTCCCTCCGCCTTCCCCGTCTCATATAGGTTCGGGTCCCGAGCCGCGGTTCCCGGAATCGTAACTTTTTTTTCGACGACCCCGCGACCCGCTCGAAGGTCACGATATTCCGATCGGAGACCGCCTATAGCTACATAGCTGTAGCCACATTCTTCGCCGGCCCGCGGTGTTGCACGCATCAAATCTGGCCCTTCCTTTTTCTCCGGTGTTTTTTGTATGTGTATGTGTGTGCGTTAGTCTTAGCAGCGATCGCTTCGCAGGCAGCGCGTATGTCGAGACCCGCCCTTCTATCTGTTCGCCAGTGGGAGTTGTATAGTTTAGCGCGGCAAAGCTCATCTCACAACACACCGCCCGTATATTTTAGGTTTCCTCTCGGGATTAAAGAAAGAAAAAATCAACGATAAACTAGGATCCGTCTCACTCCCTTATATGCAGCGTCCGCTATGGCGGTCTCTCGGTATTCAATGCGGGAGAAAGCTCTCATATATGCGCCCAGAGGCGGGCTTCGGAATTTACGATGTCCCTTTCACCGGACAAGATGCGCGGCGCAGAAATGGTCAGGGGGGTCACCCACCGTCTGAGCTCGTTTTCATTCCCTATTCAAAGTGGAATGGGTGGTTGGGAGGGGTCGTGAGATAAAAGAAAGGAAGTGTTACTGAGCGGGACGCTGTCCTTAGGGCCGGTGCGTTGATGCATGGCTCGTATATAGCATAGCGGCCTGTCTACTTCTAGTCTTCTCGGTGGCAATGTACGGTTTCGAAGGTACCGTATGCCGTTTAAGAGCGCGCTTATAGGATGTCCACCTGTTGATCTGACCGTTTTTCTTTCATTTTTTCCTCTGGCGGTAGCGTTTTTATCGGTCACTCGCCTGCAGGCTTGCGATTGCCTGCGATGACTTTGCTGGGCTCGTTGCGTCCGATCGCAAGTCTTCCTTAGTTATCGCGCATTGTCGTCATTGCTGCTGCTGCTGGGGCTGGCGAATGGCAGTGTCATCGAACGCGTCAAACGCCAAACGTGCTCGCGTTGTTGTACTAGAGCTGCGGAGCAGCTGGGTGCAAGCACATGCGTGCTTCGTGGCCTTGTAAGATTCGTGTATACATATAGTTCGCGTATGTGTAGCTCTCTGACGGCGTCCTTCTGATCTTTATGTGACACCACGTAGAGTGGACCCGACTGTGCCCGACAGAGAGTATAGCAGCGGATGGGGCCGGGTGCATTGTATAGCCGTGGTAGTGGGCCTGTCCTAATAAATTGCGGACACAACTTTCACCGAGCGAAAGCAGATGTTTTGTGCTGCGTCTCCGAAGGTGGCGTGCGTAGATTGGGGCAGCTTTCACGTGTGTTCCGTTTCCCGTGCGCGTCGATTCGCCGCTGTTTTCCGAGGTGACGCGTTTCCGTTTTGTATGTATAGCAGTGGTATTCGCAACGGTGGCGTGGGAATGGGCAGTATAATACGAGAGGTTAGCTCGTTGCCGAGGGGTTGTGATTTGACGAAAATTAAAACGGCGCGGAAACGGTGCAAGAAAAAAGGTGACACTGTTTCCGCGCCCCCTTTCCCCACATTTTCGTTGTCTGTCACTCTCGGTCACTCTCTGTCACTCTCGTTGTCTGTCACCACGCGACCTTCTTAGTTAGAGCACAGCTTTCCGCTTCTGCCGGCACGGGGTTTGAAATGTCGTCGAATATCTCGCCGGGCAAAGATGGCCGGATTCGCAGACAATGTAATCGAATGTGGCGACTTGGTGGGCTGTATACAACTGAACACTGTTTATCATCGCGAATGCTTCAAATTGCATATGTAACGCGGACTGACCCTAGAGCCAGTGCAATCGAAAAATGATGTGGGCCTGTCATAATGCACGCATTACAGCGGACCTACATCAGGGCTCGATGGCACCTGCTGCTAAACCACGGTCTAAGTGATAATAAGGGTTGGAATTTTACTTCCCAAAAGCACCATATGATTATGAGAGACGCCTTAGCGTAGGGCTCTGGAAATTTCGACCGCTTGGAGTTCTTTAGCATGCACCTACATCTAAGCGCACGGGCCGCTAGCATTTTGCCTTCGCCGAAATGTGGCCGCTGCGGCCTTCGATCCCCCGACCTTCGGGTGAGCAGTCGAACACCATAGCCACTAGACCACCGTGGCTGGTCGTGGTCACTATACCGGGTGAAAAACATCGCGTCATGGTAAATAGGCCGTGTGGGCATCGACATACAGGCTGTATGAGGAAATGTGTCGGAAAATCATCAAAAATAAGGAAAATGGAATATTTCCGCGCGGCCTTCATAATTACTTTTTTCTGTAGTGGCAGACATCGTAAGATGACTACACACAGCAATTACGTCATTAAATAAATGAAATAATTAACTTTTTAATTAGCTGAGACAGGCTGTCGGGTCAAATGGGATAATTGCTGCCCTTTCTGCGAAAGGGCCATTGCTGTTTTGCGATTTTGAGAAATTCGCTTCTGGTAGTTATTGCGGGATCTCCCGCATTCCAAGAAACAGCTCCGTGTCAGATAGGGCAGCCGATGGTTTGCTTACGCACCCGTTCCTTTCTCGAACCATCTGAGCTCCCTCACTGATTATGCGCGGTTGGTCATCCTTCTTCTTATCGACAGTTGTGGTCCTCTGAAACTGCGGAGTGCACCCACACGTGCTCACATGCAGTGCCAGGGAGGAGCCTTCTGTGCCATTACGTACATTATTGGCATGCTCACGTAAGCGCTCATTTAGGCATCTGCCCGTTTGGCCCATGTAACACGCCCCTACAAGACATGGGGATCCTGTACACAACGCCCTTCACGAAGTGCTTGTCCTTTGTGTTTGCTTTTCGTGGCCGCGCTTTTTTGCGCTGTTTAGGTTCAGTGTGTAAGCGGCAACTTCGTACGAAGGGCTGAAATTTTCCCCATTTGACCCGACCACCCGTCTCCACTAATGAAAAAGTTAACTAACTTAATTTCCTTTAATTATTGACGTAATTGATGCCTCTACTCAGTTTTTTCTTTAAACACCATTTTATATAACCTACCCCACGACTTGACAGCTTCGTCTTTACTTGTATTTAGGCCATCGAAACGGCTTTTACTTCAAGGAACCTGAGAAGACGGTTACAGTTTCACACTCCGCTCTACTTAAACGGGTTCGACACGTAACCGGGGTATTTAAACAAAATTAGGGGTTTTCCGCATACGTGACGTACCAGTCGGTAATGAGAGGCAGTTACGTCGCTGAGCCGCCTTTCAGCCGTCTGAGTAGGAAATACCTGCGTTCGAAAGAATGAAATCGACCTCGTGAAGTACGTTTTCTTCGAATTGGGATCTCGGAAGTGGACACGCGCTGTGCATGACCGTGCTCTCGGGTTTCAAAGGCGAACGGAATTCGTCGGTTCGGGTTGCCGGTCTGCGTGCGCGCGTTGACACTTCCTGTCAGCATCTCGTCACGATGCTGTACGCGACTGGCGAAACGCCTACGAAGAATGCGGACGGTCGGTTACTATACGGCACATACTTCGACACGTACGAATCGCCTGGAACGCGAGCGATTTGGGGGAGGCTCGTGGTCGCCTAACCACAAGGCCACCCACCCAAATGCCATGGTTTTAAATAAACTAGAGCTTTTTTACTCGCGCACTGGTAAATTGTCGACCAGTGCACTGAATCGGTACCATTGGCGATGGAAAGAATATTGTTCGAGAAGCATTAAGACGCAAGGAAGCTGGCGATGCGGATTCGGAGAGCGAGCTCGCTGGTACCTGGTATTATCGTGGGTGTCCGAATGGAGGAGGGGGGGAGATGGCACCCCTTCCGATAATACTTTTCGATGCAGTAGCAATAAGCTACACAGCTTAGCACACTCAGGTCCCGCATATCTGTGTGAAACGGCCTTCAGGATTGCTAGCCAACTTTGCACGTTGTACACTATTGACTAACCTTGCCGGTCATGTCACAGCAATGAAATAAAGGCTGCCTGTGCTGGATTCCCCTCCCCCTCCTCCCCCGAGGATGCTCCCCCCCCAGGAAAAGGTTCTGCGGACGCACTTGGTTATTAGCAGGGTATTAGTAATCGCAATTTATGATTAGGCGGTACGACTTCCCTTTATGTGCGTTCTGGTGTGCGCTTGTATGTATGCGCGTATATATGCAGAAACAAAATGTAAACACATCGGGGGGGGGGGGGGGGACTTGAACCCCGCCCTAACCACCCCCTTGGCAACGCTACTGATGCTTTGATCAATTCATCGTATGCCAGAAACGAACGCTACTTTCACACGTGGTATGTCAGCGAAATATCATGAATTTTCTGTGGTCGGGTAAATTGGCCTGTTCTCGCTTTGTTGGTCCGCAATCGGTAAACCTATAGATGTCTCTAGCACTTAGCCACAATTTCCAGACGATCCCCTCCTCCCTCCTAAAAGAAGCCAGTTAGGAAGTTACTTTACACTAAGGCTTATATTTTGGCGCAAGGAAATAAACAAAAACAAAGTAACATAGGCCGTCATTTTGCCTGAAAATAGTTAACGTATAAACTCGAATTAATAGGGGCTTTTAGCTTGTACGTATACTTTTTCACGTTACCGTGTTACCGGTTACCGGATTGCGTTTACCGTCTTGCCGGAACGCATGCTGCAGAAAAGTTTTAGCTCCTCATACGTAAACGTTTACGTGCGTGCATAAACGTAAACCTTTACGTTTGCGCAAACCACCAAATGGTGATGATAACTGCATTTAAACTATACTTTGTTTAGATAAGATTGAATAATCGCTTGGGCAAAATAATGAGAGGTTTTTAGCGTGTACAGCAGCATCTCGGTTTATGAAAAAGGGTGCAAAAATATCGGGTTAGCGACGATGGTGTCGACATCTTGTGACGCTTCGTGCAACCACAGTCATGAACACGTTTGTTATCATCTAGTGTTTGAGGGAGAAAATGATGAAAAAGGCAGCTCATTCATAATTATTTCACTGCAAGGCATTTACGCAAGTAGTAAAGTGCGCGATGTTTCTGCAATAACAATTTTGTGCTTGCCTGTTTCACATTAACCCCGCTAGATGGCGCCACCTATCCAGCCTGTCGGGGGGCTTTAGGCGCTTTAGGCCTCTCACGTTTACGTACTGAAACAAGGTGATCGCAATTCGCATTCGCTCTTCGGCTTATTTTGACTCGGCGGCAGGAGTCTCCGCAAACTGAATATCGCGCGTAGCCGCGAACGAAGGTGGATTTGCGAGGTAGGGCCGCAAACGTAAAGCCTATCCGGCGAGTAGTTTACGTTCCGTAAAGAGTCTACGTTCCGTAAAGGCCCGCGCATGCGCAGATTCCTTCCGGTATCCGGTAACACGGTAACGTAAAGAAGTATACGTACAAGCTAAAAGCCCCTAATGAAAGCAGTTTTGAAAGAATACTTTATTAACTTCAACGAGCACTGTGCTTCTCTCTTAGCCCCCCTTCCCCCCCCCCCCTTTTTTTTTTCTTTTCCTTCTAACCTTGCGTTGGTTTCACGTGTAAAAAAGGTGCACGCAGCAGTATTATGTGATCTCCGGCGCACCTCTCCAATCTCCCACCCCACACGGATTCACCTTGAAAAATCTCTTCCTCTCTTTCGCCGCGGCTCCCATAACACCACTCCGGTTCCTGCATCGTTCCCGAAGAGGCAGGCCGCACTAAACACCTTCCATTGTGCGCCGCCGCTTCGTCCGTCCGTCGATGGTTCGACTCCCTGAAGGTTGTTGCGTTCGGACTTCGAGTGCGCGGTATACTCGATGTCCTTGCTATATTTCCCGCCTGTTCTCGTCGTCGTCCGAAGGTTACGTCGACGGGTATGGGCTTCGGAGGCGCTTACTGCAATATGTAAGAGCCGTCCCCTGTCACTGCGAAAACGAAGACCTTGTAAATGCCCCTCCGCTCCCCCCTCCTCTATCTCCTCCGGGGTGGTGTTTATTTCTCGCCGGCTTTACTAAGCAGATCCGTCGACGTGCTTGTATGTATATCTCCGCGCATGTGCGCTTCTTTTTTACGTTCGTTTGCCGCAGTAAACGCCTGTCCACCTACAGCCACCTTACAGACCACCACTCCCCCCGTCCCCATTGTGAGGTGATGGTGCAGTGAGAACGAGGCTTCCTATTTTGCTCTCCTTACCTGCGCGAGTTGTGTATGTTTGTGTGGGAGCGGCCGGCCGACCGGTCACTCAGCGCCAAGGTCAAAGTCGGTGTTTGGCGCTGTTTAAGCCTGAGGGGGGCCAGTGGGTCACAAGGAAGCGAGTTTCCGTTTCACGCGGCTGTGTTGCCGCCTCCACCACCACCACTTCCTTTTCGTTTAGTTATTTTTTTTTTCATCTCTGCAACCTTGCGACAGTATAGGAACTTGTGTAAAAAAAAAAAAAAAAGGCGGCGATGGTGAGAGCGGTCGAGTCATCCTCTTTCGGGAGCAGAGCTTCTCACCGTGGACTGGAAGTATCGAGTTGATACGAACGCGCTTGCTTCTCTCTGGAACTGTGTTGCTGGCTTCTTGGATTTTGCTTCTTGAATCAACAGGCAGCTGACTTCAATCTAGAGACTGTATTTGTTTCAGACTCAACACGTGTCACTTCTTTCTAATACGCTCTTAATCAGGTTCCGCGTAGAATCTAGCTATAGCCAGGAAACTATGCGAAAAAGGCCTTGTGTCCTGGTTATATCTAGCGCTTTACGCAGTACGTAGTTAAAAGTGCTATAGCACAGCTTCTGGAGTCATCGCGTTTTCTTCGAAATAACCGTGCGGTTATAACTCGTTAAACAACTAGTAAGCGTTCGCCATGGCTTCATTTTGCGCTGTAGAATACGAATTTGTGTCACTCTTTCTTTCGTTGTCTACTCGCTCGCCGGACCCGCTGTGGAAGCTTACAGCTACTGTGTTGTGTTGCTGAGCTCGAAGAGCCGGGTTCGATTCCCGGCCACTACGGCCACATTCCGACGGGAGCGAAATTCAAGAAAACCGGCCGTAAGCTTAGATTCATGTGCACGTAAAAAAGAAAAAAAAGAAAAAAAAAAGCTGGTTCGAAATGATCATGGCTTGGTTTTGGCTCGTTAAAGCTCAGGTTTAATTTAGTTAGCTCTTTCGTGAAGCTGTGCCCTTGTCGACAGAAGTATTATGACAGGCTCGCCATGGAAAAAGAAACACTACTGCATTTATTAATAATTTTGTCGCACAAGCATTAATATGCCAGTACATTAGATAGTACGAAGTGCCATGTTGTTGTGCTGCAGTCCTGAATTTCAATTTGCGTTCGTATGTGGAGAATGAAATTGGTTTATCATGAAATAATAATATGCCAGTACATTAGATAGTACGAAGTGCCATGTTGTTGTGCTGCAGTCCTGAATTTCAATTTGCGTTCGTATGTGGAGAAGGAAATTGGTTTATCATGAAATCCATTACCCGCATACTTTGCTCAAGACAGTTTATGCGCGTGTATTGTAACACGTATACTCTCTCTTTCCTACTTTTTTCTTCACCTTCTAAATCCTTCGGCGATAAGCAGCCGGTGCCAAGGCGTCCTCGCGTGTGAAAAGTGCGCGCACGTCCGCTCCGTCGAGCGTCGCGATGCGTAGCTCCCTGCAAGTTTGGTGCGTTGCTATGCACGCATGGCACAACGACGACATGCATGCACTGGCGTTTCGCATAGCCGGAGAGCACTGCATAGTCGATGGGGGAAGGGGAGGGGTCCCCTTCCATAGGCAGCGGAAAGAGCGACCTCGAAAGAACGAAAAAAACAAGAAAAGTCGATCGTGTATTCCGGTGATGCTATAAGCTATACGTTCACGTGGGAGTCGGGGGAGGCGGCTCTCTGGTGCACTGCTCGCTTGACTGCGTGCGCTCTTGTGCTGCTACAAGGAAAGAACGCCCATATATAGCGACGAAGCTCGTCTCTGGATCTTGTATCATCCAGCTTCTTCCTCCTCTTCTCGTATGCCGCTGCAGATACACCCTTGACGCTGCCATCATCCAGTGCACCCCCCCCCTCCCCCGAGAACTTGAATGATTGCTCACTGCATTTTTCGCCTTTCTGTGTGCCGCTTCTCTTCCGTTGAGCCTGTCTGTATCCGACAGCGTGTGTGAAGCATTGGTGGGAGCATAACGTATAAATAAAATTGCGAAAAAAAGAAATTCGGGCGTGTTACGTAAGAAGAGGCCTGTACTTCGGGGATGACTTGTTTTATGTATCATTTCTGAGGGCGGAAGCCGTGGTACCGCTTCCGAAGATCTATGTGCATTCATCTGTTTGACGTCATTGCTGGAGACGCACGCATGTTAGTATGCGTGCCGCTGCACGAAGGGGAAAAAAGAACAGAAAAAGAAAAGAGTTCCGCCCTGTGCTCGAGGAAAGATAGAACTGAGATAAGGAGTGCAGCTATAGCAATGGGGGAAGCATAGACGTAAGAGTATTCTTCATGAAGACATGCCATGTCGCAGCTTAGCGATAGCTTAGCATGACAGAAAAAAAAAGGCGAGCAAGAACGCTTACTAAGCGCGGCTATGAGATCTATACAGGTATTCAGTTGTCTGTCCTCTTCCTTCAGTGACAAAATTTTTGTACTGATTACATGGTGAATTAAAGAAAGAAACATGGTATACAACCATGCTGTAACATGGTATGCATCGTATACATCGTGCGTTTTTTGACATCCGGCAGTTTACAGTGTGTTTGGAATTTGTGCATTTCCTGTTTTGATCAGGGTTGTGTACTTTCACCGTTTGTTACGTATACAACCACGCAGCTATTGTTTGCACAATATGGAAGTCAGAGCGGCCTGATCAGGGGTGGCTGAGGGGGGACAGTACTAACCACGCACCGCCTGAGTACAAGTGACTGCATTAAATGAGTGAAAACCCTTAGACACTGTGCCCGATTACCGTAGTCTGGCGAAGTCCCGCCTATCCCCACATGGGACTTGCGCCTCCCCATTTCATAATAAAGGACTTGTCATCCCTTCTTTTCTTCTGTTGCCACCACCGCTTCTACCTTAGTCCATAGGAGGGTGAGAACGCAGTCAAACGGATAGTCGCTCTTATTCTTACCCCCACCATCAACTTTGTAATGGTGGAAATAGAACCATTTTTGTTATTGTTAACTCAATCGCTTGATTGTTCCTCGCAGGCCGCAAGGCCAAGGGCATCTACGCCATCTCGGTGTCCGGCCGGCTTCCGATGGCGACGGTGCGCGAGCTCAAGAGCCGGGGCATTACCTACAAGTCACGTGACACCAGCACGGTGTGATTGTCCTGAACCAGGACGAAGCCAGCCAGCTGCTACGGGGTCTTCTCCAGCGCCGCTGATTTTACTGTAAATAAAGAGTGTGTGCATATCGACGTTCTCGTCGCCTCTGTCTGAGTTAACGTGCCCTGCTAGTGCCGGCAGAATGAAAAAGATATTTGTAGCTGTGGAAGCCCCATACCACACGAACTCTCGCACTGTACAAGAATGTCACCCATCAGCCGATTAAATTCTTTCCCGAGTATTAACAATTACTCCGATAAAGGAAAAAAAAAAAAAAACAACTCACAGGGTTCCTTGTGCATTCACCTAAGACGACTCGAAGGCGAAAGCCATTTTCTTTTTTTTTTTTTTTTTTATCAGTTGATGCATAAGGGAGCAGGAAACACGAGCCGTGGCTTCACGTGCCACTGCCAAGCGCAGTCTTCATTTTCTTCTCTCGAGGTCGCGCGCTCTCCAGTTTTGATCGCCTCTCAAAGGAGGGCGCTACAACGGCATCACGTGGCGTTGCGTAACATGACGTCACAATTTTTTTTGTGATCTGTGACGGCATATGGTGACGTCATCACGGGATAATTTTTTTTGCATCACTCGTCCCCGACGCCGCGGGACGGTCGCCGCCGACGGTCGAATTTCCCGTTTGATGAGGCATCTAAGGCTTTCGCCATTAAAAAAAAAAAAAAAAAAAAAGAAAGAAAGAGTAGCTCAGAGGAAAGCCGCCCCAGAGGCGAAAACAGCACGGCATCCCGCGGGAAGAGCCTCGCACCAGTGAACCCACAGGCGGAAGACCCCCGCCGCAGTTATAAATCTTGCGAAGTGATCACGTGATCAACGACCAGATGCAACAAAAGGAACTCCTAGGCCACGAAAATCGGCATGCACGGTCCTCCAGAAGACTAGCGATTGCACATGCTGGTTGGAGTCTCGAAGGGGGAAGTTCGGACAGATCGAAGATGGGACCATGTCCCACCTCTCTAGTCTATGGTGCGTGGGGAGTCCTCTCCGTCCCAGATGCCACACGAAGTCACCGAGATGGCCAGGCAGAAAATTTTCGATGCGCGCTTCGTGGAGCGCGAATTATCCACGAGACACAACTGGAACGTACTCGACGCGATGGAGAAACCCGAGGGACCAGCAGGGCTGCCGCTGCATGTGCAACACGATTTTCCGTCTTTCGAAAAATGTTTTACGATTCAGATTGCTATCACATGTACCCTATTATGGGAGAGCGGCTGTTGTGCAGCCAGGGGGTGCCTAGGGGGTTCACCCCCCCCCCTCCTCAACGAAATTCTAACATTTTGTCTGCATATATACGCGCACACATACAAACACGCACGGACATACATAAAGGGAAGTCAAGCCACTCCCTTCCCTAAAACGATTTCTGGCTTTGCTCCTTGAGAGTGGTGAGCTGCACCTGATGATAAACGCTCGTGGGTCATTCCACGTCAAACGACCCTGCCATTTTTGCGACCATCTCCAATGTATATTTCGAGAAAAATCGCGCTGATTTCTTGCATTGAAAACAGTGAATTGCTAGAATATTTCAAAGAGAGAGAAAGAGCTTTTATTTTGGTTGCTGGCAGATTGGTGGCGGGGGGAGGGGGTTGGGGACAACCCCGCCTAGAAGGCGGCCAGAAGCCCTTGGGCTCTGGCGGCATCCTCGGCCTGCTGGACGACGATCAGTTCGTCCTCAGGAGCCGTGCTGAGCAGCACGGACTCCCACTGCCTCCCATTCTGAATTTTTCGGTCGCCCTGTCGGGGCGCCTGTGGGCAGGCCCAAATATTATCATTTAGGACCGCCCTTTCCTGTCAAAATTTACATTAGGCCGAATATTCCGGATTAAAGCGATTATAGAGAAAACATTTTTGGTCATGTGAGAGCCTTCCGAATTTGGCAGAATGTCGTCTTAGTGTTGTTTGTCAGAAAAATTATTTCTGAGAATATCGTTTCTTGTTTCAATACCAAATTTGGCATAGATATTAAGCAAATGCGTTTGTCTAAGGTGTTAGAAGCTCAATAATATTAGTGCAGTTCCTATGTTCTGATATGGCAGGTTTTATCATTACAGTTTTATTTTTTTAAGGAAACAAATAATTTTTGAAATTCCCCATTGACGACAATGGGGAATTTGCCGAGTAATCTGCCGCATGATCAAAAGGGAAGATAACCGTCAATGGGGAACTTCAAAAAACAATTCTTCCTTAAAACAAAAATTGTAATTATAAACCTTTCCATATAAGAACTATTTAGTTCCTTTCGATAAAGGTATAAAGCTGATTTTTAATTGGAGCACCACGTGGTGTAATTTGCGCCTCATTGTGGACCAGAATAATAATTTTCTCAAACTTCAGATTTTTTCTGAAACATCAGTGCGCTGAAAATATTTTTAACGAAAAATATATCTCCTGTAGCATGAGTATTCATTACTCTAATATTCATACATAGTGCAATATTATAAAGGAAAAATGTAAACAGAACATTTAGGTGAATTATCTGGAGGTGTATATGGCAGAAAATTTGCTAATATGATGGAGCTTCGAACGCCCTAGACAAACGCTTTTGCTTAATATCCAAGCCATATTTGGTATTAAAAAAAACAAACAAACGATACTCTCAAAAAATTTTTTCTGACAACACTCGGACGATATTCTGCGAAATTCGGAATGCTCCCACATGACCAAAATTTTTTTTTCTCTCTGAAATATTATTTAGCAATTCACGGTTTTCAATGCAAAAAATAGCACGATTTTTTTCGAGTAAACTTGAGATGGTCGCCAAAATGGCTGGGTCGTTTGGCGTGGAATGACCTACAAGCAGGGCTGGGCAAAGATACTTTGCAATTGTATCGCGATACGATACAAGATACTCGGGCAAGAAATATCGGAGATACAGATACAAGATACTTCCAGAATGAATGTATCCGATACGATACTTCCCAATTGTATCTTAAAGGGACCCTGAAACGGTTTTGACGATTTTGTACAAACACATTGGGCCAGTAGACCAAGTCCTAAGGCTCATTTACAGACTAATTTAAGCTCTCTGCTTACACTGTGTAATTAATTACAACGCTATAAAGCTGCGAATCGCTGCAGATCACTGCGGCTCAGCCCAACGCGTTTTCAACCGCCCCTTGCCAGTACGACATGCAGTGTGGGCACGACGTCATTGGGGCTGCTGGCGACGTCACTGGGGCTGTGGTGTGCGCGCACGAAAAATTGGCTGGTAGGGTGGCGGCACCTGTCGGAGCAGATAGCAACCACTCCGCGATGTCTATGTTGCCAGACGGCGTGCGTGCTGCCGGGCGCACTGGGCTATGGTCTCCGAGATGCACGCAACCTGTCGGCGTGCAATCTCGGAGGTGATCACTGGGCGAAGCTCAAATCGTCGAGTGTGCTCACGTGAGCTCTGCGATCGCCAGCGATGCCAGCGTGTCTCATGAGTTGAGGAGGCAAGGCAGGGGTGAGAAGGAGGGTATGATATAATTGTCCGTAGCCGCCTTGGTACACGGCGTGCCGCTAAATTTGTGGTGCCAATGGTTCGATGATGCTCTAGTCTAAACGCTGACAAAGCTTCAAATAACCGTTTCAGGGTCCCTTTAAGATACTTCGATACATTTGAAAATTTGCTATTATAGAGCTATATAATTACGACTCAAATACCTATGTACAGAAGTGTTTGCTTGAAAATGTCTTAACTGCGACCAACTTTGTTTATTTTAATGAAATATGTGTTTGAATCCCGAAAGTTATGTTTTTCTTGCTTAAAGTATATTAGTTTCATTCCGAAACAAGTTATTGGCATTTGTTTACTTGACACTTTTGTGTTTCATGGGTGTCGCTGCTCTACTTGGCGACCAGCTAGCGGGTTGCCATTAACTGCAAGAACTTCAATAAGAATTAATAAGCCTCCGCAAGATGGCACAAATACGGGTGCAGAGTCTTACCTTGTCCGTAAGCGTATTACCGTTTTCGTAGAAGCTGATGCCCTGAAAGCTGCAGAGCAGCAATAACGCTGATAGCGATATTTCTTGTGAATCATCATGTGAAGACGATAGCTACCGAGTCAGCGATCACAGTTCACTGAGGATATAAAACTGCAGTGATTTTTCATATTCTACCTATCAACTTGCGTAAACTCTTCGTTAGCAACATATTCACTAACGTGCCATTTTTTACTATTTCCTCTCTGAGAGAACTTCTGCCGCCCAGAAGCTTCCCAAATGTATTGTACATGGCAAAAAGCGTCGCAGGATATCACTTCTATTCACACTATTGCAACTTCTAGCCTGCTTACCAGCATTTTTGTAATACACAAAAGAAGGACTTTACAGGGACCTAAAAAGGGAAAGCGAATACACCTAAGTCAAATAGCAAGGCAGTTCCGCAATAAAAGATGACTAGGTGAATAAGTATACATGTAGGGTGTTTCACGTAAGTAGAACCAAATATTAAAAAAAAAAGCATTTAACAGTGACTGAATGAAACCAATGGCATATGGTTTACCGTAATGCGGCACTCGTTATGGTATTTTTGTATTGCGCTTAGTTGGTTGATTAACCATGGTCAGTTATGCAACATTTTTATTATTCACTTTAGGGCAGAGTGCGCTTCGTCACATCGTAGAACGCATTTAAAAATGACCGATGCAATTGCTTTTGGCGGCGTTCATGCTGCATGATGAATATATTTTGGCTTTTAAAGAAAGCACGCGAAATATCAAATAAAACCACGTGACTGCGTTCATGCGCTATCGTACTGCAGCGCTTTTAAACAGGCATCGAGCGAAACAACTGGCGCGCGGACCGTCAGCCTGTCGCTTGTCAGGGACGAGGGTGTTTCTTTGCCGTGTGTGGCGGTCAGAAATGGTGACGCGCTGTGGAGCCGATGCCTAAGCCACGGCCCCTCATTTCGCCGCGGTCCGCTCGAAGCACATCTGAGAGCGCTGCAGCCCAATAGCGTACGAGCGCAGTAACGTGGTCATATTTCTCCGGCTTTCTTTAAACGCCGGGAAAATCACTACGTAGCGTGTAATTTTCCACAAAAAGTCAGGTCTGTCGTTTTATAATGCCCTCTAAAACGCGAAGAAACACACTTGGCCCCAAAATGAAAAGCAGAAATGTTACATCTCTCACCCTAGTTAAGAAATTAAGCGCAATATAAAGATACCATAATGAGAGCCACATGGCAGTAAACCCCATCGTTGGTTTTATCATAGTCCCTATGGTTTTATTCAGTTCAGGTTAAGCACTTCTTTGTATATATTTGGTTCCAGTTACGTGACACCCTTTATAAACACGATACAGGCGGCACCCCTAAAAGCTTAGGAAAATAAAGCATGATGTATCGTCAACTTAGGTAAAGTCAGACAATAGAAAACTGAGTGCCCACGGAAAATAGCACTAAATGGCTCGTGGGGACGCTGATGAGAAAAACCGTAGTACTTGATATTATGTTTCTCAAATCCCCTTCAAGATTTTTCATTATAATTTCCATTAATTGCTATAATGCAAACTCAATTTCACTGTTTCATTAAATCGTAAGCAGAATTTTTGTTCCTGAAAGCACTAGGCACGCTCAGATTATTTTACCTTGGCCCTAACATCGCCTGAACAGTAAACTCACATGGAATGTAGATATTTAAATAGTAGCAATGACACAGTCAATTAAAAATAAGAGTAAATAAGAGAAGGAATGAGGAGGAGGGTACAAAAGATTTATTACAGCTAACAAACGGGAAAAAAAAACTGCACAGAGGCCCAGGTAATGTGTGGCACGCAAACGGAGGACAGCAAAGAGAGCACTTGTGCTAACAATCAAGCTATCATTAAAAAAAATGTTCTTGCGTAATTTAGCACGAAGAACAAAGATACAGTACGCCAAAATATCATCTGTTACGAAATGCTTGTTCTATTGCATATAGCAGGGGTCTCAAACTCACCTCAGCCAGCGGGCCGCATTCACGCAATTCAGTCCATCAAGGGCCGGGACAGTGAAGGAGGTAAGAGCGGAAGGGGGGGGGGGGGGGGGGGGAGTTTGTACAGTATGCTAGAAAACGCTTCCATTTAAAAGAAAACTTGCCCATACCTACAATGGGAGATGTGGTTCCAGGATTCCAGCAACATGTTGCTACCGATCTCCAAATGACCCGATTCTGGGCGCCGCTTGTGAAATATATAATTTTTGTTTCGTGTTTTAAAACAAGGTGAACGCATAGGACGCCTCACGGAGACAATGCCTTAAAGCAGTCAGGCCTGTGTAGCTCACGAACATAATTAATAAGAACATAATAAAAAAAAATTTGGGGGGCGAATACAGTCATGCGCGGGTCGCGGGCCGCAACCGAGAGCCTCGCGGGCCGCATGCGGCCCGCGGGCCGCGTGTTTGAGACCCCTGGCATATAGCATCGACACCGGTGGAGTGACGGTTGTTAGAATCTAATTGGCATATAATCTCATAGTGTGCAGTCAATCTCATAGTGTGCGAGTAAAGCTTACATCGAAGAGATCTGTCAAATTTGTGTGAAAGCAGCGAGACGCAAAGCTACCACATTCTTGCATTTTTGAGGCTGCAACGAAGCACCACGCAAGACAAACTTCGATAACGACGCAGTAGCCGCATCCTAATTTGAGCGAAAGACGCCGCACGCATTGTAGTACGCAGCACATTACCGTGGCTACAAACAAGGTTCATGGCACCGACATCAGCTAAAAAGAAAGAAAATATGGAGAAACAAAAGGCCGGCTGCACGTAGACGTTCGCGCGCTTGTTTTTGTCGAGATGGCTCGAGCGCCATCACGTGACTTCGCTCCACCAGTAGAGACGCGTATATACCTTATTTCTTATGCTCACTGGAGCACTCTGGCAAAAAGACAAAGGATGATCACTGTTGGTAGTTTATTGAGGTGGCTTAGTGGCAGCAGTATCAGCTTGAGAAGCCGAGTTCAGCTGACGTTTGTTGTTTCGCAGGGTGGCGTTTCTATAGTAGTATCTTGTATCTTAAGATACACGATACATTATTCAATGTATCGGAAATACAGATACAGATACTCGTTTTGCGAGACGTATCGCGATACAGCTACAAGATACCCAAAGAGTATCTAAGATAGTATCTAAGATACATGTATCTTCGATACTGCCCAGCCCTGCCTACAAGCGATTGGTAGATGATAGCCAATTACATGCTATTCTTACACGTTGACAAAGAAAAAGCAGAAGGTATCATGATTAAAGGTGCTGTGTACTCTACTATAAGAAAGCAGTAAGCTATCCCTAACGAAGGAGTAACATTTTCGTGATACTTTTAGAAAAAAAATTACACGACTTAGAGCAATATGTGCTCGGCCATGGGATAGGGTGCCTTGATGCGCGCTTTCTCAAGTTAGACTTGGAGGTACTGCTAGTAGTAGATTACCTCGCACTCAAAATGGTATGTCATTTTTTAGGGGCGAAGCTCCTAAGGGTGTGGGTCTGTCCCTCCTCTGTAGTGTCGTAGTAGTAGTAGTAGGTATGTAGATAGCCACGTATAGTGGAATGTACCCACTTCACGTGATAAAGATGACGATGACGCAGTATAGTGGAATGTACCCACTACACGTGATAGCGATGAAGTATAAGCGCGTTCCAGTATAGTGGAATGTACCCACTACACGTGATAACGATGACGATGATATCATTCACTTCGTGGATATGGCGTGATTTTAGGGGCGAAGCTCCTTAGGGGGTGGGTCTGTCCCCCCTCTGTAGTAGTAGTAGCAGGTAGGTAGGTTGGTAGCCACGTGTAGTGGAATGTACCCACTCCACGTGATAAAGATGACGATGACGCAGTATAGTGGAATGTACCCACTATACGTGATAACATGAAGTATAAGCGCATTCCGGTATAGTGGAATGTACCCACTACACGTGATAAAGATGACGATGACGCAGTATAGTGGAATGTACCCACTACACGTGATAACTATGAAGTATAAGCGCGTTCCAGTATAGTGGATTGTACCCACTACACGTGATAACTATGAAGTATAAGCGCGTTCCAGTATAGTGGATTGTACCCACTACACGTGATAACGATGACGCTGATGACCATGAAGTATAAGCACGTTCCAGACTACACATTCTCTTTCTGCCATGGATGAAAACATCGAGCTTCGCCCACTCATCATCATTCACTTCGTGGATATGGCGTGATTTTTTTCTTTGTATAAACACAGCATGGTTTTTCGTATAGGGGCAGCTCACAGCTCTCCCATGGTAGCGTGCCTTGATGCGCGCTTTCTCACGCATCAAGGCACGCTCCCAAGGGAGAGGTGTGAGCTACTCATATACGAAAAACCATTATGTGATTAAACAAAAAAAAATAACGTAAAACTCAGAGTGCGAGGTACTCTACTGCATACTAGCAGGACCTCTAAGTCCAAAGCTTCTAAATGCAGCCTCCCAACAACGGCCAGTTTTGAATCGTTGGCCGTGCAGATTTTCGTTCGGCATCTCTGAATTGGAATGAATCTCGGCGTGATTACGCAGGCGTCTTTTTTCAGCCGTAAATCCTATATTCCTTATTGTCAGCTGGAACAACGCCGGCGTTCTCACTTTTGTCACACAGCGTCAACAAGGAGTGTAGACCTTCGGCATACCAAAAAGATCTTGAAGTCACCGAAGAATACAGCGTTATCCAATGTACCACGACCGCCAATACGTTGATTTAATGCGTGAGATGAATTCTGCCGTATTTATAGTTGAGGAAATGACATTATAAGATACAAATATTACGTCGGTTTAAGAGGAAATGGCATTATAAGATACAAATATTACGTCGGTTTAAAAATGGTTGCTGATTATTACTTATGATTTATAGCCGATAGAAGCATCGAAAATGTTTTTAAAGAATGGCCGTGTTGGTGAGCTGGGCGAGTATGGAGGCCGTGCTGAATGTAGACAGCCGATGATATCTGAAGCATTTTGGCTCCATGAGCGGTATAAGCGACCAGTGCCCAGTGTTAGGACCGGGCAGCTTATAGATGTGTATAGTAGAGTGCGTAAAACACTCTAAAGCGTTCGCAATTTGTTCAAAACACAGTCAATTACCATGTGCTATATCGATTGCGATATTCTCTAATTCGCTTGAATATAATTCTTTTAGTGGCGCGAGCAAGAAATGACACTCTTGGATCTCTTCCAAGAACTTTTTCCGGTCGAGTACTTACACCCGGTTTTACGAATATTTATAAAAATTCTTCAAGAAATAGAAATTCATGGTTCTGCTTCAAGCTAAGGGATATATTCGATACATATGATCTCGGAGCATAAATTGAGTTAATATAAGAGCCAGTTAACTGCCAGGATAATTGATGAATATTAATTGATTGAGTTCATTGAAAGATTGTGAGCAGGTTACTCTGGGTGTTGCGTACACTCACCGATACCTTCACAAGTTCGGACGGGAGCGGAACCGTGACTGTTGCGGCATAACGAAGAACACCTAAATGCGTGGTACATGATACGGAATTCTGACTTTTTTCAGAGGACAAACCTTTGTGTGCATGGAAACACAATGGCTATGTGCCCAACGTAACTTCGAGTCCCTATTGAAGTTTTGGAGACGGACAGGATCCAGCACAGCACGTATTCAAGAGGTGCACAGCATACATCATATCACAGCATAGAACATGTTCTATAGCTCGTCTTCACATTTTGCACATATTCTGTAGCATGAACGAAGTAAGGGAAATTGACCAGGAGCTCGTTTTCATTGTTACATTGATGTCATAATTACCGCACGACAATTAAAAAGTAAATAATGCGCCTATACTTTCCGTGGCTTCATTGCCCGTTGGTTTCATTACGATGTTCTATAGCTCATAGCACATGTTCTGCAGAGACGCACAGTATATCACAGCACGGCTTCACAGCATGGCACGGGACCTCGTGTGTACCGCAACTGATTGTCACCTGTCGTCATGCGCGTCGGCAGGATGTTGTCTGGGGGGAGGAGGGGTTATTAACCCGTGTTGCATCGTGGGGGCATGGGGGGAAGAGGGGGGAAGAGGGGGAGAGCTGGTGTGGCTTGGGTGGGAGCCAGTGCTTGAGGGGGGCAAGTGCCCCTTTTAGGGGCGAAGCACCTTAGGGTCTAGGCTTCTCCGCTGTCCGGCACAGCACATGCAAGGTACCCACTATACGCCATGACGATGACGATGACGATGACGCTGAAGATGATGAAGAATAAGCGCGTTAGCACATGCAAGGTACTCGATGACGCTGCCGACGATGAAGAATAAGCGCGTTCCAGAACACACATTCTCTTTCTGCCATTGATGAAAACGAACGTGAACGCGCTCTCGCCCGGGAAAGGCAAAGCGGCAACGCCGACAACAAGCTGCTACTCCGGGGACAAGTCATGCGACACCAGCACGGTGTGATTGTCCTGTACCAAGACGAAGCAAGCTGCTACGCGGTACATACAAATGAGAGAAAGGCAGGTAGACTAACGGGAATTGAGACTTCTGGTTCGCTACCCTAATCTATGCAGAAGAGAAAGAGGGAAAGAAGGGCGGATATTTAAGTGCTAGTGCACAGTAGTAAGCAACCGTACGGTGTTATACTTATAAAAAGAGATCTAGTACACAACTGTAGTCGGATACAACTTTAGACGTCCACGGCATTGCATCCTCAAAGGCGGATGCATACAAGCGTGCACCAATGGGTGCGCACTCCAGAATGACGTCATAAGGCAGACTGCCGGTGACTCCGCCTTCGGAGAACATTGCCGAGTGCATGAGTGGGACTATTTCCCTAGTGCGGAGGCGATCGGCTGCCACGCTTCGGTCATCTAGGCGGGGCCTCTGCGTACTTGTTAAGTTGTATCCGACTATAAATCATAGGACTGAACATTGACAGTGTTGCATTTTTAAGTCCTTTGTTTAGAGGGGGGGGGGGGGGGATTTGTTCAGAGAAGGGAAACGAGGGAGTTTAGAGGGGGGCCAAGTGTATTAAGAAATGCATTGCGCCAGAACGAAGATTCGCCTGTGTTCAAGTGAAAAATATCTGCTCCGCTAGAGGAGAGCAGTCTCCGCTGTTTCTTCAGCACACGCACGTCTACAAGCTTCTCGATATTTGGAAAGTGTTTATTCCACCATAGGATGCTACGAATATTCAGGCACAGTCACAGTACAATAACGCTGGGGCAATAATATATATAAGAACTAGGCACACATTTTCACGGAAATGTCAGATTTCGCAAGAAGCCACTAAAACACGCTACTGGAGACCAGCATAAAGTATACAGTTAACATAAATAAATTGTCACATAATATGCATGATCTCGAAAACATACAATCACACGAGGGCTATGTACAATTAATAATTTGGCGTAGACACTTTACATAAATATATAGTGATAGTACCAGATGAGCGTATATAATAACCTACATGAATACAGGGACATGTAGACAAAGAAATCATGAATACTGCCACGCGCGTTTCTTTCACTGTATTCGGTTTCCGCCCACAAAGACTATCAGCAGTATTCGGCGCAGACCGCGCCTTATTGTTCCAGAAGCTTCTCGCTTGTAGTAGATCGTTCTGTTAAGATTGCACGCAAGACGCTAACACTCAAGATTATTCCAGAGCTTCCGCGACGACTAGTGATAAGGCTAGAATGTTCGACGCGTGCGTTATAAAAGCCGGCGCGTTCCAGCGATGTACAGTTGATCGACGGCCGACGCTCTGTTCGCCGCTATCAGTGCCAGCGTTTATTGCTGTAATCTCCCCTTCAGTTTACCGGCCACAAGTTCGGCCCAAATAAAGTGTTTCATCTTGGACTACTGCCTGCTGCCTTCGTCAACGTCACGACCACGTGACATCTGGTGGAGGTGCTGCTTCGTTCATGTACCGGACACCCCCGTCAAGCCGTGAACCCAGCCCCAGTCGCGAAGGAGACGTCGACACCAACCACGACCAGCGAGTTAGCCGTAGGCAGCAAGGTCTACATCCGGAGTACGGTCCTCTACCTGACAAGACTCGGAAGACCAAGGCCATGACCTCGACTGCGGCAACGATGACCGCCGCTGCGCCACAGCCGGCGATCGTAATGCAGCAGCCAAGGGAGCCACCGGCTTTCCGTGGATCATCGTTCGAAGACCCGGAGACCTGGTTGGAGACCTACGACCGAGTGGCCACCCTGAACCACTGGGACTCGGAGGAGAAGCTGCGTCGCGTCTACTTTTACCTGGAAGACGCGGCAAGGACCTGGTTCGAGAATCGGGAGTCTGTACTTCGAACTTGGGATCTCTTCCGCGGCACATTTCTCGGCACGTTCAGGAGCATCGCCCGAAAAGAACGGGCCGCGGCCTTGCTTGAGACACGGGTGCAGCTGCCGAATGAACACGTGACCATCTTCGCAGAAGAAATGACGCGACTGTTCCGCCACGCCGACCCTGCCATGCCTGAAGAGAGGAAAGTTCGCCTCCTCATGCGAGGGGGTCAAGCAGGAGCTCTTTGTGGGACTGATGCGGAACCCACCTACCAGTGTCCAAGAATTTGTAGCAGAAGCAACGACAATTGAGAAGACGCTAGACATGCGCAACCGGCAGTACGATCGTCGTTCCACGCCACACATCACCGAAGTCCAAGGGCTCGGCTCCGACGACCTGCGCGAGACGATAAGGGCCATTGTGCGAGAAGAACTGCGCCGCATGTTCCCGTCATCGCCTCCTCAGGTGGATGCAATCACTGATATCGTTCGTGAGGAAGTCCGGCAATCTCTGGGAATCCCGGAACCACCGCAGACTCATCCGGAGGCCATGAGCTACGCCGCCGCAGCACGTCGTAATGCTCCCCCCGCCGCGCCCACGGGAAGGCGTCGCACCACCGCAGTTCCGCCGCCAGACGCCACCGCCACCGACGCCATATCGTCCATCCGCCGGTCAACGCTACACCCCTAGAAAGACCGACGTTTGGCGCGCCCCCTGACCACCGCCCACTGTGTTACCACTGCGGAGAAGCTGGCCACACCTACCGCCGGTGCCAGTACCGACAGATGGGGCTACGCGGTTTCGCCGTCAACGCGCCTCGTCCACAGCGGGGTGAACGGCCACAAGACATTGCCGACTACCTCGCCGGAGCCCAGTGGACACCCCGACGACCTTCCCGCTCGCCTTCGCCCGGCCGCTACATGTCACCGCACCGCCGGCAGTACACTGGCCCAAACCGGGGCCGGTCGCCTAGCCCGTACCCGGAAAACTAGGGGCAGCAACCGTTGGAGGTGCGGTTGCTGTACGACGAACTAACGAAGACCCTCCGCCGACGACGACGACGCGACTAAACCCGCTGAACACGACGCGAAGCAGACAGAGCGCTGCCGACGGAAGCTTGCGGACTGAGGAAAACCTGACGACGCAGCATGGAAGCAGCGCAACAATTCGACATAGCCGTGATCCGACGCCGCGACCTAACCGCAACGCAAGGCGACGGACTAGCGACCTCGACGTTCTCATCGACGGCCACAGTGTCACAGCTCTCGTCGACACCGGAGCCGACTATTCCGTCATTAGTGGGACGTTCGCCGCGAAGTTGAAGAAAGTGAGGACTGCTTGGGAAGGCCCTGAAATCCGGACAGCCGGAGGCCACCTAGTAACGCCGGCAGGAATCTGTACAGCGAGAGTCACCATTAACAACCGGATTTATCCCGCGAGCTTCGTCGTCCTACAGCGCTGCTCGAGAGATGTCATCCTTGGTATGGACTTCCTAGGCCTTCACGGAGCAGTCATCGATCTGAGATCCAAGTCGATAACGCTATCCACCGAAAAAGCACTACCGCCGCACACGCCGTCAGGGAAGCACGCCTTGAATGTGCTCGAAGACCAAGTCACCATTCCCCCCTGCTCCAGCGTCAGCATTTCCGTCGGCACTCGAAAATCAATAGACCTTCAAGGCGTCGTTGAAGGCGACCAGCACCTGTTAATCAACCGCGAGATTTGCGTCGCCAGAGGAATAGCCGAGCTGCGAGGAGGGAAAACATCAGTGATGCTCACGAACTTCAGCAACGAATACAAGCACGTGAGCAAAGGCACGACGGTTGCCTATATCGAAGAAATTGTGGAAGCCAGCAACGCTTTCACCCTCGCCGAGTCTATCGAAGCTACTACGACGAACGAAGATCATCAACTAGCCTTCGACGTTAACGCGCGCCTTCCGACGCATAAGCAGGAAAAGCTCAAAACCCTGCTCCTGCAATACAAGGACTGCTTTTCATCGTCGTCAAGAGTTCGACAGACCCCAGTCGCAAAACATCGCATCATAACCGAAGAAAGTGCCAGGCCACTTCGTCAGAGCCCGTACAGAGTTTCGGCGCGAGAACGCGAGGCCATAAAGAAACAAGTCGACGAAATGCTTCGCGACGACATCATCCGGCCTTCAAAGAGTCCGTGGGCGTCGCCTGTGGTGTTAGTGAAGAAGAAAGATGGGACCCTACGCTTCTGCGTCGATTATCGTCGCCTGAACAAAATCACAAAGAAAGACGTGTATCCTCTCCCACGAATAGACGACGCCCTAGATCGACTCCACAACGCCAAGTACTTTTCCTCGATGGACCTCAAGACGGGCTACTGGCAAATCGAAGTCGACGAGAGAGACCGAGAAAAAACTGCCTTCATTACACCGGACGGTTTGTTCGAGTTCAAGGTCATGCCCTTCGGCCTTTGCTCGGCGCCTGCGACTTTCCAACGGGTTATGGATACAGTACTGGCTGGCTTGAAGTGGCAAACATGCCTCGTTTACTTGGACGACGTCGTTGTGTTTTCCTCGAACTTCGACGAACACCTCGAGCGTCTTGAATCAGTACTTGAAGCAATCAAGAGCTCCGGACTAACCCTGAAGCCGGAAAAGTGCCGCTTCGCGTACGAGGAGCTCCTATTTTTGGGTCACGTGATCAGCAAGACTGGAGTGCGCCCAGACCCGCAGAAAACAGCTGCCATCACCGCCTTCCCGCCACCCACCGACAAGAAGGCCGTCCGTCGATTTCTCGGCCTGTGCGCCTATTACAGACGCTTCGTCAAGGACTTTTCAAGGATCGCCGAGCCACTAACGCAGCTCACGAAGACTGACGTCGAGTTCCGGTGGGAAACGGCGCAAGTTCAAGCATTTCAGGAACTGAAACGACGCCTGCAGATGCATCCGATACTTGCGCATTTCGACGAATACGCCGAGACGGAAATCCACACCGACGCAAGCAGCGTAGGACTCGGCGCCGTTCTTGTGCAGAAGACTAACGGAGAAGAAAGGGTTATCAGTTATGCTAGCCGGTCGCTCTCCAAAGCAGAAGGCAACTATTCCACAACAGAAAAAGAGTGCCTTGCCATTATCTGGGCTACGTCAAAGTTTCGCCCCTACCTCTATGGAAGGCCCTTCAAAGTTGTGAGCGACCACCATGCCTTGTGCTGGCTAGCTAACTTGAAGGACCCTTCAGGTCGTCTCGCACGATGGAGTCTGAGACTTCAAGAATTCGACATCACCGTCGTTTACAAGTCCGGACGAAAGCACTCTGACGCCGACTGCCTGTCCCGTGCCCCCGTTGATCCACCGCCGCAGGACGACGAAGATGGTGACTATTTCTTGGGAACTTTAAGCGTTGATGACTTCGCCGAACGACAGCGCGCCGATCCGGAACTCAAGGGCCTTATAGAATACCTTGAGGGCAAGGCCACCGTGGCTCCGAAGGTATTCAGACGAGGACTGGAGTCGTTTTTCTTGCGGAACGGCGTTCTTCTAAAGAAAAACTTCTCGCCACGTCGGGCCGACTCCCTCCTCGTGGTACCTTCAGCGTTACGTCCAGAAGTTCTGGATGCTCTGCATGACGACCCGACGGCTGGACACCTTGGATTTTCCCGCACGCTGGCGAGGATACAAGAAAAGTACTACTGGCCTCGCCTCACTGCCGACGTCACCCACTACGTGAAGACTTGCCGAGATTGTCAGCGACGGAAGACACCACCCACTAGGCCAGCCGGACTTCTGCAACCCATCGAGCCACCTCGCCGACCGTTCCAGCAAATCGGCATGGACTTACTGGGGCCGTTCCCGACGTCGAATTCCGGAAACAAATGGATCGTCGTGGCAACGGACTACCTCACCCGCTACGCCGAGACAAGGGCCCTGCCCAAGGGCAGTGCCACCGAGGTAGCAAAGTTCTTCGTCGAGAACATCGTACTGCGTCATGGCGCCCCAGAGGTCCTCATTACCGACAGAGGTACGGCCTTTACGGCGGACCTAACTCAGGCAATCCTGAGGTACAGCCACACAAGCCACCGCCGGACTACGGCGTACCACCCACAGACCAATGGCCTGACCGAGCGTCTCAATAAGACCATCGCCGACATGCTGGCCATGTACGTCGACGTCGAACACAAGACGTGGGACGCCATCCTTCCGTACGTGACCTTCGCATACAACACGGCCTTGCAAGAAACGACGCAGATGACGCCATACAAGTTGGTCTACGGAAGGAGCCCGGCAACGACGCTCGACGCCATGTTACCGAACGTGACCGACGAGGAAAACATCGACGTGACCGCCTACCTACAGCGCGCCGAAGAAGCACGACAGCTCGCCCGCCTGCGGATCAAGAATCAACAGACGACCGATAGCCGCCGCTACAATCTTCGACGACGCTTCGTGGAATACCAGCCCGGCGATCGTGTTTGGGTGTGGACGCCGATACGCCGACGCGGACTAAGTGAAAAACTTCTGCGACGCTACTTCGGACCGTACAGGGTACTTAGACGTCTCGGCACACTCGACTACGAGGTTGTCCCCGACGGCATTACGAACTCTCAACGGCGCCGTGCGCGACCTGAAGTCGTCCATGTTGTGCGCCTCAAGCCGTTTTACGCGCGTTAGTGAACCTGAGGACTCTACTTTTTTTCATTGGACTTTCTTGCTTGTGCTTATTGTTCATTGTGCTTTCTTGATTTATTTATTGTTGCATGCATTTTCCCCCCCCGTGTTCTGTTTTAAGCATCGGGACGATGCTTTTTCAGAGGGGGGGCATTGCCACGCGCGTTTCTTTCACTGTATTCGGTTTCCGCCCACAAAGACTATCAGCAGTATTCGGCGCAGACCGCGCCTTATTGTTCCAGAAGCTTCTCGCTTGTAGTAGATCGTTCTGTTAAGATTGCACGCAAGACGCTAACACTCAAGATTATTCCAGAGCTTCCGCGACGACTAGTGATAAGGCTAGAATGTTCGACGCGTGCGTTATAAAAGCCGGCGCGTTCCAGCGATGTACAGTTGATCGACGGCCGACGCTCTGTTCGCCGCTATCAGTGCCAGCGTTTATTGCTGTAATCTCCCCTTCAGTTTACCGGCCACAAGTTCGGCCCAAATAAAGTGTTTCATCTTGGACTACTGCCTGCTGCCTTCGTCAACGTCACGACCACGTGACAATACGTACATGAGTAATATTACCATTACTCAAGCAGTGCTCGATGAACTGCCTACAAGAACACGACTACAAAACTTGGAAAACAAGCTGCACTTGTCCATCGATCACCGACAGGAAACGGCACGGCCACTGCCGAAATTATAATTCTTTCCTAAGAAAAAATCCTCCGCCAAGGAAAGCAGCCTGAGCTCAGAGGAAAGCAGCCTGAGGAGCGGAAACAAAGCACGGCAACGGCGTCCCGTGGCAAGAGTTTCGCGCCTAATGTTAGGCCACCAACAGAATCAGAGATTATAGATATCGTGCGAAGCGTCAACGTAGGTATAACGACCAGATGTAACAAAACAATTAAGTCCTAGTCAACAAAAACCAGCATGCACGGCCCTCAAAGAGACCCTAGCGATTACAAATTGCTGCAGCAGATGCAGGCTGATGTATCGAAGGGGCAAAGTTTGGACACATCGAAGATGGAACCATGTCCCACCTCTATAGTCTGTCGTGCGTTGGGAGTCTTCTCCATCCCAGATGCCGCATCCCAGATGCCACATCCCAGATGCTCCCCATGCGAGATGCGGAGGTGGTCAGGCAGAAAAGATGCCATTATCGCGTTCCACCGGATAAGACTGGAAAGTGTATACTCGACACCCTGGACGAACCAGAGGGAGCAGCAGGGCTGCCGCTGTACAAATGAAAACCGATTTAACGAAATTAATTCGTTAAATTAGGAAGTTCGTAAAATCGAAAAAGGGACTTTTCGCTCCTTGGAAATCTAAAATTGAAACGTAGCGGCACCCGAAAGATGCCGCGGCATTTTATGTGCCACTATAGTGGCACATAAAATGCCGTGGTAGCTTTCTCGTGTGCTTGTGGAGAGTCCCGTGAGGGCAGCACGAACATGGAGCCTCCAATGTCCGGGCGGCGTAATTTTGTTTCGCCGAGGGATCGCGCACGCGAGGAAGAAAAAGGAGGAGTGCGAGGAGGAAACCGGGACAGGTGGCAGGCTGTTCCTCCGCTGGGCTGCACCCCCGGAACGTTCGCGACTGTTGCAACCTCTTGCTTAACCCTCCGTGCCTCCGTTACCCACAGTGAATATCGTACGCAACGAACGCACGCGACGCTACAGACAGTCTAGTTATGGCGTGCAGCCAGGAAACTTTCGCGTCCGAGTCAGATGCTGCAGCCACCACCGAGGACATAGATGTGCTTCGCGTTGGCCTCGGCACGGACGGAGATGCTTACGCATGGCTGACCGAATACAGTGAAGCGACGAAAACGTCTTGGATTGTCGACCGGGAAATTGCAGAAGAAAAAAAAAGAAAAAATAAAAGCGGGAAAGAAAAATACTTTTTTTTTCTCAAATAATGTCATATAGCTATAATAATGTGTGCATGTTACTTGAACTCCACGACACATTTCCCACTCTGCGTTCTGATAAAAATGTCATCTCTTGAATCAAAACTCTCACTGCAGTGTTCGTTGCCCTGTTTGCCCTGTCCCATTTTCTATTGTTGTATGCGCTTTCATAGTCTCTAAAGGATCAAAACAAAAGCTTTGCACATTTAAAATTGAACTGAACGACTTCGTGATTTTCAAGATGCACAGTCAGTCATGACAGATCTAGCATGCGTCCTATGCACACTAATTCGCGATATTCATAGGCGATATGCGTGCGAACGGTTCGTCTCCACAATATGCTTCCAGCATATCTGTCATGCGACGAACATCGAATTGCCAGCTTGTGCCGTGAATGAGTATAAGTGTTCAAGAACCACATTACGCACGCACGCATGCAATCAACCTCTAAACGTCTTTCCGTGCTCGCGGAGCCGTCCGAACCAGTGAATTCGGCAACGCTGTGTTTCGTCGTTACTTCAAACTGCAGTGTTCTAGAAGTATTCTAGTGCACTATATTAAAACCTAACAAGATAAAAAGTCACGCAGATAATCCGCGCGTAGGTAGGCGATGCTGCTGCGTTGGCTGCGTGCTCGGGGTTAGTTTACTCAACACGCTTCCAACATATAAATTAACAGCAGGTTCGCAGGCAGAAAATTAAAAAAAGTCTTTCTGTTCTGGTGCAGTAAGTTCAGAAGTTATGTAGACAATCCCGCATAATCTTTCCGTCCGTGCTCGCTAACAAAAACGCCAGAGTTGGTTCAGAAGCCATTTTTCCTCACCGTTTTTCAGCTCGAACTCTACTACATATATCACAAGTGATGTCCACAACCGCGCCACAGCCATTAGTTGCTAGCCACAATAGTAGTACGCGTACTGGCAAACACAAACGTGCTACGTCGGCCTGTGCACGCATTCGTCCGCCCGTCGCTCGCACACACACCCCCCATGCTCACATCACCTCACGCATCTCACGCCGCAAGGACGGCAGCCATATGTTTTCTACGGTGGCGACATACCGTGGTCGCGGCGTGAGTTAACCGGGGGTGCAACCGTGCAGCGAAAGAGCCGTCCGACAGACCGGTTTTCTCCTCGCACTCCTCCCTCTTCATCCTCGCGTGCGCGATCCCTCGGGGAAACAAAATTACGCAGTCCGGCCCGGCCCCAGATGAGAAGACGATGGCCCACCCGAACCCGGCCCGCGGGCCGGGCCGTGTTCGGGCTTTCGGGCTACCCGAAGCCCGTGCACACCTCTAGTAGGGACCCGTGTACTGAGATGGTCAAAATTTCCGGAACCCTCCGCTACGGCGTCCCTCATAATCATACCGTGGTTTTGGCACGTAAAACCCCGGATATTATTATTAGGAGCGAAGCTCCTTAGGCCGGCACCCCGCCATTGCCATCGCCGTCGCCGTTGAAGCTCCCTGGCACGGTGCCAGCTGTGGCGTCTCCCCCTCACGCGGGAGGATAAATGAGCTTTATGAGCACTGGAACGCGGATGGCGTCTGCGCGATGAGTGAAGCGCGAGAATACGAACGCATGCGAAACGGAGGCAGATTAGGCTCCCTCTTTCTTCATCTCTGCGCTCTCCCCTCAAACCGGCGAACGCGCGTTCCGGCACCGAGAGCAGCAGACGCTCTCCGCGCGCAAAGAAGGCGTGCGGCGCAAAAAAAAAAAAAAAAAGCGTTCTCCCTGTGCCACACGTACGCTCTGCTGCCATAGACGACTACAGTTCCCTCCGTGCTACCTTCTCTTCCTTCCTCCGACAGTATCCACTGCGGGTTCGACAGTTTCTGCGAGTACTGGAAATACGACCTACGCGATGGGGACACCTTCAGCGAAAGCTACTTTCCCAAGATCATTGGCATCAACCGAGACACCGAACTGACAATCTGCCTTGCATCCTTCGAATGGTTAAACAGTTTCAAAACGTACATAGTCACTTGCGTCCCATTTCTAAGGAGCTTCGCTCATCGGTTGTATTCGTACACGGAACAACTGCTAATTTTATTATTTTAAATGCGAAGCATTTCGTAGCGAACTTCGGCGGCTTTGAGCGTATCTATCTATCTAGCTATCTATCTATCTAGCCGCCTACGACATAGTGCTCTCCTGGCCGTATCGTTGATGGGATTTATACCAAATTTGGTGTGGCATAACATGACTGTATGACAAACATAAATGGCTGGTCATATAATGAAAACCACGACTAACTTGTCATGAAAAGTATGATTTACATTCCACGCTCATGGCGCGCTCGCGGCCGTTTCGTTAGCTTGATGTACACCAAAATTGGGATTGAGTGACGTTACTGTATGACGAACATTAATGACAGGTGGTAATATGCAAATAATGACGTGCATGTCATGAACAACATGACTTGCATGCCACGCTCATGGCGTGCTCGCGGCCGTTTCGTTAGCTTGATATACACCAAATTTGGTATTGAGTGACATGACTGTATGTCGAACATAAATGACAAGTGGTAATATGGAAGTCAAGACATGTCATGAGCGACATGACTTGCATTCCGCGCTCATGGCGCGCTCGCACCCGTTTCGTTAGCTTGATATACACCAAACTTGGTATTGAGTGACGTGACTGTATGACGAACATAAATGACAAGTGGTAATATGGAAATCATGACTTGTCATGTTCGACATGACTTGCATGCTATGCTCATGGCGCGCTCGCGGCCGTTTCGTTAGCTTGAGATACACCAAATTTGGTATTGAGTGATGTGACTGTATGACGAACATAAATGACAAATGGTAATATGGAAATTATGAATTGTCAGTGCGACATGACTTGCATGCCACGCTCATGGCGCGCTCGCGGCTGTTTCGTTAGCTTTATATACACCAAATTTGGTATTGAGTGACATGACTGTATAACGAACATAAGTGGCCGGTGGTGACATGAAAATCTTGGCATGCGTGTCGTCTACAACGCCATTTACATGCCACGCTCATGGTGCGCTTGCGTCCAGTTCGCTAGCTTGATATACACCAAAATTGGTATTTCGTGACATGACTGTATGACGAACATAAATCACAGGTCCTAACATGTAAAACATGACTTTCAAATTATGTGAAGCATGATTTGCTCCTTGCTTGCTGCTTCGCATTACATCGATTCCCACAGTGAGTGGGATCTGCCGGCTTTTATTATTATTATTATTATTATTATTATTATTATTATTATTATTATTATTATTATTATTATTATTATTATTATTATTATTATTATTATTATTTGTTATTGTCAGCTGGAACAGCGCTACACTTTTGTCACACAGCGTCGAGAAAGCGTTCAAACCGCCGGCAGATCGAGAAGAGCTTGAAGCATTCGAACAATACAGCGTTATCCAATACATTTCTTTAATGCTATTGACATTGACGTTGACAGTCATTGTGAGATGGAGTCTGTCACAGTTTTAATTGAGGAAATGACATTGCAAGATAAAAGAATTACGCAGGCTTTGAAATTGTCGGTGATTATTACTAAAAATTTATAGCTGCCAGGGGCAATGAACATGTTTTTAAAGAGTGACCCCACTGGTGAGTTGAGCAAGTATGGAGGCTGTTCAGAGTGGTTGATAGCCGATGTTGCCTTAAGCGAATTCGGCCACAAAGCATTTATATTGGGCTGCAGGGTTGGCATTGGGTGGACATGAAAAGGCGCCAGAACTCGCGCCAAAAGTGGCCAAAGTAGCCATGTCATTTGATTATATCGCCGATGTCTAGCCAAAGAGAACAGAAGCGGTATTATCAACAGAGTCTTTACTATTGATGAATAAATAAAAACATTTCGAATAATTAAAACCACAAGTTTAAAAAAGATCCATGGCGCCAACTGGAAATTTTCGTCGCCAACGGGATCCAAAAGTAGCCAATTTGGCGTAAAGTAGCCACCGACGGCAACCCTGTTCGGCTCCATGAAGGCTCGCAGCCGGGACTGTATTCATTCACCATATATGTTCGAAAAGCAGGTTCGCCGACTACCCGTACAATATCAGGCGCGTTGCCCTGGTAGAGTGCATTATACGCTAAATCGTCGAACATATTCAGAGCGCAGCTCTTAGGCACCCATTCATGCGTTGAGCGGCGTCGCCTCCTTCCCGCGTCCCACACCACCACATCGCATGCGCGTCTCCTCTCTCCTCTCCTACGCTCACCCCCCTTTCTCTCCTCTAGGAATACTCTACTCTACGGAGCAGCGCCCGCGTCTCGCGTCCTACACCCCCACAGCGCATGCGCGTCCCCTCCCCCCTCTCTCTCATCTCCAAAGCTCACCCCCCTTTCTCTCCTCTAGGAATCCTCTACTCTACGGAGCAGCCCCCCGCGTCCCACACCCCGACAGCGGATGTGCGTCCCCTCCCCCCTATCTCTCCTCTCCTACGCTCACCCCCTTTATCTACTCTAGGATTCGTTTACTCTACGGAGCGGCGCCCGCGTCCCACAGCGCATGCGCGTCCTCTCCCCCCTCTCTCCTACGCTCACCCCCTTCCTCTGCTGTAGGAATCCTCTACTCTACGGAGCGGCGCCCGCGTCCGACATCCCCACAGCGCATGCGCGTCCTCTCCCGCTCTCTCCTACGCTCACCCCCTTTCTCTACTCTAGGAATTCTCTACTCTACGGAGCGGCTCCCGCGTCCCACACCCCCCACAGCGCATACGCGTCCCCTCTCTCTCTCCTCTCCTACGGTTCCCCCCCCGTTCTCTCCTCTAGGAATCCTCTACGGAGCGGCGCGCGACAGGTGGTGCGACAGCTGCATACTCCGCTGGGGGGCACCGCGGTAGTTCCGCGGTATAAAAATGACGGAGCGGGCCTCATTCTCTTTGCTGTGCAGCGCTTCGCATCCACACATGGTTCCCTTTAGCGGGAGATGGGGAAGTTTTTTTTTCTTTTTTTTTCCAAAATGCAGCAGTCACAGTCATGTCGTAGTTGGTTGCACATGCATCCATGGGCGTAGAAATATAGACTAGAGAATGTCACGTAACACAGCCAGCTTTGGCAAGCGCATTCTTTCCATTCACCATGCCTGAACGAAAGAAGGAGAATCAGTGGATGACTCCGCTTTTTGTTAGACACAATCGTATGGAACTTATGTGGTTTTAATTGAAGTGTTGTAATTATGAGATAAAAAAAATAGCGCAGCTTGCTCTAAGTCGCGCTGGTTCACAGCAGAGCTGGGGTGCACCTAGCTGGTCCTAGGCTAGGCTTTTACCTTACCACCTCTCTCTTTCCCACCCCTTGCTGTAGTGTCTCTACATGGCTATGCTTGATTTCTTTTTCTTTTTTCGTTTCTGTTTATCTGTATTTCTTTCTTTTTCTCTTTCTATTTCTTTCTCTTCCTCACTCTTTCTATCTTTCTTTCTCTTTCTTCCTTTTTTTCCTCTCTCTCTCTTTCTATCTCCTTCTATTTCGCTATTTATTTCTCTTTCTTTCATTATCTCCCTATCTTCCTCTATCTGTCTTTCTCTTTCTTTTTATGCTATACTCCACTCTTTACCCTCCTACTCATCCTCAATTCCCTTTCCCACACCCTTGCTACACTATACTACATAAGGCTGCGCAATGCTCAGCTAATGTGCCCGGATGACCAAGTGGTTACGACGATTGCCTTCGGACGTCGCCAAGAAACTTTTTTCGGCAAAAATTTCTCCCTTTCTCTTTCTTTTTATCTCTCTCTTTCTCTCTATGAGCTCTTTATCTCGCCCATCAGAGTTATTGCATCCTACGCCGGACAAATCGGCGCACGTGTTCTGGCAGGGAAGCAGAATATGAAAACGAGAAATAAGAGAGTGCGTGCCCATTGATGATGATGATAATTTTCTATCTACGATACATGATACGCCTCGAGCATAACAGCTCTACTGTAAAAAGAAAAAAAATAATAAAGTGAACGGAAAAAATCGACTCGCCACTGAGAGGAACCGCATCCACGTCCTTGGCTCTACGTGTGTGATGTTCTACCGACTGAGTATACGGCGGCAGCAGTCGTCCCATGCCCGCTTTTAACGCGACAGCGTTAAAAAACCTCTGTCGCAGAAAATGCCGTGTCTGTGTCGGCGGCGTTGGCTGTGAGCTACAAATCCCGATCGATGCAAATAATCAAAATGAGCGTTCGCGCCGGAATCGAACCTAGGTAGTCTGAGTGGCAGTCAAGTATTCTGCCAATGCTTGAAACCAGTGTATCGGAACGGAACGAAAACGAAAACGAAAAACGAAAAAAACGATATTTTTTACCGGAACGAAAACGTAACCGAAACTTTATCTACTATTTCGTTCCGGAGTGAAACCGAAATTTTTTTATCGTTTTTCGTTTCACTCGGAAACTTAACAGTCCGGAACAACTGAGGTCATGCAACGTGAGCAATAATGCACATCTCGGAGTACAGAACTAGCGAATACCCCAGGCAAGAATTCCAAAGTAAAGATGAGTTGAAATTTTGTGAAAAACGAGAACAGTGGCAACCAGAGATGTTTATATTAACTCAAGTGGACTTTCGTGTGCCCGCGACACATTACAGCGTGGAGAGGGCATTCTCGGTGCGCAAGTTTGTTTTATATGAACAGTGGTCTCGCATATGAGAGGTACAATCGATGACGGGCTGCTTCTGAGATCATACTCCCACTCCCTTGACGCAAAGTATTGAGCGTGCTCAAAATATTCGTAATTCACTTTTCAAAAAGTCTGCTATAACTTAGAAGGGCACTGGTTTGCGATGATTTGTGGGAATTCGTAGTACAGTTAGTTGTGCTCCTCTTAAGAACGTGGCAAGAACGCGTTCTACTGCTGCCCCACTTTCTTAAGAGGAGCGTGAGTAATTATACTACAAATCCAACAGAGTAAAAGCTCGTTAATTTGAACTCTAATGGGACTATAAAATTCTTCGAATTAAGCGGAGTTTGAATTAGCGGGCAGGCGCTAGAATGAACAGGCATCGCGCCACACTGTGCGGAGAGAACCCAGAGAAGCCACCCGGACTCGTTCTTGCAAATTAGGCGATACTACACGTTTGTGGCAGGCAATTTCGTAAATTAAGTTCATGCTCTAACAGCGAACAGAATTTATTGATCAGTCAGTGATACGCCAGAAACAAGCAGCGACTCGCATTCACGTGAGCAGTGAGCCTTAATGCCAAAATATACGAAGCTATTTGTGCTCCAAAACACGTTCATTAACATGGCGGAGTTAACACAATCAAAATTTAAAGTCTCTCTTTCTTAGTTTATTTAGAACAATATTGAAATTGTCCAAGGAGACACGGCTAAAGGCAAACATTGCCTGACTGGGCCGAGCCACCCATACAGCAGCAGCAGCAGACAGATGACATTTACAACCATAAAAGCATACATGGAAATCAATCACTACACTTGTTTTACACAGATGAAAGTAATTGTGTAATTTAGGTGATCAGTCTGGGCCGATTTCTGCGAGGAGGGACGAAAGCCGGGGGGGGCTCCCACTTCGAATTAACCGTAGTAGATACCGACGCGTTCGAATTATCGGGAGTTTTCCCCCATAGAAATACATAGGGCTGTGTCAGTTCGAATTAACCGAGTTCGAATTAACGAGCTTTTAGTGTATTTTTATCGTTCCTCTAACTTCAAAATTTCGCATACAAATAAATAACGTTACGAACCGTTATGGAACTTTTTTTTCGTTCCGGAACAGAAACGAAACGGAACTTTTTGCGGTGGAACGAAACTAAAACCGTAACGAAAAACATTTCGTTCCGACACCCTGCTGCTCCGGAAAAAGACCATATGTGGTCGTAATGCCGGGAAGGAGTCGCGTTGAGAGATGTAATACTGCGTGGCCGAAGCGTCGAATCGCACCGGGTGTCACAATACGTGAACTGAGCAATGAGAGAGCGGTCTAAAAGGCTGACCCATTACGAAGCACCCAGGCATAATTGATCATCATGATCGACTACAGCATCAACAGAGTGCAGCTGCATAGGTGCGCGTATTGCCGGCGCGTAGGGGGTACTTCGCTACTTCGCGCCGGCAATACTCGCTCCTATGCACTATATATATATATATATATATATATATATATATATATATATATATATATATATATATATATATATATATATATATATATATATATATATATATATATATATATATATATATATATATATATATATATATATATATATATATATATATATATATATATATATATATATATATATATGGCGTAGTTGGCACTTATCATGTGTGCTTGCCGTAGATCGGGCAGCTTAAAATGGCCCATGTTATGAGCACAGACGTTATTTGTCTTGAGGCACGGTTGAGGCATCCACCGAGAGGCGAAGCGTGGCAAGCGAATCAGAAGGCGGTGCGACCGGGGCCTGATAACGCTATCGCGTTGCACTCGTAAAGGTGAAGGACAAGCGCCCTCCAAGTTTTATCAGGGATAAATAAAGCAACTTTGTTTCTGTATTCACTTTGGCAAGCAACTGTATTGTTGTGTTTGGCAAGGCTGTCATTACGTAAGTAAACACTTTTTGTGTGTGTGCAAGTGAGGGCGCAGAGCAGGCGTTCTATAGTGTTCCTCTGACAGGCATGGGGTCACATTTGTTGACTTCGGTGTTTTTGAAGAAAAACGTTTTCTGTCGGCGTTTGTTTTACTCGTAAGCTAATAATAATACCTGGGGTTTTACGGGCCAAAACCGTGATATGATTATGAGGCTCCGGAAATTGCGACCATCTGGTGTTCTATACCGCGTACTGGCATCTCACAGTATACATGGACCATATATCATTTCGCCTCCATCGAAATGCAACCGCCGCGGTCGGGATCGAACCCGCGACTTTCGGGTCAGCACCCGAGCACCCTAACCACTGTACCACCGAGGTGGACTTACTCATAAGCGTAAGTATTTACGGTTTTCTATTTGCACGCCGGACCAAACAGCTGGCAAGGGTATACAACAACGTGGGCTTCGTGGTACACTGGTCGGCGCTTTCGCCTTCCACTCCGGCTGCGATGAAACCAGGTCTGCGATGTTTCCTGGTCTTGTTTATTTGCTCAAACCAGTTTTACCTTCAAGTATGACCCAACTCGCCCAGCTACAAGTTTTATTGAAACACTACTGCACAGGTTATACGGCTGGGTGTTGCGTACACTCGCGGATGCCTCCGCAAGACCGGACGGGAAAGGAACCGCAAATGTTGCGTGAGTCACACTCCAGAGGCGGCACAACACGTCATCGGCGTGTGCCCTCAATATGCGGCTTAACAAAGAACACCTAAATGATGGGTAGATGAACTGGACTTCTGGCCTTTTTCAGAGGACAAACATTTAGGTGTATGGAATAATAATGGCTACACGTCCAACGTAATTTTAAGTTCCTGTTGAAGTTTCTGAGATCGACGGGCTTAGATGCTCGTCTCTTGAACCTGTGCTATGCTGTGAAGACTCCCTGCGCGTAGCGCGCACCCACGCACTGGACCACGCGTGTACAGCAACTGCTCGTACTGCGCAGGTGAACCTCGTTATAACGAACACTAACGTATCTAACTAAATAGAAACTTAGTTTTGTTTCAGTGACATTTTATTCTTTTTTATAACGAAACCGAAAACGCGAGAGTTGCCGTTATATCGGCTATAACGAATAGATATTTGGTTCGCGCGAGGCTCAAAACTCGAAAGAACGTAAAAAGCGAAACAGTTCACAACAGCATTATTTTAAAATGTGGTTGTCACGTTAGAAAATTGGTTAATAATTTTTGTCGAACGAATTTTGTTGTGTTGTAATTTCACCTTTTTATGTATCGGTCTGTTTACAGTGAAACCTCGGTGATACGAACACAGCTCATACGAATTTCGGGGTGATACGAATTTTTCTTAGGTCCCGGCCAAGGCCCATTGGCCTGCAATGTAATAGAGTACGGTTGTTGCGAAGCGATTTTCACCCCGTGACGTTTGATACGAACGTACGCTACCGTCCAAGTACGAAGAGGTGCTGTCCGGGCTGTCGCGGAAGACGCGCCAAGCACGTGCGAGCGCGGGAACACAAGCGCAGGCATGCGCACCGCACCGCCAAGTCGTCAGAATCACGGTGCAAGAAAAAAAAACTTTTCTTGCGGTCAGAATAAACCTTCAGAGACGCGTCATGGCCTGCGAGATTTTGCGCGCGAATCTTTGAGGCTCTAATGTGTATCCGTGTGCCTTCGCGTTCGGGTTACAGAAGACAGTGGACGGCATGCTTTTTTTTTTTTTTTTTTTTTTTTTTTTTTTTTTTTTTTAACACGTCGACGCGGGCTGCTGTCGTTGTACGTGCCTTCCTCGTGAATCAGACATCCTGTGAACGGTGGACGAGGACCGAAAGAAGGCGAGGACGGTCTTGGCGAAGGAGTCAGGCCTCACAATGCCAACACGCGCGTCTGTTAAGGTCGCACTTGTGGCACGGCCGTAAATCTCCCAAAAAACATCCCCAGAACCTACGCGATAACAACATCATAACGTAGGACCGTCGTTCTGAAATTTTGTGGCCTTGATCTATCGCGTCAAAACGCTTCTTTCGTTACTTTCGTCGCAGTACTCCGCTGTCATGCGAAACAAGCATACGAAAACTTGGAAGGGGCTGCTGCTGTCGCGGGTCACAATGCACCTTGTTCATTAATTAAACATGCGCGTACGGGCCGTATATTTACGAGAGCTGGTATGATTACCGACATCTAAAAACTTGACTGACAATAATTCAGAGTTTTTCCTGACATTGCTGTGGCCCTGAAAAACAATAAATGAAAATGCACGCCAGCTTTCTTTTGTCGCATGCTAATTTTCCATGTTTTCTGGTGATACGAATTTCGGATGATACGAATATTTTTGGCGGTCCCGTGAGATTCGTATCACCGAGGTTTCACTGTAGTTTGAAGTGCCACAAGAAGACAGGCAAGGATTGCTTCGTTTACAGTGGGTCTGAGGCTTAGAATAATGCACTTGTGTATATAGGATTTTTGCGCGAGGTCGATCTATGTCTTAGAGCCGATATATGTCTCTACTTTTACAACGAATATCGGATATAACTGACTAACTTATGGTTAATTGTTGGGGTTTTACGTACAAAAACACGATATTATTATGAGAAACGCCGTAGTGGAGGGCATAGGAAAATTCGACCATCTGGTGTTCTTTAACGTGGACTGACATCGATCGCACAGTACACGGGACTCCAGCATTTCGCCTCCACCGAAAAGCGGCCGCCGCGGCCGATTCGATCCCACGGCCTTCGGGTCAAGCAGTCAAGCACCATAACCACACTAGAATTGAGGAACAAGTGCATAACTAAAAAACCGGCAGATCCCACGCACTGTGGGAATCGATATAATGCGAAGCAGCCAGCAAGGAGCAAATCATGCTGTACATAATATGCATGTCCTTATTTTACATGTTAGGACCTCTCATTTGTGTTCGTCATACAGTCACGTCACGCCATACAAATTTTGGCGTATATGAAGTTAGCGAACTGGACGCAACACTAACACCCCAGAGTCGTGGGAGTCCCTCTTGCGTGCCTCCAGACCAACGCCGGCTCATCCAGCGCGCGGTGGAGGCTTCGGTATCCCAAGGGATCCCCGCCGACCTACGCCGACCTCCTCTGAAATAGCGCAACCAGTCTTCGTACTGGTCTCCTCCATCCTTCTTTTTTTTTTTTTTTTCTGTTCTGGGAGAACTAAAGATACCACCACCACCACCAAGGGCACCATGAGCGTGGCATGTAAATGGCATTGTAGATGACATGCACACCAAGATTTTCATGTTACCACCTGCCACTTCACTTAATTTTTTATCGCGAATCGCAGAGAGACGCGAGACCAATCTGCATAGGCGTGCGCAGGGTTACCGTTCAGGGGGGGGGGGAGGTTCGTCGCGGCGCCCCCCCTTCCCCATTAAGTCAATGTATGGGGCAGACTTTGCCCCCCCCCCCCTCTTAGGTTCTTGGGTGACTAGGGGGGGGGGGGCGCCCCCTCTGCCCCCCCCTCGTGCGTACGCCTATGTCAATCTGCCTCCGTTTCGCATGCGTTCGTATTCTCGCGCTCTGCGCATCGTGCAGACGCCATCCGCGTTCCAGCGTTTAAATTGACGGACACTTTGTCGATTCCAAAATGTGTTCCTCGAATGCCTGTGTCCATTGAGACGGGGTCGGTAAAAATGGAACGTGATGCGCGCGTCTCCTTTCTTGCATGATTAGAGACGCTGGGCCCAGCGACGCTACGCAAGCAAAGCTCAAGCGCTGTAGAGTCCAACGCGACCGGCGTCCGTTTACGCGCCCCGGCGCCCACCTGCCACGGTGATGCCAGGGCACGGCTGCCGGACGGACGACCGGCCGGACGACCGTCCGGTCGTCCGACCGTCATGCTCACGTCCGACCGGACGGACGGACGTAAGCAGAGACATTAAAGGCTTTCGCCTTAAAAAATGCTTGTATATCAAGCTGGCGAAACGGCCACGAGAGTGTCATGAGCGTGGCATGCAAGTCATGTTGCACATGACATGTCATGATTTGCATATTATCACTTGTCATTTATGCTCGTCATACAGTCCCGTCCCTCAATACCAAATTTGGTGTATATCAAGCTAGCGAAATGGCCCCGGGACTGTCATGAGCATGGCATGCAAGTCATGTTGCACATGGCATGTCATGATTTCCATATTACCACTTGTCATTTATGCTCGTCATACAGTCACGTCCCTGAATACCAAATTTGGTGTATATCAAGCTAGCGAAACGGCCCCTAGACTGTCATGAGCATGGCATGCAAGTCATGTTGCACATGACATGTCATGATTTCCATATTACCACTTGGCATTTATGTTCGTCATACAGTCACGTCACGCAATACCAAATTTGGTGTATATGAGGCGAGCGAAACGGCCGCCAGCGCGCCATGAGCGTGGCATGTAAATCATGTTGTACATGACATGCAGGTCATGATTTTCATATTACCACCTGTCATTTATGTTGGTCATGCAGAAATGTCCCATCGTACCAATTTTTGGATATATCAAATTAAGAAAACGGCCTCAGGAGCACTATGGCCATGGCGTGTAAATCATACTTTTCATGACAAGTTAGTCATGATTTTCATGATATGACCAGTCATTCATGTTTGTCATACAGTCATGTTATGCCATACCAATTTTGGTATAAATCCCATTAACGATATGGCCAGGAAAGCACAAAGTCGTAGGCGGCTAGATAGATAGATAGATAGATAGATAGATAGATAGATAGATAGATAGATAGATAGATAGATAGATAGATAGATAGATAGATAGATAGATAGATAGATAGATAGATAGATAGATAGATAGATAGATAGATAGATAGATAGATAGATAGATAGATAGATAGATAGATAGATAGATACGCTCAAAGTCGCCGAAGTTCGCTAAGAAATGCTTCGCATTTAAAAGTGTTGGACCTTAAATATGTTCAGTGATTGTCGTAGTTTTCTTGAGAAGTCTGTAAACGAAGTAGTTTCGATTAATAGTTCACCAACCTAAATTAATTTAGTGCTGTCCTTAGTGTACACCTTTGAAATAATCGTTCGTACAGGCCCAACACACAATAGTCACCACCGTCGGCTTCGCGTGGTCAATGGCCCGTAAAGTTGAACTCTCACACGTCGCGACCATCTGCGAAAGTCGTTTGCAAGCGGCACGCGCCGTGCGGCGTTCTACTTTCTCTCCGAAAGTGCACGTGGGCACCGGGTCTCTTGCAGCACCTGGTCAAGGCAAGACAATGGATCCGGGTGCCCGTGCCAGGAGCGAAAGGGAAACCCTTGGTCTCGCACCCTTTTGTGCGTGAGCCTTCTACGCCGAGGCCGTCTGCCTCTGGTCGGGGCGCTCTACATACCCACTCCTCGATGTGGCCACCCTAACTTCCCACCGCCCGATCCGTGCATCCTGTTTTCCATTGACTGTCTCGTCTCGCCAGCACCCGGCAACGCGACAGCCGTAGGCTAGTTTTGGACCAAATAAAAAAAAGTTCATCTCCCCTTTCTTGCTCGCCAGACAGCTTGGACTGTCGTCTTCAGAACCCTTCTTTCCCTCACTTCCCATAGCATCAGTCCCTCATACCAACACCCGGCCTCGGAGGTGGTCCTAGTCTACGAGTAAACAGCGTAGAACGCATCGCAACTGAAGATCGCAACGTCTGGCAACTTTCTTTTTCTTTATAGCCAACGCGACCGTGTTTACCATTCCGGCCAGTCTCACTTGTTTGTTTCGCCGCGCCGAAGGGGAAGGCCCAGCACGTGCACGGGTGAAGAAAGGGGAGAAGCATCCAGAAGGGCACCCCGCGGTCCCGAGATCCAGGCCAGCGAGAGGCGCGTGGACCAGGTGGACAATGGCGCGAGGAGCGCGGGGAGGGTTCTCGAATCCTTTTCTTCTGGACCTGCAGACGGCGGCAGACATCTTCTGTTCTCGCGCGTCTGCTGCTGCGCTGAGTAAAAAGGGGCAGCCGGAGGAGGAAAAAGAGGTAAGGCCCGACGTGGATGACGAGAAGAAGGGAGTCTGTATCCACAGCGAGCGAACGAGGGGTCAGAAAAAGAAGAAGAAAAATGCGCGCGCGCATAAAATATTACACGCACAACACAGAAACGCAGTTTTCGATTTCCAGAGCACGACCCCTTCGTTCGACGTCTTCCGAAAGCCTGGCCGGTGGAGGGGTCATCGTCTGGGCCTTCGACCGACCCAGACGCGCTGACGCACACTCGTACTACGTGTACTGATGAAAGTAGGGGGGGGGGGGTGTTCAGGGGGGCACGGAGAGGAAGGATGTCGGGCGGGTTCTGAAGGGGGTAGCCCCAATGCTGTTCTGAATCGGTTTTCAAGGCGGCGCGCACTTTCCCCGCAACTTTTTTTGGGAAGCCCTCCGGCGCTTTTGTCCCACATCCGGCATGCGCGTGGACATTGAGATAAGACGTCGTAAATAATTCCTTTTTCTTTTCAAATTTTATTATATCCGTTCGCTCGGATTTTCCTTCGCCCCCCCCCCCCACCACCATTGCGGAATGGTCGGTCTGTCACGGTCGCCGGCTCGTCGATTCAGGGCACGATACCCGCTGACCCTCTCCTTTCCATTCCCTCCCTCCTTTGCATCTCGGCTGCCGGCCAGTCGGAAGACGACACTCCTGCGAACAGTATTGCCTTCTGTGCGGTTTCCTAAGCAGAATTTCTTCGAGACTGCCGCGGCGATATTTGGAGCGACCTTTCACTTTCCGGGGGGGGGGGGGGGGGGGGCGTTTTCTCCTCCAAACAAGCGCGCGCTTGTTCGTTTTCGTTTGCCCCTTCGTCTGGCGCGCTCTCCTTTCGTCCACGTCCTCCCCTTTGTGGCCCATGACGTTCTCTTCCGCCGGAGACGTCGCACTCTACAAGTCCCGGGGGCTTCGCTCGCTAATGCGCGCGACTTCAGGGTCCCGGCAGCTTCTTACTAAAAATGCGGCTCACACACGCACAAAGGTGTCGGTATAGGGTACAGAAGACCACTTTCCCGGTCACCTGGTCCGGACGACGAATGCGACAAGGTGACCTTTAAAAATTGACTTCGTCCATCCTTAGTGTTCTCTGGGTGCCCATTTCGAGTAATTTTATTGCATGACTTTACAGGACTGGTTAAATGGGATAGGGTATTACATAAAAGCTTTACCTCTTTTGTGGCATTCGTTTCCGTAGTTTCCAACAATATTTACTAGAGGGAACTGTGGGCTGTGATCGTTCAGCCACCATGGGAATGCTGGGCCAGTAAATGGATTTGGATAGACCTCGTGCTTGCGACTCGGAACGAACTTGTGGCTTTGTTTATTGTTCTTTTTTGGCTTTTGTTTCGGATGAAAGGATGATTCGTTGTGAACGTCGTGAGCTGATTTGAATTGGTCAGCCTAAAGCGTCGAGGTGGCGAAGTGGGACTGCTAAATTTTTGCTGAAGTTCGTCTTGTGACAAAGCGGCTGATGGCCATACGGAGCCACATGGAGCCGAAAGAACGAAACTTAGCCAAATCCATGCACCACCCATCATTCCCATGCTGGCTGAAGCGCCATGCGTTGCAGCTCCCATAAACACTAGCAGCCTATTTTCCTCCAGTGTTCTAGTATACAAATCTATGTTCGTTTCCTTGTGCAACTGCTACGCACCTTCTAACAAACCCTCAAACCATAGTATGAAGTTTTTACATGCACTATATACTGACAGCCATTTCAGAAACGCCATTTTGATACCTCACGTCATTTTCTGGTCTTCAAGTTGCTTTTCATTCTTGCTCCCTCCCCTCCTCACCCTCGGCCAATATGAAACTTGCGCCTCCGGCGCTATACGTAAAATCGCAGCAGTGCCTCTAGCAGACACGACAGTGGCAGCCCATGAATAAAACCTGGAGCCTCATTCCAGTACTCGACAAGTAGCGCGAAAATTACTGTGTTCGATGTTGTCAGCGGACACAAATAAATTCTTTCATCTGAGTGGGGCAGCGGCACCGTTAAGTTGAAACAGCACTGACTGACGCGAGGTTATCATCAACGGACAGTCGACCAGGATGAGTACACAGTGCAGTGCAGAATAGTTACATGCAATCAACATGCCGCTTGGTGCACATGTAAAGAAGCATAATTAAAAGATTGGAGGCGAGAATTCCCAGTCGAAGCGATGACAAATGAAACGGTTTTTGCTTCTCGCAATTTCAGTTTTGTAAACGTAAAATGCGATGCTTGTATGGGTTCCAGACACACGAAGCACGTATAGACCTATTCCACCGGACATACGTCACGAAGATGCGGTGGCGCTGTCGTCGGGCGTTTAGTTTCGCGTGGTAGGCAAAAGCCGCGGCGCCTACCGTAGTTGCTGCTGTGTTTTCGCTAGTGCGTGCGCTGTTTGTCGTCGTGCAAAGAATAAGAAACAGTGTAATGACGAGCTGTCACGGTGATTTGCGCGGGAAGGCACAGGAAAGATGGAATAAGTCTTCTTTTTTCTTCAGTTTTTCTGTTAACGAAGACCATCGCAAGAAATTAGCCGCTGCCGTAAAACGCGATCGAGAACTTATCTTCGACGCCGGTTCATCGGTTATGTTTTGGAGCGACTTACTCAGCAAAAACGATTACCTCTGTCAAGCGTTTGTCATTGTAATGTGCCGCACCGCATTTTTTGTAATAAGCCTTCTGTGGAGGCATAGCACGTTTACCTCAAAGCACGTATCGTTGGGGATAGCATTATGATATGCGGAAAATTCTTCGCGGTTTCTATTGTTGATATAACTGCAGAAGTCTTATACGCTTCAAAAGGATTTCGTTATACTCGCGTGAACTAAAGGCGTCACTCGGTCACGGAGCATGTTTGTTCCTGCGTTTCATTAAAGCGGCTGCGAACGAAAGGATGACTTCGACTATGCCTTTCCTGATTGTATGCGGCTGCGATGACACAAGTATATCAGGCAGGGCTGTTCTGGCTGCGGGGCGCTTCACGAGGTTTTCACGTCTGTCGGAATTCACAGAAAAACAGCACCCGACCGGGAAACTTGCCGAGTCTGTTTACAAGAATTTCGTGGTCTCGAATAGAGCCTACGAAGGGAGCCGCAAACCTGACAGGTACGTAACCGCGTTATCCATAGCATGTAGTTGAAGCATTATCGCAAGCGTCACCCGTATGACAGTGTCGCCGAGATCGCCCAATTTGTTTGCATGAATAACACTCCCGGAACATTTTTTATATGCGAGAATTTACCGTAACGGTTCGCGTAACTATGCATTTTACTCCGTGCAATTTGCATATCGTACCCAAGAACCTCTTAAATCGCTGAACTGGGTCGGTCGTTCTAGCATCAGTTGACAAATTAAAACGTACACGTGCGACCTAGACTGCCGCAACGGCGACGACATTTCGCAAATGAGTCGCATTCGCGCCGTGAAGATACCTAACGTTCTGATGAGGTTCTCAGAGCTAGAGCTCCACGTCAACATGGCTCATATGTTCATTTCAGAGTCCCCTTTACAGCCGCTGCAACTTCCTCGGTTGCAGCCGCCGCATGTAAACAAGCGAGAGGCGCCCCGACGCGCGGTGCTCGGAGGCAGCTTCTGCACCTGCTGCGCCAGCGCTTATGGCGGCGCGGACCACCGTGCCGCCGGACACGGTGGGCGGAGCTTACAAGCCGGACGTCGCTATAATTTTCCCATAATGTCGACGGCGCCTACCCCTGTTTACAAACATGGAATAGGTCTATAGCACTGCAGACCTCATCAGCAGCAGCCTATTTGGCATCCACTACAGGACGGAGGCATCTTTCAATGATCACACTGACTTGCGCGATTTGGTGATTCAGCTCGCGCAGTGCAGGCCTAATCAATGCCTACAGATTCTGGCACAGAATGTTATCTTTTCGTGTACTTTTATTTTCTTTTACCTAATTAATTATAGAGCTCAATTAAACGACAATTATTTTCCCATTTGCTACTTCTGAGTTCGCCGCTGTCTAAGCTTTTGATCTGGTTATAGGACAGAGTTTCTTTCTTAGTTGGACAAGCTCGTTCGTATAAGATGCAGAGGAGGCCGCAAACGATGGTAATTAGAAAGTTGTAATGATTTTCATGCATGCCTCGAAACAGTGGGGTCTCCGCGGAGAAGAAATTGCGCTTTCGCGCATGGAAAGGATAAAAAAAAGAAAAAAAAAAGGAGAAGAGAGACTGAAGGCAACTTCAAACGTTTTCCTCTTTTTCTTCTTTTTTTTTTTTTCTTTTTTGGCCTCCAACCGTTGCTGACTGAAAGTACGACGTAGGAGGGACGATGCAGTATGCTGCCTTTTTTTTTTTGTCTCGCGAATCTAGCAGCCGTCATCGTATAGAAGACAACTTCATTGCCCCACATTTTCCACCTCCATTTAAAAGAAAACACATGCCCTGATTTCGTGCTTCTTAACTAAAGCAGGCGCATAAAACGGCACGCTTTGTGGGAGATGCCTTTCGCTGCTTGCGCGGCACTAATTTAAATAATAATAAAGAAAGAAATTGCAGCAACTAGAACCGTAGTGCACATTCTTGCGCGTTGTTGCTCTGGCATCCTACCCGACGAGCATATCGGTGCCGGAAATGTTGCGCAACCAAACAACGCGACATGTGCTCTATCTGTATACGTTGCGCCAGCATCACGAGTGCGTATGTCCTCAGCAAAAATTTATGCGACGCCTGACGTCGATTTAAATGCGAAGAGATGAGCTCGAAGTTTGCGACACCCGAAAGACACACATGATGTGCGAGACACGTCGACGATTACGGTGTTTTTTTTATTTTTATTATTTTTTTATTGGGACGCTGAATATTAGAAATAAAAAATTCTAGCCAGTTCCCCGCTGTGAAAACCGTCGGAAAGCAAAGCTGTCGCCACATTCGTAACGCGCTACATTTCGCTCCTAAGTCTCGGCAAAGTTTTCACTAAAGATTTCTTTGTTGTTTCTTTGTTCTTCAGGATTAGCCGTGTGGACTCCGCGGGGACGAAATGCTCATTCACGGCCACGTTGAAAGACTACGGCGTTCCAGTGCGACCATGGCCAATTCCACCCGTCCACGCACCCGAAATGCGTTATGCTATCACGGCTACACATACACGCAAGTAGCGTCATCGTCATCATTTAGCATGATCATCATCATTAAAAACAACATAATAATTTCAAGCATCATCATCATTTGTTTGCATCATCATCACGATCACTTTTGTGTATTATTTATTTCTTTACTAACTCACTCATATGTGACATGCATGACGCCTACTACTACTACTACTACTACTACTCTACTACTACTACTACTACTACTACTACTACTACTACTACTACTACTACTACTACTACTACTACTACTACGACGACGACGACGACGACGACGACGACGAGGGTGGCGGCACAGGGTAGACTAAGACATTTTCGCTGTAAAAACGATTTCTCTCGTATTAATAAACTGCTCTTTCACAATACGAAAGGCAACACTATAGCCGCGTGAATACTCAGAAGGGGCAGCGGGCCGAACAATTATACTTGGCGACGCTGCCTTGAGGTTCCCACACCAACTTGGCTGTGACGTCACAGATTCTGACGGTTTCTGCTAGGGCCTATACGTAATTCTTTGTTGGTATAAATGAATTTAACTGTATTCTAAGGAAGCTAGATGTTGACATAACATAGCAAGCTTTAAGAAATTTCGACTGAACCAATGCGACCTATGTACAAAAAGAAAAGAGAGAAAACAAACATCCTGACAGCGTGCCTTATGCACTGGCCCACTGTAAGTATCATCACCATCGTCATCGTGATCGGAGCTATAAATGTCACGTGAGTTTTTGTACCGCATGCCGCGTTTTCAAGAGCAAAGTCTTTTGCCACCTTCGACAAATCGCACCGGTGCTCTCCGGGGGGCTTAGGCGCTACGCTGATTGGAAGAAACGGAGCACCAGGGTGCTCCGGTGCACACTGGTGCAATTTGATGAAGATGGCATTTGTTGATGCTATGGCTGATGATGATGATTATGATCAATTATAGCTAACTATGATGATGATGAAGAAGTCACGATAAACGTGACTGCTTGCCAAATATGACGGCTGTACATTCTTTTAAGTGCGGAGCACTTTAACCCTTTCGGCCCTGGTGTCCTATAAAAAGGACATGAACAAAGATTGCTACCAATTGTGACCTAAATAACTTAGAAATTAAAAAAGTGTCTGAGGTATTGTGAAAACACCTGCGCAAACATAGGTAGTAGTTTTTTCATTGTCGTCTTTCTCAGAATTCTGCAAAGTGGAAAGCAAGATGGCGGAAGGCGAAAAAGACGACAATCGCCGGAACGGCATGTTTGATGATATTTCAGTGATTAACTATTGTATCGGTAGCTACCATATTTTTTTCTGGTGTTTCGAACATGATGACCTGCTTATTTGTAAAGTGACTCTTCCCTAACATTCATTCATCGCCAGCAATAATGCACACGCTTCATGTCCTAAATATAGGACACCAGGGCTCAGTGGTTATGAGAGCCCAAGTTCATTGCATGTTAATCCAGAGCCGTAGTGCTTTGTAAGCTTCCGATTTCTTGTTATTCCACTCGAGAACCCAGCCGTGATTCCTTAGTTAATATGTAAAGGGGTTCCGACAGCGATATTGTGCGTAAGAGGTCTGAATACGTTTTCCGCACAACATGAAAGGAACATGCGGGAGCTAGAAGATGGCCACGATGAAGTGAAGTTCGGTCAGCTTGCCCTTGCAGACATGGGCAGAAGGTATTTTGACGCAGCAAAGCCGGATTCAGCAATTTTTGCGATGTTAGATCTTACAAAGTGTCCGACAATTAGATAATGGCCTTTCAAGTGCAGAGAATGTGTGTATCATGAACGCCAAAACTTGATTTTTAACATTTTAGGTGCTCTAATGAATATATTGTTGCTACATGTTTAGCTAAACAACAATTACACGCGTTAAAAGGGCACTAAATCTGAAGTATTTAAATTTAGCATATTTCACTTTACAACCACTAAGCCCTGGTGTCCTATATGTAGGACATGTCGCCATTTTTCTTATATGCTGATGGTGTGCCCAGATTACGTTATATTTGTGCTCTAGAGGTGGTATTCAAGCCAAATACACAAGAAAAAAATTCTCTACCCGTTAAAAAAAATTCAGGGCTGAAAGGGTTAAGGGTCCGGGCTGTCGTATGCTGTCGTCGTCTCAGGTCTCTTGGTGTCACGCAGGCAAAACCATGCATAGCATAGTCGTTTATAGCATAGCCATGTATAGTAACGTATAGCAAGGGGTGGGAAAGGGAGGCGAGGGTGAGGGGGGAGTGATGTGAGGATGAGGAGGAGAGAAAGGACGATGGGAGGGTAGAACATAGCATAGCTGTGTATGGTGCATTAGACTAAGCGGGTGGAAAGGGGAAGTGAGGGTGAGGGGGGATGGAAAGAAGGAAAGGAAGCAAAGCCTATCATAGCCGTGTATGGTATAGTATAGCTAGAGCAGGGGTCTCAAACACGCGGCCCGCGGGCCGCATGCAGCCCGCGAGGCTCTCGGTTGCGGCCCGCGGCCCACACATGACTGTCTTTGCCCCACATTTTACAGCGAAAGCTGTTATGAGATCACAACGAGGGTCGTTTCTGCGCCGTAGTTGTCCGCCGCCGCCGCCGCCGCCGCCGCCGGTGTCCGTAACCAATATCGCACGAACTAAGAAAAAAACTAACTAAATAAAAAAACACCTATGACAGAACGGGAATCGAACCCGGGTCTTCTGCGTGGCGGCCCAGCACTCTACCACTGAGCTACCCGGCTGCTTGAAACTGCGGTGCAAACTGACCCTATGCAAGCTTCATGTCGTGTAAGGAATCGCGTTAATGTGTGTTGTAAAGCGTTTTAGAGCAGTAAAGTAAGAACCAGGCGTCACACAATGCGAATTGCGTAACGAGAGGGTTGTTCAATGCTCCAACCCATTACAAAAGCCTGGGGCATAATTCATCATCATCATCAGCCACAGCATCAACAAAGTGCACATAATGCGTCACAAGAGTGTAGCGGGTATACCGCGCTTTTCCGCAGAATGACGAATGAATGGCATAGTAGACGCTTCCCCACTACACAAAATTTATGATGATTTATGGCGTAGTGGGTACCATGCAAGTGGGCTTGTAGTAGTTGCCCCAAGAGTGTTCAAAAAAGGGTCAGAAAGGCCGCTCTCCCAGCTTTCGCTGTGACTGTGCTGCGCGTTCCGCGCAGGCCTGGCGGTTTTTTTATTTTCTTATTATGTTCGGGAGCTACACAGGCATGACTGGTTTAAGGCATTGTCTTCATGAGGCATCCCATGTATTCACCTTCTTCTGAAATATAACCGTGAAACGAAAGTTATATTTCAGAATCGACGTCCACATCTGAGTCATATTGGAGATCGGTATTGACATACTGTTGGAATCCTGGCTCAAAATCTCCTTCAGAAATGACTTTTATATTAGATATGGGAAGTTTTCTTTCAAATGGCTTTGTTTGCTGGCAAATTCTACCCCCCCCCCCCCCTTCTCGTTTTTACCTGTTTCCTAGCGCCGGCCCTTGCGGGACTAAATTGTGTGACTGCGGCCCGCTGGCTGAGGTGAGCTTGAGACCCCTGAGCTAGAGGGTTCAAAAGGAAAGTGAGGGTGAGGGGATTGAAAGAAGGAGGGGAAAGCAATGCTCATAGCCGTGTACAGTATAATATAGCAAGAGGGTTGAAGTGAGGGAGAGGATCGTGTGGGGAAGGGAAGGGGGGGAGGGGAGAGTGAATCATAGCATATCAATGTCTACTACAGTATGGCAAGGGGAAACGAGAAGTGAGGGTAAGGAGGAGAGAAAGGACGATGGGAGGGTAGAGCATAGCATAGCCGTGTTTAGTGCAGAAGACTAAGCGGGTGGAAAAGGGAAGTGAGGGTGAGGAGGGAAAAAAGGAGGGCAAGGTACAGCATCACATAGCCGTTTATAGGACAGTATAGCAAGGGGGGTAGAAAAGGGAAGTGAGGGTGAGGAGCGAGAAAACGAGCAAAAACAAAATGCGAGTGGCGACGATACCTTGAACGAACTTCCCGCACCTGTCATCATGACGTCATAGATTTTTACGGCGTGTACTAGTGCCTACGTGGTTCCCAATCGCTAAAAAATAAGTACACGGTTTTCCGAGAGGGCCAAAGACTTATCTTGCCAAGTTTCAATGAATTTGGTTGACCCAATGTGGCCAAAATACGACAAGTTTGCTTTGAAATCCATGGCGTCAGGCACGGAGATTTCGGGGCGAAATTTAAAAATGTAACTTTAACTCTTGGTTCACTCTATTAAAGGGGCCATGACACGGTCACCCAAAAATCAGTGGTTTTCAGTGAAAACTAGAAGTAGAGGGTCTATTATGCCTATACACATAGGCGTGCGCACGAGGGGGGGGCAGAGGGGGCGGCCGCCCCCCCTAGTCACCTGTGAGAGGGGGGGCGCAAATTCTGCCCCATACATTGACTTAATAGGAAGGGGGGGGGGGGCGTTGCGATAAACCTTCGCCCCTCCCTGCCCCCCCCTGAAGGGGAACCCTGCGCACGCCTATGCCTATACAGATATGAAAATTGGGCCGTAAAATAATATTTCAGTGCAAAACAAGCCCTAGAAGTCACCTGCTGTAAACCCTGCCCACCGCCAGCGACCGCCATTTTGCCATGACGCGTGTGACGTCATGTGCTGGAAGGAGAGAAGACGTCGTCTTCTACCGAAGTTTCAGCCGCTGCAAATCTTTCAAATTCAGTACCAAGCTGAAGAAAGCTGAATTATCTCAATTTCACGCACAGCTGACCACGGAACTATACCCTTCGCCTGAATGCAGATGCTCGCACAGCTAGCAGTTTGTTACGTCACTGCTTGCGAGTGCGCCACTGTTGCCCGACTCTCAGGCCACTCGGGGGTTTGTAAATGTATTCAATTATAAATTAGGTGCCCGACCAAATGCGCTGAAATTTCGCCAGCTTATTTGTGATTGCACAAGAATTAACCCACATAACTGATTATAATCGAAAATTGGCTGTCATGGCCCCTTTAATATGCCTGTGATGGTTAGATTAGCGACATTAGTGTTTTCGGAGCACAATTTATCAGTCTAAGCCGATTCATCATTTAACTTTAGTGTCCCTTTAAGGCATGCTGAGGTTCGGGGTCGTGGGCACAATTACTCGTCGCGAACGCACTACTTTGTATAGGCATTACGATACTCAAAGTATAGAAGCATTGCGAACGTAGGCACTGCTCCCGTCAGAACTGTCTAATGTCAAGGACGGCAGAAAACCGGTCGCTATGTGGTCCAGCGGCCATGGCTTCAGGCTACTGAGCTTTGAGGTTGCGGGCCCGACTCGCCGTCTCAGTTTAGCTTAGTGACACCCGTGCAACTAAATGAAAAAAAAAAAAAAAGAATAGTTCGTATGTCCGAACCAGAACCGGACGGTTATTTTCCGCAGCTCTCAAAAATCTCGCTTCCACTATCTATATACGCTTCTTTAGCTCGTGTTTTGTGCAACGAGCGTGTCGCAAGTCCATGTCGCAAGTTGCCGCCTGCAGCCGTGGTATAAGCGGCAGTGGACGCACCAACCATGACGAAACAGCTTGCCCTCGACGTGGCTACCGGGCGACAGCGGCGCACCTGTGCTGACTTCGCCAAGTGACTGGGTCATGGCTGGCAGTTCCGGGAGTAGCCCGGCTGGTCCGTTGACATCGCGGGACGCGAGGGGGGACGTTCAACCCCACGTGCAACCACGTCCGTCGTCGTCGTCGTCCAGGAAGCGCCGCCGCTTATCTGCAAGAGCAGCACTTTCTTCTTTCGCTGCGCCGCCGCCGCCGCCGCTGGCCGATCGAGTCTTCGCGCGCGCAGTTAACGGAACGGGAAAGTGGTCTCGGCCCCCCGCGGCAGATCGATCGACGAGCCAATCGGTCGGTGATGAGCGCGGATTCCGACGCCGTAGGTCGGTTCAATGCCACCACGGGACAGAATCTCCCTCAGGGAACCAACCGGTTGCGACGCCGCGGCCGTAGGCCCTTCTACGTTCGAGGCCGGTCCAGGATTGTTCATCACCTCGCGCTCCTGGCGCTGGCTGGTCCGCAGGCTCAGCGCCCACAGCAACAAGAGCAGGACCAGATGTGGAAGCAAGGGGGAAAGTAAGAAGAAATAAACAGAAAAAAAAGGAACGAATTACGTCGGTGCCCGGGCGTTCGCGGTGTAACCAAGGGATGGATATCGGCGGCACTCTTCGCTGCTGCAGCTTCTCAGAGCGTCGTGGCTCCGGGCGAGTGACGATAAAGAGAGGAGAGAAAGTTTTTTCCCGGCGAAACGGCTTCTCCGCCGGCGCTATTGCGCTGCTTATACCTCGGGCTGCATTCGGGTTTCCGGGGTTATTTCACTGAACGGCCGTATGCAGCGAAGCCAGCTCGGGCAGGCTACTTACTCGGCAAGAAGCGACTATAAGCGAACGGCCATCGCCTGCAAAACAGGGTTCTTGTGCAAGCACCGGCAATGAGGAGAGCACGAGCGGCTTGTTGTCAGCTCTTTGCGTCAACGGCTGCGTGCTCCTAACATTTTCGACTTCAGCGCCGGAATCGAGAAGATAGCATCGCGCAAATGGACCCGAGAGCGTCATCACTACGCTGCTTCGATCCAAAGATACGAGTTAGCGAGCAAGCCTATGTCTTGCTTAAGTACCATATAAAACACAGCTTTCATGAAGTGTCGTGGCCTGAAGCAAGAGTCCGATTCATCGTCCTTTCAAATGCAAGCACCGCGTCCATTTATCATTCCTTCTTCGCCTGAAAGTGCACTTGTTGTCCTTAACTGAACGTAACTGCATGGTTGTCCCTTCCGTGAGGCGCAAAAATGTGAGCATTTAGTTTCTATGTCGATTAGAGGCTTATGCTGACGAAGCTTACTTGTTTATTTAAGGCAGCATGGCCTTGAGGGGCCATGTTGGCACTCCCGTTGACGAGACTTGCGCAAGACTTTGCGGGACTTCGCAGAAACTGAGGCCACGTAAATTTCTCGTAAGTTCTCGCAAGGCTCCGTCCAAAAACCCCATGCAACTTACTCCGAGAAAGCTATGACGTCACATCGTCGATCGCCCAAAGCTGGGCCTATCTGAGGTGCAGACTACTTGAGGTTGTGACTGTGGCCACAGCCACGATTCCTTTCCTTCTCTCCGTTATAACGCATGGCGAAACCTCTCCTCACTGCAACTTGTGTCCTGCAGAGCCGACTTTAGTCACGTCTTTCTGAACTGCCCGAACAAACCCGGGCCCCCGTGGCGAGTGTCAGAACACCAGGAGTGATGGGAGGCTGCTCTGCTAAACTCGCAACCGGAGCTACAGCTCCAGACAGTGGGCTGGGCCAGAGTAGTCGCCGAAGCACAGAAGAGTCCGGCCATCTAGAGTGGCCCGGGGGCCCACCGTCGCCCTGCTTCTACCAAAGCAATCACTTAAATTACAAAATTAGAAAAAAATGTAACTGATTACGAGTAATCGATTACATGTAACGCGTTACGTACAACTCTGCTCGAAATAAGCGCTGCGTCATCATCGTCATCACGCTCTCATGCCTTGTGCTTAAACATGTCGGCGATAATTTGTGCCGTCATCATCGAACACAGTACAGTTCGGAAGTATTGCTAGTGTGTACATTGTGCATATTTGCAAGCTTCATGTTGAATTGTATGAGATGAATCAGCGTCAGACTGAAACGTCATAGGATCATTACCGTCGGAAGGGGGGGTGCAAAAGGGGCACTTAATTGCCACACAATCACTTCCCACTACCACAGCCACAACGGCGCTCCCCCTACCCTGTTTTGCATCACCAAAGACAAAATCCTGCTGACACCCATGAATAGAATGGAAAGACAAATCATGAATAAATCAGCCGAGAGAGTGTAAAAGTATGGTTGGCGAATAATGTTCACAACGCAAACGTGATGGTCAGTAGTTTTTGCTATGGAAACAGGACTCTGGATTGTCGGTCAGCCTGGATAGAATATGTGCGAGAATACCTTTTTATTGGTCTATTAGTAGCAGTGACCCTGATCATGATAACGAAGTTTACAGACGAATAAAATTGTGTTGAAGTCTATGTCTACGGCAGGCGCAACCAAATTATGGCCGGCAGCTTACCGCTGTTCTTGAAAAAAGCACAGTCGCCGCATTAAAGCTGTTCCAACATATACAAAAACTCGGAGAGTGACAGTGTAACTTGAGAACTTAAGGAGCATGCCGTGAGCTACGGAATGAGAAATGTTAGGCGTAATACTAAGACACAGGAAAAGAGCGGTGAAGATTAGAGAGTGAACAGAGGTAGCCGATAACCTAATTGGCAATAGGAGAAGTAAAATGTACCTGAGTAGACCACGTAGTGCCTATAAATATAGGACAGATAGTTGGGCGTCTAACAGAGTCACAGAAATCGAAGGCCCGTTGACACGAGAAACTTCTGTCAGTGGGCCTTCGATTTCTTTTCAGAGCATTGAAATTGGACACCTTTTGAAAAATAGTCCGACAGCCTTAGTTAATGAATTTTGGTTGTTATTCAGCGCCGTTTCTATCGCTTTCACTTCATCCAGTCCAAATCACTTTTATTGCGATAGCAATTATATGGGCACTCTCGGCGGATTTTTGCCGTCGCCGTCATGTCCCGTATATGTATCAGAAGAAAAAATTCTGGCGCACCCACCCGGGGATTCGAACCATCGACCCCTCGCACCGCCTTAGGCAACTCTACCACGCGCCATGCATACACCGGCCTAAAATTCAAGTACACTTTGTAAATTTCAAAGTGCGTTCGGCGAAAGCTTGTGGCCATTCGACTGACTATGCCATGTCTTTTTTTTTTCTTTTTTTTCATTTTTCTTTTTTTTTTACACTGTCTGAGCAATCCCGTGATTGCTGAGAACGGCGCGAACGGACGGACGGACGGACTCGAGTGTGAGACATTAGACAGTTATAGTATAGCGGGCTTAGCGTGATAGCGGGCTTAGCGGAATAGCGGGATCGAAGTGCGCATGCGCAGTACGCTAAAAGACCCGTAGCGTGTAGCACACGCACGCTATTTTTCAGATTTAGCGTTACCGTGTCTGCGTGGTCTACGTAGTGTACGTAAAACATGGCGGCGGTTTTGCACGCCCGCTTCGAACTGAATTAAGCGTTGGTGGGGACAGATCCACTTCTTTCGTAGCTAACAACTGTGCAAAATGCCTTCAATTGCCTTCAGGTAGCTTCGACGACCGAGTATTACGGATAACTTAGCCTAGTTTTTGAGATCGCTTCCCATTTCGAACGCCCGTAGGCCTAACTAGAAGATCGGTGTAAACAAATCTGCAACATAAAAATTCGCGCTTCTGGTGCGTGGTTCATATTTAATTACTTTCATTAATACTAGATAAAAGTACTAATATTGCTGCGCGCCGGGATGCAGGCGAGAATTCTCAGTTTTTTCTTTTCACTCTTTTTAATGCATTCACCCTCCGCTAGGTGATGCCACCGTGCCAGCTTGGGTACGTAAACGCTATCCCGCTATACTATAACTCGCTTTCCGCAGCGCACGGTAACGGTACGGTAGCGCTATTCCCGTAAGGCCCGCTATCACGCTAACGCTATACTATAACTGTCTATTAAAGGTTTCCGCCTTAAAAACGGCGAGCTATTTATATATACCATTTACTGCTGATGGTAAGCAGATCTCGGAAGAGCTTGAGTGTGTTCTCAATTACGCAACACTCATACATTTTCTTCAAATTTGAAAACTGCCCTTGAGACGCGCACGAAATGTGGCCGCTTTCTGTATCACTCGCGATGAGGAAAGGTAAAAAAAAATAAAAACGTCGGGTACACCTTGCGTCAGACGCCACCACGGGGCAGGAGACACAGAGGGGTCACTCCACGCGCCGCAGTTTCAAAGAAAAAGAAATATCTAAGAACGTGCAGTGCGCAGCTGAAACACAAAGAGGTAACAACTCTGACAGTTGTTAGTCCGCATGCAGGAAAGAAAAAAGTTTAGTTCGCGCTTGTCCTGTGCGTACCTGTGCGTTCGTTTCGAACGTCCTTCTTTGTGTTTCAGCGGCCCACTGCAAGTTTCGAGCTGCTTGTCGTTCTTCGTGTGACATTCCAATTTCTTGTTATCGCATTCATTGTTTCTCCCTTGCAGCGAAACTGACTTTTATTCCCTTTCACAATGGCTGAAAACCTTACTGCAGACTATCAGAATTGACTGCATCGGAGCGAGCTGATAGAGATTAAGACATAACACTAAGGAGAAGTATACAGGGGCCATTTGCAATGTATTTAGAGCAGCATTTGTCAAGTACTTGCAAGAACGTCAGACATATCCGAGCTCGCTGCTCTATCGATGCCGTGTTTGCTCATCACTTTAAGAAGACCCGAGACTGTGGTCTAGCGGTAATGGTGCTCGATTGCTGACTCGAAAGTCGCAGGATCGAATCACGGCAGCCTTTCGATGGAGGTGAAATGCTAGAGGCCCGTGTACTTAGATCTTAGTGCATCTTAAAGAACCCCAAGTGCACGGTCGAAATATTCGGAGCCCTCCCCTATATACGGCGGCCCTCATAATCATATTGAGGTTTCGGTACGAAAAAACCCCAACAAATTAGCCAGCAATAACAGCACTCAACCGAACACCTCCCGGCTCATCTCGTCTCAGCCACCCGCCACGGCGGTCCTGGCGGCCGTATTTCAATGGAGACGAAATTCTGCAGGCCCGTGTCCTTAGATTTAGACGCACGTTGAAGAACCCCAGGTGATCGAAGTTTCCGGATCCCTCTACTACGGCGTCTCTCATAGTCACATGGTGATTTTGGGACGAAAAACCCCAGCAACTACTATCATCTTTTCTCAACTGCTGCAGACGTCGATAGGCGAACTGGTCGTACCAGTTGTCCGTTTCTAGCATGTTCTTTCCGCCCGCGGTAAACAGTGCGAGACAGTGCTCATCACGCCAAAGCCGCCTGTTGCACAGTCGTTATTTCGGCGGCGTTCGAGCAACTTCGACGAGCCACGAGCTTCGTTCGCCCCCCTTGACGATGATGGAGAAGGCGCACGTGCCGTGCGCAATTACGGATAACTAACTAACGCGCTCGCCCTTGACGCCGCCGAGCCCTTCGAAGCGGTTACTGTTACTTTTTCTGTTTGCCGAAGTATGTAATCGAACGACTAAGACGGTGGCATAGGCGAGAGGCTTCCGAATTTCGGCGCTGCCAAGAAGGGGCGAAATTTATGGTGCAGTGAAATTGGGCGTCATTACTTGCGCCGCTGGCTAATAGGCGGAGCTGTCGCAACTGCGACATGTCCAACGTAATGAGTCCCGAAGTGGAAACTTTTCTTGGTGTGTCAATAAACTCGGCGGACCTCACACTCTCGCACATATTTTGTTGCTGTTGTTGTTGATGTTTTCTACGCTTGTTGTGAGGCAATTACGTGCCATTAATTATGCATCTGGATCACGCCGATTAGTCTTCCGGATGGGTATCATTTTGTGCGAGCTTTCTTTTTCGGGGCGACACAATTTTCGCCGCGGGTACGCGCAGAGCCGAAGCAATCTCCCCCAAATCGTCCGCCGCGTTCTGTAAGTGGGGCCCCAAGGGGCCGGTGAGAAGAAAAGCATCGCCGCTCGCTGCTAGCCGTCCGCGGTAACACGAAATCAGAATATAAGCTAAAGGAAGCGCCACCACCGCATTGGCGTCCCGATGGCGTTTGGCAGGAGAGGGAAAGTCGCTAAAGGGGAAAGCGTCATCGTTGCTCCATACGCTTCAGGTATATAGGACTAGACACCGTACCTACACTGATGTAACTTCTACGCTGCACTGTGTAAGATTTTACCCGTCCGTAAACCTTCGTGCGAGAAAGGAACTGCAGCAGAACATTACCAGTAGATTACCAGAAAAAATAACACCTACATGTCGCTACAGCGCAGCAAGCACGACGCACGTTGTGCCCTATAGACGAAGTTCTTGGGGCTTCACCTGGCGTATCGGTGTAATCGTAAACAGTGGCTACTTCTGCAGCAGGGGAGCACAAGCCTTAAACTGGCAGGATAAAGGATGTGGTATCTTTTCGCCGAATTAGAAGCATTAACGAAAGAGGAAATCCTCAGGTTTGCTGGAACAGCGTTACCTGAGATCGAATGACGATTCTGCAGACCGGCCCCCATAAAGGGTAAGAATTGATGATCGTGCAGGAACGAAGTGAGTTCAGACAGATGGGGATTAATCAATACTGGTACAATTCCACCACCCTGTAATGGGTCTTCTAGGCGTGCTGCCAGAGGGACCATGGGGCAAGGCAGGATGGTGTCGACTCGCCCGATAGGGCAGCCGAGGCGATGCATTTCTTGGAAATCCAGGCTCCTCTGGGCAGCACACAGGTGGCGTTGAATCTTTTTGCTAAGGGATTGCAATGACATTAAAAAAAATCTACTAAGACCTGAGTTGTCCGGTGAATGCCACCTCGTTACGCAAAAAAAAATAGTAGGAGCTCTCAGTTCAGCACTGGCCTAACCGCAGAGTCGTCAGCTACGGGGAGTGAGAGAGAATACAGAGAAACGCTTGGCCCCCCTGGGCCACATACCATAGTCGCCCTGATTAGCAGCTGCATTTTGATGCGGACATGTACTAAAATGCTGTCCAGAATGAACCTCGCACACACAAACCTCAAAGTTTTGATCACTGACCCCAACATCGATTTTGTGCGCCTCCATCTCTATGCACAGTTAGTCCGGCTAGATCTTCCTAAATCATTATAGCGTGTGGCAGCGCACAGCGGGGTAAAGCACGACACGAAACAAAAGGACGTACACGAGCATTCTTAGCGTTTGTGTATGTCCTTTTGTTTCTTGTCGCGCTTTCACCCAGGTTGGCTGATCATTATAGCGCTGCCATACGCTATAATGATCAACCAACCAGCCCACCAGTACATTCTAACCTTCTTAAATCAGTCAATCAGTCAGTCGGATTTACTGCCCGTTAGGGGGAGGGGTGAGGTACGACCCATTATCACCACTCTAACTGTCACACGTTCCGTTTGTTCGCATGCACCGTTCCGACCTCAGCACCCCTTGATGTCGACGCGAGGAAGTCCCCGTGCGCCCAACCGGGCCTGGCGCGTGGGCACACCGCGGGACTGGCCACGCAGCGTTAACACGCAGGGAGGGCGGCCACATTCGCCGGAGCAGTGAAAGTGATGGCACGGCGGTGGCGGCTGTAGAGATCAGTGGGGCGTGCTGTTACGTATGCGCGAGGCCGGCACCGCGCCCAGCTGGCTCGGTCTATCATCACGCAGCACAGGGCCCAAGTGCCCGCGCTGCTTCGATCAGAGCTTCTTCGCCTAGAAGAGAGACCGCTTGAAGAAGAAACCAGTTCCCCAAAAATAAAGAAGGCGTGTGCTGGCTGCCCAAAGGGGGGGGTCAACGACATAATAAATGCGGCCTTGGGACACCACCAATGTGGGCCCGACGCGTCCCGAAGTCTGCGGCCTGCACCGTCCATGGGCGGTGCGAAGGGGTGCCCCCGAGCGCCCGGCGAAACACAAAACTCGAAGACGATGGATGGATGCAGCAGCTGAGCGCAGTGCTGCTGCGTGAGCCGCGATGCACTGCCGGCGCATAGCGCAATTACCCAGCTCTGCATAGGTTTACCCAGCCCTTCTCTCCTGTCGCCAACTCCGCGCAGCCACCGATCTCTCCGACGGGACGCGCATTCTTTCAGCGCGAGCACGCGCATCCACGCGTGGTCGGCGCTCCAAATGCATGCAGCACTGCAGGCGCCTCAGGAGAACCATGCAGATCAGCCTGTCCGGACAGCCCGTACCTTTTTGACCATGCGACATGTAATGATGACCTTGAAGCAATACACCGCTGCCTGCATGGGATGAGGCGAATTCCTCAAAAAACATCGAAAAGAGAGAAGAGTTGACGGACACATTCCAATAAGGTCAGAGGTATCCTGGACGTACCGCTTGCCTGCCAGCCCTTTCTTCGCGAACATTCTTTGCTGGCCGCAAGCGGGAACACCCCGAGTTAGCAGGCTCTCACACGCTACCTATATTCGAGGAATTCAAACTCATCGTTCCACGGGCCTGAACACAACTGCACCCAACTGCCAATGGAAGACGCTCCGACGGTGCAAAGAGCTAGAGGCGTGCAGGCAGCCAGCGCAAGGCCGTGAAGATGATTCCCTTCGGATGCCCCCCCGGTACCATTAATCTTACGCGGCGATTGAGAGTGAGAGTGTGAGATGGTGGGCGCACCTTTTCGTCGCCCGGCAGCAATTTGCCCCGCGGCGCGTGCGGCCAGCGCTCTATAGGTCACCACACCGGCCAGGACTGGGCGCGGTGGGTCCGCAAGGCGTTTGGGTCAAGGACACAGCTCGGGCTGATCTCTTCGTGACCCAGAGTGGCTCTCGAGCCATTGTCTCCCAGACGCCGGCCCTCATTCGCATGCGTTGGCTTCATTGCTGTGTATCTAACGACCTGTGCGCTTGGTAAGCTCACAGCGTTTTTCCGGTGGCATTCTTGTCGCTTCTGCAAGCCCTTATAAGAGGCCCTACTGACCACGTCACGTCGCTTCGCTCCCCTTGACGACGGATTCTTACGGAGCAGCAAACCAGTCGCAGCAAAAAGAGCTTCACTTGTATGTCCTAATATACCTGAAGAAAACGCATGATATATGTACTATAAGTATAGAACGCGTGCCAATAGTGGAACGAAGTACGACGGGCCAAATGCCTCGTCGATGCAGACCGGACGTTTCAGTCTACTGCATCGGCACGCACCCGCCGCGGTCGTCTAGTGGTTACGATGCTCGACTGCTGACCCGAAGGTCGCGGGATCGAATCCCAGCACCGGTGGCCGCATTTAGATGGGGGGCGAAATGCTCGAGGCCCGTGCACTTAGATTTAGGCGCGCGTTAAAGAACACCACATGGTCAAAATTTCCGGAGTCCTCCACTACGGCGTTCCTCATAATCATATCGTGGTTTTAGGACGTAAAACGCCAGCAGTAATTATTGAGCATCGGCACACAGGCTTTCACCTTCAAGTCGTCTTAGCCATAGTGTAAGGGACCCTCACAATTTGTTTTCTCGATGACGACAGGAAGAAAAAAAAATTATTCGTTCCACACAATGCTTCGAGATATCCCGCGAAAGTGCAAATTTACAGCGGTGCTTGAGGGCGAAAGAAAAAAAAAAAACTAGAATTCCTGACTTCTGAGACTCTGACGTAAGTGACCTTGTTTTCCTGGCGCTATAGATATGATCCAGTCGAGGGAACCGTAAGACCAGGCCAGCCTTGAAGTTGCTCGCTCACTTTCTCTCTGCAGCCTTCAACCTTCCTTCACAAAAGTAACATTTTTAGCGCAAATTTACCCGTTACGCAGTTAGCGAAGGACAAAGCGAGAAATTAGCGACGCAGAGCACGGAGGAAAATGAAGAAAACAGTGGGCATTCCGTCGGCTTACGTGCATGATGAAGACACGACGGCGAGATTCGAGCGAAAGTCAGCATGCACATCGACACCTCGCGCTGGCTGAAAGTGACTTCGGAACACAGAACCTAGAGGACAGTGAGAGGTAAACTGAACACATCGCTAGAGTGTACTAGAACAGGGGAGTGCCCGGAACGAGCTTGGAAAAGTGAAGCCCAAACAGGGTCAATCCGCTTGTGGCGCTGCGGGATGTAGTCTGCAATGTGTCGTCGTTTTAAGAGTTGCGCGCGGCTCCGCCAAAATGGTGCAGGGGTAGAATGCCCGCTTCCCACTTAAAAGGCCCGGGTTCGTATCGCAGCTGTAGATGGTGTATATTTATTCTTACTGTCACTTTTACAGCTGTATTGCTTTGCCTTTGTTTCTTAAATCTAGCTTCAGTTGCTACGTATTGCTACAAAAAGTGACGCAAAATGTGAAGTAAAGAAAAAATTTGACATTGAATTTGACCCCTGTTCTAGTACACTCTAACATCGCTAAGTATTGATAGCTTGGACGTGACGTCATGAACGCACAACATGGCTCAAACAGGGCGGCTTAGATGACGTCAAGACAGCATAATCACGCGACAATTAACCTGCTTCAGTGTGATAACTACGTTGCTGGAACGTTATTGGGCCTCTGTGCATGAATAACAAAGGAACCAGCACGCGATGTACTGATAACACTAACGTGACATCACAAAGTTCGCGTCCCACTATGCTGGTGCTCAAACGTGGCTGTTTCAGTGACGTCAGTATACAAGCCATCTGTAGACAAGAATTTTCATCCATATTTTCTTCGGAGCTGCCCGAGTCAGGTGAAACGAACGACCACGCATTAGCAACTGGTTCGCTGTTATCGCATGCTTTCCGCCAGTGTTCACTCGTTCGTTCTGTTGCTCGCTCGCTCGTTCTCTTAAACTGCGTTATGTGTTCTTTGTAGTCTGTCCTTCGTAGCGTATTCCTACCATGAAGCGCACCGCCAAGCCAACACTCACCATCAGCTAACCAAACCAGCAGTCCTTGTGCTGGACGAGCCGACAAGCGATAGCTGGGTGAACATTATGTATGCTTGATGTAAAAGTGGGTGCGAAAATTAAGAAAAAAGACTGGTCGATATGATAATAATAATAATATTTGTTTGGGTTGTACGTCCCAAAACCACGATATGATTATGAGGGACTTCGTAGGGAAGGGTTGGTTCTAGTAATTTCGACCACCCGGGGCTCTTTAACGTGCCCCTGAAGCTAAGCACACGGGCCCCCAGCATTTCGCCTTCATCGAAATACCACCGCCGCGGCCGGGATTCGATCCCGCGACCTTCGGATCACCAGTCAAGGCACCATAATGGGACCACCGCGGCTGCATGGTCGATAGCTCAATCGAATGCTGGCTGATTCACTGACTATCTTTGCGAAGAGTGTGAGCGCGGCTACGACGACTTATATTGTGTATTTATCTTGACGCTTGTAGACAATACTCGCTCCTGTGAACCGCGGCGAGCACTGCTGGCGGCAGTGCGTGCACACGTGCGAGTAGTCATTTTTGTTCGATTGACAAGGCGGGCTCCCTTAATTTAAGACGAGCGTATTGGCAACTCTGGCCTGTGTACACGACCGCACGACAGTGGGGCAAAATGCACAGCGTTGGCTGCGCGAGATACATACCTGTTGACGCGCTTTATACCTTATAAACACCAGAGGAATTTCAGTGCGTTTCGTTTGCCCGCCCCTCAGCGTTCGGGCAATCTTGCTATACTCGCGGACAACTTTTCTTGGAAATGAAGCGAAGGCTACAGAGGCAAATCGCGCGTATCGTATACCGCTATTAAATGCAGTCCCGTAATTGTGTCCGTATTTTCTGCGTGACGTATAAAAAGAGTCCATTATTTTCTAGATGTAGCTCTTTGAGGCAGGACGCACTGCATTTCTCTTACTTTATACGTGGTCACTTTGCGTTTTTGCACGCTTGAGAAAGTTGCGCCTTTTACCCGTTCCTCAAACGCTGAGCGCTGTCTTTACGTTGAAATGCAGCGCTGCTAGCGCGCTGCCACCACTTTCTATAGCGCCACGAGACGCGTGCCGCACAGGACTATACTTCGCGTTGGAATACATGTGCAGAAGCTCCGCCCACGTAGCATCCCCTCAATTCCAAGAAAATTTCGTCAATAGCGCTGCACCCACCGCGGTGGTCTAGCGGTTATGGGGCTGAACTGCTGACCCGAAGGTCGCGGGATCGAGTCCCGGTCCCGGCGGCTGCATATCACTAGAGGCAAAATGCTTGAGGTCCGTGTGTTTATACATCTGGGGGCACTTAAAAGAACCCCAAGTTGTTGTAGTCCAAATTTCCGGAGCCCTCCACTACGGCGTCTCTCGTAATCATATCGAGGTTTTGGAACGTAAAACCCCAACAATTGTTATTGTAAAACTTCACAGACCATATCATTTCCACCGAATACCCATATTTAAATGCCGTTTACCTGGCGAAAATTGGAGCCAGCAATGTTTCGCGAGCGTCCCATGGTTACCCTATATAGTGTTGCGATGCTTCTGACGTTGCAGTATGTCTAAGGCAATTATTTCCTGCAAGGCAGTTAAACAAAAATGAAAATGCGCCAATTTTTCTCTGTGATTCCAAGCAAAATAGTTTTTTTCTTGCGTGTATGTGTATGTCACTGCTTTCGCGAATGAACTTAGTGGAGCGTCACAGCGAGCCCCGTGCTTTCTCTCTCGCTCGTTGTGCCTCGTCAGTTTACGCTGTTTCACGAAGGTCACCGACTCGCCCAAATTCCAGTCTCCATTGTTAAGAGGAGCCAGGCATGCCAGTCGAGCGTTCGTCCTGTTACGCAAGACGCATGTTTTCCTCACTACAACTACACAACGCGGCGCTTTCATTCATCGCTTGATCCGGGATTAGCCGCAAACTCGCGCCGACTGAAACTTTTCCACGGCCGATCCACGGGATTCCCAGTACGTGACGCTATTTGCTTTTCAACTGCGCAACTCAGCACGGAAACAAGCAAGATGGCTGGAGGCAAAGTGAGCGGGATCGCGTTCTCAGTGTATGTGGGTTAGTAGTGCCGAGCTATGGCGTCACTGGCGCGGGCAAGGCATCTGTTATCCCACAGTAAGCTGCAGCAAGGTCTACTGCGAGATGCCCTTGGCCGAAAGTCACGCGCTTTGCCCGTGGAACGCGGATGCTCTGGGGCCATTCAGCCATGCTCGCGAGAATTAAGGATATTTGAATGCATTTGAAAGGTGCGCTTAGTTAACACAGATACAGGACTCATCGATGCTTGAGACATATACAGGACTTCTTGATGTTTGAATTACTTCCATATAAGACTACTGAGCTTGCAGGGGCCAGAAAGTTTTTACCCCCCTTTTCGTTTTACTGCTCGCCACGGAGGTCCAGTGGTTATGGTGCTCAGCTTCTGACCCGAAGGTCGCAGCATCGAATACCGGTCGCGGCGGCCGCATTTCAATGGAGGAGAAATGCTAGAGGTTGTGTACTTAGATCTGGGTGCACGTTAAAGAACCCCAGGTGGTCGAAATTTCCGGAGCTCTCCACTACGGAGTCCCTCACAATCATATTGTGGCTTTGGGACGCAGTACACCAGCCATTATTATTAAAAACTATTTACTGAGTTTGGGGGGGAGGGGGGGGGGGTAGTCCTACTCCCCGTTATGTATGTTCGTAAGCTTATGTATATGCGGGCTTGTGTGTACACACACATATAAAATAAACATTTCAGGGGGAGAGGGGGGGGGGGCTGAAACCCCGTACCCCTTCAATTGCTACGCCAATGTGCGCATGGTCCTCATAGGTTCTTTTTTTTTTTTTTTTTTTTTTTTTTTTTTTTTTTTTTTTTTTTTTAAGGCCAATAACGCAGTTGTTGTAAAGGCCATTACAATACCAGTAGTTGTTGCGTCATCATCCTCGTGACGACACTCCATTCACCATCTTATCGCTACGAGCACTACCACCGCTTCGGTGTACTGGCTTAAGATTCGCGTGAGTTAGAATAGTTTGTCACGTGCAAACTGTATCACTAATGGAAAATTTTGACGATTTACGAATTAAGAAACGAAATCTTCCTGGTCCAGCTAATAATTTTTTCAATAGATGCGTAGACATCTGTGCGACGATGTCATCGCTCCCAAAGACATAATGTATGAAACAGAAAGGCTCAGTATTATTTGCCTTCGAATAAAATAAAGTAAAATGAAATCATTATTTCTCCCATTTTTAAGTTCGCAGATTGAGGACCACGGCGAAAAGGCTGCCAATAGGCGTCTTGACTACAGTTTGCAGCCCCGCATATTGTTTTGCGTGTGGACAACAGCAATAAAAAAAAAAACAAAAAAAAAACAGCAAACCCATGTGATCAGTGCAGGATAAAGCAAAACACAATTGTCTAAAAAAAAAGAGCAAAGAAAAATGTGATAACAAGATATCAACGATAACAGGCTTTCCAAGCGTCTTCTTCTACTATATATCTTCATGAATTCTGTTTCTCTTTTAAACTGAAGCAGTCCGAGGTAAAATTCTCTTCACATGGAATGCACCTTTGTCTATGGGCGCACGTGATCGTGTGCTACAGCGATTGCGTCAAAGGCTGACTGTGAAGCGTTCTTTTTTTTTTCTGAAGAAATAAAGCTACGCGGCCCGTATGATAGTTGTTGCGCAAATAAATGGAGCAGCGATTTTCCTCCATTCTGTCCCTGCCAGCACACGTACCGGTATACTATAATACATCCGTGTAGCCGCGGCACTGCACTAATTTCGTCTCATTCGCGACGTATATCAGCACTTCACCTTCACCTCCCACCAGCACCGCGATTTCGAAACGATGAAGCCCCAGTGAAACCTTGGAGGTAGACCGCTTCATGATTTGCCTCCTGTGACGTAAGCAACTATCCCTGTAACCTTGTAACAAACCAGCAGCAAACCACAGCCTGTACTGCGTACGCCTTTTGGAAAAAAAGTACCATAGGGAAATGCATCGAAAATCAAAGACGTTTTTCACCGAAAGCGGCCAGTCTTAAAGGCGCAGTTTATTGCTTTTCTTTTTTTTTTTTATTGCTACGACTTGTTTCTTGCGAAATGGGAGTCCAGGGACAATGAACAGGATTCGATAAAACCGACAATTCCTGTAGGATTCACTGATCAGAGTAAGCGGTAAAAAATTAGGATCGTGATGAAATGTCAAGTGTTGCGAATAGGCGGAATCAGTATAGTCAGCTATGTGTGTATGTGAGGAAAACAAAACTAAAGATTACTTTAGGTCCAATCGCAGTGTTATAAAACGTATCCTTGTACAAATGATACCCCACAATGAATCTACGTACGTAATTAGCTGTTGCTATGCAAACCAATGCCTTGACTTGGTGTAAGTCTTACTGTGGAGCATGAAGTCGCATGAATACACAATTCGGCTGCTGCAATAGCATTTCATTAAAAAAGCGAATATCATGGTCCCTTATGAATTTGCCTAAGACGGCTCAAAGGCGAAAGTCGTCTTCTTCTTTTTCTTCGTAGTCGATTGCATTGATTCACCCCCCACCCGCCGAAAGCTTTTAGATGCGAAGCATCTTATGAACGAGGCCTGTCCCCCCCACTGTCCGCCGTAGCCAGATGACGATGACGATGACGCTGCCATCACGGCACAGCACATGCAAGGTAACCATTATACGCCATGACGATGACGCTGATGACGATGAAGAATAAGCGCGTTCCAGACCACACACCCTCTTTCTGCCATCACGGCACAGCACATGGAATGTACCCACTAAACGTCCTAACGACGACGATGACGCTGATGACGATGAGGAATAAGCGCGTTCCAGGCCATAGATTCTCTTTCTGCCATGGACGAAAACGATCGTCAACGCGCTCTCGCCCACGAAAGGCAAAACGGCAACGCCGACAACAAAGCTGCTACCCCGGTGTTGAGGACGCGGTAATCGGCCGCTCAACGGCAAAAACACATTGTATATACTGTACACACGCGTTGTCACTCATTTACATGCGCGAGTGGGCAACGTAACGGGTGATTTACGGTAAGAACGATCCCCAGTGCTTCGCCCACTCGTCATGATTCACTTCGTGGAAATGCGAGATTTTTTGCACCCAATGTGGTTTCGCACTGCCTCCGGGATCGGAGGAAGCTTTCTGCACATCACGTGGTTTTGCAGTGCCTACGAGATCGGCGCACCTTTCACCAAACGACGATGTCATGTGATGACGTCATGATTTTGTTTCTTCCAGAATATAAAAATACAGACTCATTAATCCTGTGTTGCGATCCAAGTATACGTGTTTGTTAATTTAGCATAACGTGCCTATTAAAGTTCAGCATCAAACCATGCGACGTGACGAAACCAGCCGAAAGCAAATGTTGTGGGTCTTGCTGCGCATTTTCAGGACACGTACGGTTACTTTAGTTCAGCGCCAAGGCAAACGAGTGTGACTATTAACCGCGTGGCAGCGATGACATCATTTCCAATCGCCATAACATGTCAGTATGAGAACCTAACCAGTCAACGCTCCTGCTTAGAGATGAGGGGTTCAAAACAGCACATGCTCGCGGTGTGCTATCTGATTAGGGTTTGCATGTGGCTTCTGTGCAGGCACTTGTTTTTGCTTTAACGCCGGAAGGAATTTTCGGCTTCTTTTTTCAAGATGAAGTGCGCGTGTGGGTGATAAAGCGAGAGGAATGAATGGATTGAAGGCTTAATCCGTAAGAAGCAAAAATGACCACGAGATAACCACGCATTACCATTCTGTACAGTCCCGTGCAATGCGCGAACCGATGCGTACACACACGCCGGCCAAGGTTAGTTTCTTGCAGCTTTAAATCGACCCGCTGATCTGTGGTCTAGTAGCACGCTTCTCTACATACAACCCGGCTTACAACACCGCTTACATCAACCCATCACTCTCGTCCCCCCCGTGCCGTTTCAAAATCTCGCGGAGAGCATTAGATATCGCATCTTCAAGTCCAGCGGTGTCTCTAGGCGCAGGGAGATAAAGAATAAAATAAAAAATCGATAGGTAAAGGCCCGCGAGCTCTGAAATCGCCCGATATCTTAACCAACGAAAGTTGAATCCACTCCCGTACTGAGGCTGTGCGTGTTTGTATGCGCGCGGGTGCGTAAGACCATGGCGAGTGTGCGGTGGCGACGAGATTAGAAAAGGGAAAAGCCCCCGATAAGAAGCAGCGCATGCAGGGACAGCGGCCGTCCATCCTACACGAATCCTGCAGGCGCGGTGCGGCGTAACAGGTGTCGCCCAGCGAAACACAGAACATCGAGACAAGAGGTGGGGCATGGTCAGCTGAGAAGCGCTATCTCGCAACCGCTTCGAACAGACCGTCGTCGGGACGCCTCAGCCGGCCCAGACGTGACGGCGTCCATCGATCGGGCTGGGCTTATTAAAGAAATAAACGAAAAAGACGCACGGCACAGCCAGTTTTTTGTTTCGCTGCTGATAACGAATGTTATAACGCTCGCCTCTATCGTTGCCTCTTCCCACCTTCGCCTTTTTTTCTTTCCCGTGCGTTCTCTGCTTTAGTCTTGTCTTGTCTTCGTTTATACCTGCCTAAGCTCTGGAAGCTTTCTCACCCCTTGTCGGACCGGTTGCCGCGCGACTACTTCTTCAATCGCCTTCGACTCCCCCCCCCCCCCCCCTCGCTGCTATATTACGATCGGCAACGCCTTTTTTACAGCAGGCCGCAAGCCCTTCTTCGTGGCGCACTGCGCTGAAAAAACAAAAATCAAAATATATACATCGAGCACGCAGCTGAGTCCTCCGATGAAACCCAGCTAAAGAAAGAACACCGGCCGACACACAACGGCGATAACGGAAATGTATTCGGTCCGCTTATCGTCTTCAGCGACCCTCATATGTGCTCGCTCAGTGTTTTTCCCCGCCCACCTTCTCTTTCATGCGTGGTGGTGGTTCGCGCATTGGAACCGGTGCTCTCTGCGCCATTCGGCCAGTGATCTGTAGCTTCGTTGTGACGATTTCAGCGACACAAAGGGTTAGTATAGTATAGGTATATTAGCGTTAGCACTATAGGTTACCGATCCTTTGTTAAAGTATCATTTGCGGTATGTAATTTTTGTCACTCCCATTTTTGTTTAGTGGACCAGTCGTGAAGCGCCTCCCTGAGCGTCGTCGCCGTCACTGCAAAAGACATAATTCCACGTGAGCATCAAAATGGGTAAGCGAAATTAAAGCACATCGGGACAGTGTCTCGGTCCCACCGCGCTGTTCAAACAAGGTTGTTTACTGAGAATGCAGTTGATTTTATCACTGGATTTAGCCACCCTTAAAGAGACACCAATGGAAAATGTTAAGTCGACGTGGATTGTTGAAATAGCGCCCCAGATACCTCGTAGTGCTTGTTTCGTTCCAAGGAAGTGTTTAGTTTCAAAGATAAATGGTGCCCTAGTGGTCAGCACATTCTTAGCGCAATTCAATCCACCCGCCTCCAAGAACGGCCTTGTGACGTAGCATTCGCCATGCGCCCGCCCATTAATGCCCGATAGCCGGCGTTGTGGCGCAGCGATGCACAGCCCGACGAAAACGGAACTTGCGTCTTTCTCAAGGGTAACGAGTTATTTTTCCATGAATCACAAGTGAAACGTACGAGCTGCATTTCATTACGTCTTGTAATGCACTGCAATGTTCTTTTCTACCATGAGCAATTTGAGTACTAAGTGACTGACTGCACTGAGGACGTCCTGCGTCATCAGGCTTTTGTTCCAGAATCTCCCACCGGTTGCGTAAAACATATCGAAATAAACTGATAATGCGTTCATTAAATGAGTAGCGGATAAGTTTACATGACAGCACGTCCAGATGAAGAATAAAGTAGTATACAAAGTGCGCGACAGATACTGAATATGTGGGAAAGCCACCACAACGCTAAGCAGACAGAAGTATTTGAATGAGACTGTCGTGCTTAAAATAATAATAATAAATAAATAAAAATAAAAAGCTCCACAGAAGCTTTCGTTGCGTGAAACAGGCAGGCCGTGTTTCTGAGCTCGCGAAGAACGACGCGGCAACAAAAGTGGCTCACAGGGTCAACAGCCGCCAAGTTTTTTTCAAATTTACAGCGATGTATCTGAACAAATACTCTTTCTTCCATTTAGTTGGTGACACTCTGTCCTTTTGTTGTTGGCATCAATTGTAATAGGTTTAGCCTAGACCTTGATTATCACCATCAAACCAGAAAAGCAAGAAGGCAACTGACTTATCGCTGACGGCATAATCACTTATTCTCTCAAAATTGAATTTCAGAAACAAATGAAGATTCATGCGTAGTTTTAACAAGTCACATGGTTGTCGCAGGCACCTGCAGCCCTGACAGTGGTTGAAGTTGTGTGCGCTTGCGTCGATGTTGGCCACCGTAAAATCACGATAGTTGTTTGCTACCGTCCTCCCTCTTACCCACCCACGTTCACTGCTGAGCTTCATGATGTGTTAAACACACTTACTTTGCGGCACCCTTCTAACCCCATTATATTATTGGGGGATTTCAACTTTCCCAACATATGCTGGGATACTGATCCTCCATGCTGTAATCCTTTCTCTTCACAATGTAAGGAATTCCTTGATCTCTGCTCCTTATTTTCACTGACACAATTAGTAGTGGAACCAACAAGAATCTCGAACAACGCCGCTAACATCCTCGATCTAATCCTATGTTCTCATCCTGACATAGTTACCAATGTTGCATGCATACCAGGCTTAAGTGATCACCTTGGTCTCTCGTTCAACTTATTACTTCCCGCGCTAAAACCAACTGTCGAAAAAAAGTTAATTTATCGCTATGATAAGGCGAACTTTGACGACATTAATGCTGAGCTAGCCAGCTTCCTTGATCCCTTTTTCAACCGTTTTGATTATCGCATGGTAGACGAGAACTGGATTATGTTTAAAAACAAAATACTGGAGCTGACCCACAAATTTGTCCCCTCGAGTGAAATATCCTGTAATGTTAAGAAGCCCTGGTTCAACGCACAGTTAAAAAGGCTTTCTAAGAAAAAAAAAGCGAATGTATCGAATAGCCAAAAAAAGTGGTTTGGCTTCGAAATGGGATGCCTACAATGAGTCAAACAGCGCCTATATAGCGGCAATAAAGCTTGCCAAAAAGGCATTCCACGTGCACACATTGCCGACAATGCTTGCATACGATCCCAAAAAATTTTGGCGAGTTATAAACCCTTCTAGTGACAATTCCGTGGCATTGATCGATTCCACCGGTTTAGCCCCCAGCTTCTTAATTCTGCTTTCTGTAACAACTCTGTCGTGCTTTCTAAATCCGAATTTCCTCATCTTGAGTGTTGCAATTACCCTGTTATGGATTTTATTATCATAAGCCTCTTGGGATTGAAAATGTAATTAAGGGTCTCAAGTTGTCATCAAGTCCTGGTTCAGATTTAATTAATGCAAAATTTTTGAAAAGTACTGTTGTTTATTCATCTGTTCTACTTTCAAGAATCTTTCAGCAATCCTTAGACACCCATCAGCTACCTGCTGACTGGAAGGTCGGGAAGGTGGTCCCAATTCACAAGTCCGGCAGCAGAAATTCACCCCTCAACTACCGCCCCATCTCCCTCACCAGAATTCCCTGCAAGGTTCTCGAACATATTCTGTACTCACACTTAGCAAACACCTAGACAGTAATTCATTTTTCACGAAATCACAACATGGTTTCCGAAAAAACTTGTCTTGCGAAACACAACTTCTTTCTTTTACTCACAGCCTCCATCTTATTCTTGACAAATGTTCTTTCGCTGACTGTGTATTTTTCGACTTCGCCAAGGCCTTCGACAAAAGTATGTCACCAACTTCTTCTCTTTAAACTTAGTAAACTTAGTCTTGATCCTAACCTGTTTAGATGGCTTGAGAATTTCCTCTTAAATCGGTCACAATACGTTGCATCAAACGGTCATACATCTTCATTTAACCCTGTGGACTCTGGTGTACCACAGGGATCAGTTTTAGGCCCTCTTCTTTTCCTCATCTACATTAACGACTTGCCAAACGCTGTTTCCTCTAACATTTATCTTTTCGCAGATGACTGCGTTATCCTCCGCGAAATCTCGGATAACAACGATAACAAGTCTGTACAAGACGATATTAACGCTATCTCTAACTGGTGTGACGTATGGCTAATGCAACTTAACGTAACTAAATGTAAAACAATGCGTGTAACTCGTAACAATATTCCTCCGCCAAACTATTATCTTAATAACATTCCCCTAGAAGCCGTAAAATTCTACAAGTACTTTGGCGTCTACATAACCTCGACACTTTCCTGGTCTTTACACATTGATAAGCTAATTAGCAATACTAACCGCATGTTATGATATATACGGCGAAATTTCTCTTCTGCTCCTTCCTCATTAAAATTAATCTTATATAAAACACTCATTAGGAGTAAAATGGATTACGCATCATCCATCTGGGACCCTCACTCCGCAACCCATATTCAATCGCTTGAACTAATCCAAAATATTGCCGCTCGTTTCATTTATAGCAATTACAGCCGAACATCAAGCGTAACTTCCATGAAAAACTCCTTACTACTTCCTCCCCTCTCATCCCGACGTAAGTGTTTTCGCCTTGCTTTATTTCATAATTTATATTTCTACAATTCCTACCTGCGTGAAAACCTTATATCATCTCCTTCTTATATTTCTTCTCGCATTGATCATGTCCATAAGGTTGGGATAATGCACTGCCATACCAGAACCTGTCACGAATCATTTATTCCCAGGACGTCTCAAGAATGGAACCACCTTCCCGGCACTATTGTTTCTATCAAGGACCACTCAAAGTTTCGCTTGGCCATTTCGAACATCATCACTCCCGGACTTAACTGACCAATTATTCCTTGTGTTACCTAGCCACTTTTGCTGCTTTGTTTTGGTTTTACTTTTGTATGTATTGTTAACGACTCCCCTCTGTAATACTTCGGTCCTGAGGGTAAAATAAAATGAAAAATGAAAATGAAAGCCTTTGACGGCTTTTAGACCAACCATGAAGCTCCGAGAAGTGGCTACAGTAGAGAGTATGGATAAGTTTGGACCGACGAGATGCTGTCTTTCGAACGCGCAATAGTATAATTACGTATGCAGGGACGATTCTACTGTCATCGATGGGGCATTCGGATATTTAATGAGGTACTTTGTTTCATGACCTCTCTGGGTTTTCATTACCGTGGGTGTAGCTAATGCTGCTGGTTGGTGCTCTTGCTACGACTGTATCTTAGAATAGGCTACATTGCCACCTGTCCAGCCTCAAGCCATAGAAATAGCGGGTCATACCTAAGTTTCTGTTGGACGACTTCCGCTCGCTCAGGCATAAGGTTTCCGGATATGCACTTCCGATCTCTTAAGTAATTTCACTATCGGTTTCCGCTTCCGGTATGTCGACCGGAAGGCACATCCTTCCAGTTTTAGACAGTATACTCGATCAGAAATGATCGTTCACGCCGTGGACATCGTATCACGGTCATTAGAGAAAATGTGTCAAAGAGACCTTGGAAGACACACCATGTCGTGCACTTCTGAGAGTTTGGTGAAAGACGAAGATAATAAATAATTATTGTTTGGGTTTTACGTCCCAGAACCCAGAACATGTGATTATGAGAGGCGCCGTAGTGGAGGGCCTCGGAAATTTTTCCACGTGGGGTTCCTTATAACGTGCACCTAAATCTAAGGACACGGTCGTCTAGCATTTCGCCTCCATCTGCCGCTGCCAGGATTCGATCCCGAGAACTTTGGGTCAGCAGTTAAGCACCATAACCACTAGAACACAGCGGCGGGTGAAAGATGCGTAGGTACTTCCCAGCGTGTAGGTTCCTAAAGACGCGCTAGAGCTGCTGCTATGTTTTGTCAAAGGGATATTCTTACTGCTTTTTACGGAATGGCTTTAAATTACCACGGTCAGCAAGGAGCAAACGTACCACAGAAGCCATATTTATGCGCACGAATCGTGCGCGTGGTAACCTGTGTATTTGGTCGTTGCTTATAAAAGGGCACGAGGAGAGGGATGAAGGAGATGTTGTTAAGAAAGTAAAGATGGCGCTATCCTCCGGGCTCAGAGCTGCAAGTACAAAGGAGCGGAGATCGAAGTTTTGAACCAACGTTCGGAGCAAGCGTCCGTACGCGACTTCCACCGTCTAAGCCAAGATGGCGGCGTCTATCTGAATACTTTCTCGCTTTGTTCGTGACGATCTACAGCAAGAGGATTCTAACAAGCGACGTCGTCTTCAGCAGCTGAGCGGTCACGTCGGGACCGCGTCGCATCTCCACCACAAATCGCAATCGTTAGGGCGACAGCGTGCGCTCTACTGCCTCCATAAAACAACACCGAATTGACTGCGATGCGCAGAATCTACCCTAAGCGCCATACAGAAGCGACATCTTTAACTGTTCGCTCACACATGCATCTCAAGGCAGTCGTATCGCTTTCTGTCACTCGCTCCTCTCCAGTGGGCGCAAGATTGAAGGCTCTCTCGAAATAAAACAGGACTGCGCATCGGCTTGACAGAACGGTCTCTGTATAAGTAGGGAGCGCAACCACACCCAATCGGCAGCGAGAAGACACACGATGGATGGCGTCGGGAGTTTGAGAGGGCGCGCCCGGCTTCCATCTACCGGGGGGATATGTAAGTGGGTGGTGTTTGTGAGCGCGCGTTTGTGCGTCTAGCGCTCTTAGTAGCCTCACACCGGGCGAAGTCAGTGGGTCAGCGAGATCCCGCGATGGCTATAGGCCACTGGCAGCGTGCCAACAGGAGTGACCTTGACCATGACCTTGCGGCGGTCAGGTCGCCTTCTCCCTCCCGACGCTCTCGGCAGGGCGAACCAAGAAGGTGACTCGGCTTCTTCGTCCCAACACCGGAAATCGTTTTAGGACTGTGTACTTTCTTCGCCGATCGCATCGCGCGCTATGCACGGCCGCGCCGCGAGCGGAGAAAGTGGGCATCGACGTAACAGCGCCTCTCCCTCCTCTGCGGGATGACAACAGGGAGAAAGTTAACGGGAGAGGAGAACGACCCTGAGCTCGATTCGCCCCCCTTTTTTTATCGCGATCCTTTCTGTTTTGCTTCTTGCTCCTTGCGTAACAAAGAATGCTTGGTCGTAAACAAACAGCAAATGCTGTAGGGCAGGGAGGCAGCCCCATGCATTTGAATGGATGCATGTTGTTTTGTTTGTGAAAAGGTGAAGAACGGCCTTACATAATCTCCTCGGCACGGAGTTTCTGCTCCCGCTCCCGTGAATCTGCTATCGTTTCGTCTGCTTATAGCAAGCTCTCTTAGAGCACGCATGCGCTAATCCTTCGGGCCTATAAGGCGTGAATGAAGCCACGGTCCCTTCCAGGGTTGCCGTTGGGTAGATTTGAAAAGGAGGCAAAACTCAAGTGTAAAGTAGCCAAAGTGGCCATGTCCTTAAATTTTAGCGCCAAACTTGTAGCCAAATAGACAAAAAGTGATATCATGCATAGAGTTGCTAGTATTCAACCGAAAATAATAAGATTTTGAATAAGCAAAAACGGCCGTATAACGAGCACAATATTTTCCCCCGTTGCTGAGTCTCCAAGGCGCAGGTAAGTTGCAAATGAATTAATAAATTATTTTACTTTCAGCGCGCCTGCATACAGTTTATGGACAATATATAGAGTTCTTGCAAAAGTAATTTTGTACCCACTCAGCAGGAACATAAAACGTTGAAGCTGTTTTTTCTTGACGCCATGGACTGAAATTGATACGAAGTTACAATAATAGCAGTCCAGCTTCAAATATCGAAATCGGATCGAAGATGAGCAGTTCAGCTTCATTTTATTGCGGATATCTCTTTGACGCGCTGTGTTTCAGCATTAGAATCAGGCATCAGCAGTGTGCTATATAGACAGGCGTTTCCTTACATGCGCGCGTCCCTTTGTCTTTTCAGACGGTGGGGCGCTCGTTGGGTGCCTCGATGCGCATTAGCCCACTGGCGGGAGAAGGACACGTGCGCGCATAGGCCAACACTACAGAAAAGCTCGCAAACACTGGTTATTCTTTAAATTTGCTTGCTGTTTTATCTGCAAATAATACGGAGAAATGGCCAGTAAATGCGCCAAAATAGGAGTTCAAAGCAGCCAGAAAGTAGCCATTGGCGCCAACCTGAAATTTTTGTCGCCAGACAGGGTCGGAAAGTAGCCAATTTGGCGACGAAGGCGCGGTTGAAGTTCCTGCGAGCGACCCGCCTCGTTGAACGCTTGTGACACTCCTGTGTTTGTGTGTGTGTTTCTGCTTCCCTCCCTCTCTCATTCCTCTCTTCTTTACTTTTCTGTGTCCCCTTACCCCTTCCCCAGTACAGGGTAGTCAACCAGATATTTGATTTCCGGTTAACCTCACTGCCTTTCCGCATCCCATCTCTCTCTCTCTCTTGTGCCGAAATTTTTCATGAAACCTGTTCTATGAACACCCCAACCTCATTACTACCATGATGTTGGGATAGCCGGCTCTTATGTAGCCTACCTTCCCATATTTTTCATATATGAATAAAAAAATTTAAAAAAAAAAACCTACCTCATGTTCGAAGAACTGATTTGGTGAAATGAAGTATGAAGACGGAGACAATGGCACTGCCGCCAGCAATGAGCAGTTATGCCTAGTAAGACCAGAAAGAACCGGTAGCGTACAGCTGGAACAGTCTAATTGCTTGATTAAATGAAGCTGTAGAATGTTCTAGAGCGTGACATTCGATATCCTACATAAAAATTGCTAAATACGTAGGCGAGCGTATGTATAGAAGCGTCTAGCGACGCCATACATGAAGCTGGATTGCTCCGCAATAATTCAGACCACTTATAGGGCTATCTTAATGCCTACATACGCATACGTACATATGAATGTTCTTGTTTTCCACCGCTAATAATAATAATAATAATAATAATAATAATAATAATAATAATAATAATAATAATAATAATAATAATAATAATAATAACAGTAATAATAATAATAATAATAATAATAATAATAATAATAATAATAATAATAATAATAATAATAATATCCGACGTTTTACGTCCCAAAACTACGATACGATTATGAGAGACGCCGTAGTGGAGGACTCCGGAAATTTTTACCATCTGTTGTTCTTTAACGTGCACTGACATCGCACAGTACACGGGCCTCTAGCCTTTCGCCTCCATCAATATAGTTTGGGCTCAATAAAACTTGATTCATCATCATCATCCATCGAAATACGACCGCCGCGGCCGGGATCGAGCCCACGACCTTCGGGTCAGCAGCCGAACACCGTAACCCCCACACCGCTGCGGCGAACTCTTTCCCACTGCCGCGTAGAAATTGGCTGATGTCGATGGGAATCGAGCCTGCAACCTTCTCACCTTGGGCCCAACCTACAACTATAGGTATCCTGTCCGACCTCTGGCGACGTGACTAGACACTTCTAGTCTCGTCTATGGCTTGGAGTGGCCTTCTCAAATTCTCGTTCACCCACTTTTGAAATGGCTGATGTACCCCTTACTTGGGGGACACTGGATGCAATGAATCAACCTCGCACCTTCTTCGCACTCGTTTTTGTCGACATTTGTTCTTTGTATCGGTTTTCCGCTACAGCGTCTCCAAAAGGACGGAAAAGCCGGCTAGGCAGAGCCGCAATGCCAATGAGTTGTGCGCCTCAGCTCGTCCTCAACAGGTATGAGCAGTTCTTGTTTCGGTACTCTCCGCAAGCTACCCATTGTGACGTGCCTGAATTTTGAGAGAAAGAACATGGCTGATCCCTCCGTCATAGGAATTGGTCTAACGCGAATGTGAAACGCGTCCTCACAGAGGTATTATGCATTGATACATGTCTATTGGTGTTTACACAATGTCTATTGTGTAATTTACACAATGTATATTGGTGTTTGGCAGCTATAGCACCGTTTGTCGTAGATGCTCCCACGTTGACGCCTGCAGTGGTACATCTCCATCCCGACCACTAACGCCAATGATCATGACTGAACCGTTGTGGCAGCTGCAGTTGTTAACATACACCTGAAAACAGCATATCGTGAACCCTCCGATAAGATTACATAAACAAGCACATACAAAAGTCGGAGTTTCACCGCAAGGGCGAAGCAATGAGTTTGATAGCCACAAATTGGAATGTCACTCGAAGAACGGGAAGCATCTCGAAACTTGCAGTGCTCTGCTCAAGCACAAAGGACGCACGAACAGAACACACACAGGACGAGCGCGAACTAACAACTTTCACAGCTTGACACTTGAAGCACGCTGCTCAAACGCAAATAAGGACGCATGAAACGAACGCATAAGTATACACAAGACGAGCGCGAACTAACAACGGTCACAGTTATTACTTCATTGTGTTTGAGCAGCGTGCTCCTTTCGCGAATGCGGCTGCTGCAGCGTGCGAAGTGACCTTCTTGCGCTCTTTAACTTCACGCAAACCTTGCCGGTCAAAGCACACGACGTACATCACCCTCCTCACGAGATAAGCGCGCGCGCACGGGCGACCACGCCCTGTAGGGCAAAGCACAGGCGCACGCGCATCGCAACGAAGCGGGGCAAAGAGCATTAAAGCGCGCCCTTTGCGCACATCGCGCCATCTCACCGGCGATTACGAGAACATGCTTAAGTGCTTCCGAGCTCTGCGTACCGCCAGCATAAATGGTGTATATAAATAGTGCGCTGATAGTATGCTGAAGAACGTGCGCTTTGTGGCCGAGTCGTTTAGCGCCGCGCGCTGCGGAGCGAAGGGCCGTGCTTTCGATTCCCGGTGACGGAACTGCTTCTAGTTTTTTTCTTTGTCATCAGCTCGTGTACATTTTACAACGTCCTATCCGGGACGGAAATACATCAGCGAAGTCTTGGAGAATCCCGGCATAAACACTTTTGTGTTAAAAAGAATCAGCCGGTTCCATGCCGTGGAAATCGAAGGCAGCGACGATGTAAGCACGCGAGTACAGTGTACTAGAACAGGGCAGTGAAGCGGGCGGCAGCCTCCGCGTGACTCCGGCGGCGTCGTCAGTAGCGGCGGCGCTGCGGTCGACCACTCTTGAAGAGGAGCACGTGAAACGCAGCCTCAACTGCGACGCTCACTTGTGCTTGGCGCCGGATGTTTGCTCGTAAGCACTTCGTTTTAGTCGGTATACTCTGCTAAGGACCAGAAACTACAAGACATATTGGTTTTCCCACCGATGCGAACGCATTTTGCGAATGCACTTGCCGCTTTCCATCGCCTTTGAGTTCCATTCGAACATTTTCAACCCTTTCAGCAATTATGATCGAGTTCGTTTAGCTTACAGTGCTTGAAAGCGCAGACAAGTCTCTCATCGCGAGCGCGTAGATTCGGATTTTAGGTTATCGCAAAGGGGAAGCCGTGTGAGAGGATAATTAAATGTAGCTAAAGAGTGCTTAACAGCGCAAACGACAGGAGGGGATAGAAGAGAAGAGACAGAGCGCTGAACTGCCGACCATTTATTTCTTGCGAAAGTCTTCGCTTTTATACAGTCACCACTTCCACCAGGCATGCGCGAAACACAATGATATTGCACAGGTGCATCACAACGCCGAGCAAAGGAACAAGCTTTCTTTATCGGTGAGCGCGACAGAAGGGGTACTAAACAATCATCTTTTAATGAACAAATCTTTTTCTGCCTCGATGATTTCGCGTGTGGTGCGATCCCTGCACTTCGCGACAATAGTGCAATCTGAAAACTTTGGCCTGCACCCACACGTGCTGCAATGAGTAGACAGCCACCCTTGTTTGTTGGCAGTTCAGCGCTCTGTCTCTTCTCTTCTATCCCCTCCTGTCGTTTGAACTGTTAAGCACTCTTTATCATGTCGTATCAACACGCCCAATCCTACTGTCTCTTAAACGTAGCTAATCCCCGCGACTATGAAAGTAAGTTCAAAATATAAACAATCACATAGCGCGCTCGTTCTCATTGCGACACCTGTCAACAGCATAGTAGAAAATGCCTGAAAAAAAGAAAGAAAAAATATGATGGCGCGAACGGACTACGTCGCGCACAATCAGTAAGACTCGATCGTGGCGGAAACAGCAATTAAAACATTGGCGCCCGAATTTGAACAGTCACATACGCCCACAGCAACAGTTTATTTTGAAAAGCTCACTGAAATTCACCTGTAGAAATCATGTCTCAAACGCAAGGCAAGCACAAATGAACTAAAAAGGAGGACTAGCACCGCAATTATGTAGAAAGTCAAGTGGGAATTAATCCTTGAACTGGAAAAGAAGCTTTTTTTATGCTGACCCTGCTTTGGCGAACAAGCTACAACATTTCATAAATTGGAGACAAGGTCATGTCTGTTATCTGTGACATAATGGTGACAATGCATCACAGAATATGAGAACACACGTGAGACAGTAGGGCACAGAACAGTGACATATGAAATCGTTTTTCGCATTGACGCAATGATAGCCTTACCCTAGTAATGGATAGAACAACTGAACTATTTTATAAAAAGGTAAGCCACTTGCTTTGGTTCAGTAAATTCACACAGCTAGCAAGGTAAAGGGCAGAAAATAAATAACAGAGCAGGCGGGGAAGGCAAAAGTATAATACACGTTGAGAGAGATGCCATATTGCACCTAGTTCAGCCTACTTAGTTTGAGGTGCTTGGCTGAATTACATTTTCTCAGCAGATTGGACTTATTCTCGCCTTTCACAAAAAAAGTGCAGTCGCATAGTAGCGTAAAACCCAACAACGCGTGCTGTTAGGCTCTAAGCATGAAAAAACAACGAAAGCTTCGCCGTTTGTTTGCTTCGTGAGTACCCTGTACGGCATCCAGGAGCGAAGCAATGGTTAAGCGTTGTTTTTCAGCAGCCATTCGCACCTTGTAGCATCACAACTTCTTAGAAAAGCGGGAGAATCGCTTCCAAACAAGCGCGCGTTCCAGCCTAAGAACCAGCAACATGAGGCAACCGCCTTCAAGAGTGAGCGATTGCAGCGCCGCCGCTTCGTTCGCCAGTGGCGGCGTCAGCTGCCCCTATGTGTTGTTGCCTCCGCCCGTTTCACTGCCCCTTCTAGTACACTGTAACGCGAGTGTATGCGATTGGGCTAGCGAGATTACGTGCGTCATACTCCTCCTCCTCCTCATCATCATCATTTTGAGCATGATCATTATCGTTTCGTTTTATTTATTTCTTTATTCACTCACCCCTCTGATCACGTGACCTACGTGACGCCTATATACTAGCACTGCTACTACTACTATGCTAATACTACAACAATAACAATAACAACAACAACAACAACAACAACAACAACAACTGCTACTACTACTACTACTACTACTACTACTACTACTACTACTACTACTAGTACTACTACTACTACTACTACTACTACTACTACTACTACTACTACTACTACTACTACTACGACGACGACGACGACGACGACGACGACGACGACGACGGCACAGGGTAAACTAAGAGAGCTCCGAAAATAAGACAGCACGAAAGACGTGACGAAAGACACAGTACGACAGGACCAGTGCTGAAGTCTTTCGTGCTGTTTTATTTTCGCAAATGTCGCACCAACTTGCCCAGACAAAAGCACAAGAGAGCTCCGCTTTATAAAAAAAATATATGGACATGTGTTGGATGTCTCATGTTGAACTGGATTGTCGTTCACGCTTTTTCGCCCTCCATTTTTCTTTCAGATAGTTCCTTGGCATTTAGGTTATTCCTTTTAGATAATATCATTTAAATATTTCCTTTTTAGATAACCCCATTTAAATCATTCCTTTCCGACCATTAATTCTAAATCAACCATGATGCACAAGCGCCAACCTTCGAAGATGCCTGTAACGGTGCTGTCCCCGTTCTTCGTATCATTACTTCTTTTTTCTTCTATATACGTACAGGCCAATGTGCCAGGGACCGTAAGTGGCCTTGAAGACTAACGTGCTGATAAGAAGAAGAACCCGAAAGCAGCAGGTCGATCGTCAATCTGTGAGCCCGTGAGTAGCTCGAGGGAGCGGGCACGGCGTAGATGCTATGCCAGACACGCTTGCTATGAATGCTATGGGAACGATGCAGGCCAGGTATACGACCCAGCCCGTGAGAGCACAATGCGTTCTCAAAGGGGACCGAAGGGGGAAGGTGTAGGGACCCACGGCCTCACGGTTGTGGATCGTGCACTCCCACCTCCCGGCGGGAGTGCTTCAGTGAATGGGAAGGGTGCTCAGCCGTAGCGCCTTTACGGGGCTGGCGCCGCGTACGTAGAGACTGAATGTCGTGGGCTCCTAATGAATGAACGAACGTCTTTTTTTTTCTTCGACGCCGACAGATGCGCGTGGAGGCCTGCAAGAAGGTCAGCGCCCATGGAACGCGAAGAACACGTATATGAGAGAGCGCTGTAACAAGTCGACGAGAGTAGAAATACAAGCTTGTAGTTCTTTTTTTTTTCTTAGTGCGGTTAGGAACTGGACAAGAGACGTCCCGCAACAGACAAACACGGCACCAAGGTCTAATGTTTGAAACTTGTGCCGTTTGTGTGTCTGCCTGGTCCAGTTTTTACTCCAGCTCAGGACAAAGACAAAAAAAAAAAAAAGAAAAAAAGAGAAAGAAAAGAGAGAGAGAGAACTGTTTATTGAAAAGCAGACAATTTAGCCGGCGTACACAAACCGCTGACTTGCTACTCTGTGTGGGGAAGAGGAGTGGGGAAGGAGAGTGGGGATGGAAAGACAAAAAGAGCAACTTTTCTTTGTCTATATTTGTACATCTTCGTTCGTCTTTTCTTCGTGCTAGTTTCATGCTGGGAAAAATTCTGCTGTTTGACCTGTAATACACATCCTATAATCAAGTGTACTTTAGTAGGCAAAATTACTGACAAGCTCAAACTTGAAGTAATAGAAGCAGAGGCAATATTGTGATAGGATCGATTCTTGTTGTGTGAGGTTGTGAGCCCCACATCATGTATCCTTCAACTAAAAAAGAAAAGAAAAGCGAACTGCTCGCATCAAGTGGTTCAAAATTTACGGCTGTCGAAATCAATCCTTGTTGGTATACTCTCGCCGGTCATGTTTTTTTTTTCTTTTTCATGGTTCTCTGGCCGCACATCTGCGCTAAGATTTTCCTAATATTGTGCAAAAAAAAAGAAAAAAAAATCCAGGCATCTTCATTTTATGGTCCAGGATGAGTCACGGAGGTGTTGAAGTAGCTCGTTTGTGGTAGAACAGAGATCTCAAAGCCAACTCTTCGAGGAATGTTTCTTCTTGCGCTTTACATATGTAAACTGCGAGCGTACTAGCATAGACTTTGTGAAGATCTGTTGTGCACATGTTTACTCACGGAGTTAGTAAAAAAAAAATCGCGTATAACCCCGCGCGGCCTGTAAAGTGTGAAGTATCTTTGTCCCCGTAGTCAGTGCGCGTTATCCTGTGAAGATGTGAAGTATCACACAGATCTACAGAATATGCCGCGTCTATGCACTCCTTCTATGCACTCCTTTATATCGATCAAATCGCCTAACGTGTTGACTATATTTTGCAAATACGGGCCCTGTAAGTGTTCGATTCCGCGCCTATAAAGTACGAGCACTTTAAGTCTTCGATTCCGCGCTTATAAAATAACTACTACCACCATCATCATTATATATTCTATGTTCACTGCAGGGCGAAAGCCTTTCCCAATGATCTCCAAGTTATACTGTCTTGAGTGAGCTGGTTACATTTGATTCCTGCGAACTTCTTAGTTTAATCACCCCAACTAACTCTCTGCCGTCCTCGACTGCGTCTCTCATCCCTTGGTATCCGTTCCATCGTCTCCTTTCTCAATGCTACAAAAATTACACATTTTCACCCAGAGGCTTCGTCATGTTAGAACGTATCAGAGTATACAAGGAGCCTGTGGCTTGTATGGAAAGGAACTCCCGGACGTGGGAGCAGAGATGGAAAACAATAAGGACATGTCAGTTCCGATCCTGCTTTCTCTACCAGACGTTAAGGCTCTGGTGTATACGCTTCAGCAAAAAAAAAAAAAAAATGTATCGGGCGTTGCCAACTCATCGTCATCGCTGTCTTCACGAGCTCGACCTAGATATGCTAATGAACATATCACCCGTCATGAAACAGTGTAATGCAAGCTTGACGCACAGATTCGAATAGGTGATACGTACACCTTATCGGCAAGTCCGAACTGCGAGGCATTCGATGTTTTTGAGGCCACAGAACATGTCTTGTGTATCTGCCCATGACGTGCCGAGCAGAAAGACAATCACTGGGGTAAGTTTTGTCACAATCTATTCATCAACCATTACATGAGGGTTTTGTAGGGAGGTTGGCCACTTCCTTCTTCATCAACGTGATATGCTCAAGGGTCTCATCAAACTTTTGCGCTCGGAAGGAACGAGATACGAGCCTGTGAAGATTTTATTTACAATTCTTCCAACTTCTTTCAACAACAACTCGTCGCCGGTGCCAAGAGGACAGTCGAGACATGCGTTCCTGGACTAGGGAGCTCTCCCACCTCAGGGGAGATACCGGGCATCGCTCGGAACACTGTTTCGAGAATGTACGCTTACTTCCCTCTCGCTAATATCTTTATCTTATATTTAACACCTGCGACCTCTCCCTTTCCAACGTTTCCTTTCTCCAAGGCTTAGTGGCAAGTCATAGCATTGATTCAGATCGGCCTTTTCTACTGCAATAAAGCTCGCAGTCTCTCCTGTGGTTGTAAATATAAAAAAAATGAGCCCCTAAGTTCTTCCTAGTTGTACTCCTCGCTGACTATTTTGTGAGTTCCTCTGGCAGGTCAACTGCCAAGCGAATGTTACAATCACAAAGAGCAACGACACCGACGGAACGAAAGACTCCAGTCTCAACGGAATAAGACCGGAAGACGACCTCGCCATACGTCGAATGCTTCTCCTGCACCTGGCAGCCTTTCCGAGATGCTTCGCGCGCCATGGCAGAGCACTGCCCTCAACGACCCTCGGAGTTCAAGCGCGCCCGGGGCAAAGACTCTCCTTGTCTCTGAACCGCCATGGCTGCATGCTTACAGTATAGTTTCGCGCTCGCGGCACTCCTACATCCGGTCGTCACGAATAGTGCACACGCGCTCAGGGATTGCGTACGCGATCCCTAGCGCGTACTATGCGCGCGTAGCCGTGAACTTCAATGGAGACACACCGGCTCGCCATTAATCCGGCCCGTTCACCTCTCGCGACAAAGCTCGCCGCTGGCGCGCGCCGCGTTTCATTCAAGCACCCCGTTTCTCAACCCCACCACCGACTTCCTTCCACCAGCCACGTCCTTTCCTCAACGGAACAGGTGTGCGCACCTGCACGACTCGATATCAAAAGGCCGCGCGCGTATACCGATGCCAGGTCTCGCTCGCGCGGGTAATCTTACCCGCGTTTTATAGCGTTAGAAGAAAGCGGATGAAGAAGTGAGTTCGTTACAATTAGGTGACAATGAGTGCGAGGCAACAGTGTTGCTTTCTGAAAACGTTCGGTGTCACGAACCGGACTTTTGAGATGTATCAACGAACGTGTCTCATGGCTTGCTTTGTGTATAACGTGTTCAGTTCAAAACAACGCAAATGAATTGTGAAGACGAACGAGGGTACAGAAACTGATGTGTTCCTACTTGGGACCTCATGAAAGAAGTGAGGTGGTTGGAAACATTTGGCTTCATAGTGACCCTGCCGTATGTAAGACAATGCGGCAAGGACACCGAGACAATGAGTAATTCTGGTAGTTTGAATGCATTTAAGTTTTTTTACCTTCATTTTGTTGTTGTCGTTGGTGGACAGAATGTTAACACAGAAAACTGAAGGATAGGGTAACTACTATACATTGGCCTGACAGAGGCTTGTCTTAGTTGATTAGATGGCCTCTCATGCCACTGGAGAACTGAGTAATTCTTGTAGGACAACTATACGCTCGTGCATATCTGTCGTTATCCTTTTATAGCGGTACGGATTTTCTCAGCATCGGTATGACCTCAACGGCCGTTTGAAGCTGCTAGGATATCTCAGAAACCAGCGGTTAGAAGGATTGATATAAGCAGTGCAGGCTGTCATCTGAAGATAACACTGACATAACTTTCCGAAAACTGACTCTCAAGGAAGTGTCATGTTGTCTCTGCCCTGAAAGGGCGGTAGCGAATCGGGAGGGCGGTCGCGAATAGGGAAGATACACGCTGAGGATCCATTAGTAAGTCCAGAGTAAAATTTTCACATAAAATCTTTACAATTCATCGCAATTCACGTTGTTTCGTGGGTACCTCTGCTCTGCGAACGCACCAATTCCATCCTTATAGGGGGTATGCACTGAGCCTTGATTCGCGAAGGCGGCAACACCATCGCCGGCGCCATTTGGAGGTCCATTCGTTAGCGCCGTCCGTGCTGTCCGTGCATCGGCGTGCAAGAGGTGTTCCGGAGGTCTCTAGTCATCCAAGTCGCCGTCCGGATCTCGGACACAGCGCGTGCAGTAAGTTTTCTTGCGCGTGCGGGCAGTGCGCGGACCTTCAATATGGCGACCCCACCGCTAGAGCGCTCCGCTCGGATGACGTCAAGTGCATTCCCTCTATATTCCTGAGTTTTACATCTAAGTATGAAATTCCAGCCGGTGACCTCTTGTTCCTCATTTTTCTCTCTGCTCCATATCATCTAAATTGATCATCACTTAAAGACAGTAGAGACTGGCCCTATAGTGACGCATCGCAGCGCGCCGCGCCACTACAAGTAAAATTCCACGCACCTATATATCTAACTGAGGTCATACCAGGAACGCCTTTATCCCCCCTACCCCTTTCGACGCGCCTCGGCAGACCCTGCTTCTCGCGTAGTACGCGAGGCGCTCTCTTCGCTGCCTCAATGAATGAATGGTCGGGTGCGTTTTGGCTGGGCAACGCAAAGCAGCGAGCGCGCATCGTCCGTGAAGCGCGCGCCACGGCGGTGACACACATTGTAGACGGAAACATAAACCCGAACCGGAAGTTCTTTCACGGGCCTCTCGGTCGTTAGGCTGGGGTGGCTTCACAATCGACGGCGTGGCGCGCTGTTGGCTACAATGGCTTCGGAGTGTAAGGAACGGTATCGCCCTTCTTCGCCGCCGGCAGCAGCAGAAAACGGCCATTGAGCGGGCCGCTTAAAGAAAACGAACAACAGCGTTTGGTTTATAGCGCCGCAACGACGGGACAAGCCCACTGTGAGGAGGTCTCAGCCGCGAAGCGCTTGACAGGGCGGGCGTCCTTAGAGGTCGACGGCAATGGTTCCAGGTATGGGAACGCGGACGTCAACGGAATGAAAGTCAGCAGCCTTACAGATGGGGGTGACTGCTGTCGGGGCACGGCGAATCCCTTGAGAAAGCGCGCGGTGTGGCAGGTGGATAGGGCAACGCGCTGCTGTGTGAATGTACTAATGGGAATTTGGGAGACACAGGTTCGTGTCGCTGTGTGGCAACGTGACTCAGTGAAGAGCCTCAAGAAAGGAGCCGTGATGTGGTATTGATGGCTATGGCGTTCCGCTGATGAACTATGAAGGCTATGGCGTTCCGCTGCCGGTCTGATTTCCCTGCTGGCGCGTACCGACGTTGGTTGTATGCAGGTACGTTTGTACCGGGCTCGGGGAGTACATGAAACAATCCCACATAATCAAAACTATAACACATCTTATAACAAGGAAAAAACAGCGCAAATTCTGACAGGACACACAAGATGAAGAAGGCACGACAACAGCGCTGTTGCCGTGCCTTCTTCATCTTGTGTGTCCTGTCAAAATTTTGCGCTGTTTTTTCCTTGTTATAAGCATGAACCAACTAGCCCAAGCCTCAACCCTAGCAAGCTTTATACCGCATCATTTCGCTCTTCTCCACTGAACATGAATGACATTGAAGTTGTACAGGCTTCGTTATGTGTTACGTGACACATGTAGAAGTATGCGATACTGTGCATAGTATTTCCTTATGTTGCAGGGCGAAGTTCTCCAATAATGTGCATGAACACATTTTCTTTTTCTGATGGTTACGAGCATAAAATCGGCCTTCCGCACATTATCCAAGTATCAAAGTCGTCACCTTACAGCTACACCTATCATTTATGGTAATATGTAATTAATTATCCCTTATATTTAGATAGCGTGAAAACCCAGCTTTTTAATAATTAAAACACATACCTCGTTTCTATGGTAACTGTTTAACATTATCAGCTTACCTTACGTTAACTGCGGGACGGAGGCCTCTTTTAGTGATCTCCAATTTACACTATCTTGCGAGAGCGGAAATTTTCATGTTTCATAAGCTCTAAAGAAAAGCTGCAATAAAAACAGGCACTTTTTAACTCGTTATAATCGTAGGACAAGTGCGCTTTCATTGATACGTTATGACCACGCAGGATAGATTCAATGCACTATATACCCTCTAATATAATGCTGGGCAGCGAAGTCACGCAATACTGCCCTCCAGCAACGAATTCACGAAGTTGTATGCTAGCAGCAAACTTCCCGCTTAATTTTTCAACTGGCACCAGGTGCAACACGAGTGGCTTCATAAAGGCAACCTGCTGATAAAACAGGTTTGTGGTGGAGCTTTTTTTTTTTGTTTCTGGTGATGGAAATTTCCACTACTGAAAGACGTCGGTACGCTCGTACTTAGGCAGATCACTCCGAAGCTGTGGGACCATCTTTTGGAAAATATAAACAAGACGGAGCTTGAAAAACACGTGTTCTCAAATTTTTCATGTTTCGTTTTACACGTATCCTGTTGAGTCACTGTCAAGACTATGAAGTCTCAAAGGCAAAGCAATCTACAGTCCCGTGACATACATACATACATGCGCATGTAGCCGGCGTATCCACCATAAAAAATAGTCGCCATGCTCAGTACGAGTGTCACCGTGAATCTAGTGTAGCCTCCTTTAGAAATTTCAGGAGAATGCAAGACGCTTCCTCAGGCATCAGACGTCATCCACTTTGGAGCACACATCCTTCTACGCGTGTTTGCTCAGCCAACTTTTTCAAAGTGAGAAGGTCTATAAACTTGGTCTGTACGCGCGCGCGCGCAGACACACACACACACACACACACACACACACACACACACACACACACACACACACACACACACACACACACACACACACACACACACACACACACACACACACACACACACACACACACACACACACACACGCACGCACGCACGCACGCACGCACACACACACACACACACACGCACACGCACACGCACACACACTCGCGCGCGCGTGCACAGCGCTAATACATATGTGCGGACATATGGCATCCTCTTCTTTTCCCTGTTCTTCGTCGCTGCAGTGTTGTAATTAATCCAAGCTATCGAGCCCCGACGGTATGATGTGCATTCGTCCGTTCTAGCCGGCGCAAGTACATGAGAATCTGTTCGCATCATTTATGTACTTACGACTGGCCCGTCGATTCGCTTACACTTGGTATGTGGGTTTGACGCAACGGAATCGTTGTGGTTCCTTTCCCGCGAGAAGAGGAAAGCGCATGGCGCCGAAGGAATGAAAATAAGGGGTTTGACATGTACGCAGAGTCACATTGTGACATTGTAAAAAACAAAAGAAAGAAAGAATGAAAGGAAAAGCGCGAGAGAGAAAGCCAGAGAGGGAGAGAGAGGGGGGAAGGCGAGTATGCGATGTTTATCGAGTGCGGGAATCGCTAGCACGTATGCTCTGATGATCGGCAGGGCTAAAATTTAAACTATGTAAGAGAGTAGCGCGTAGCGAAACAGCACGAAAGATTATTTACGCAGTAACGTGTCACGAACAACGCTAACTCACGAAAGAGACGCGCATGTGTGAACAAAACTGGCGCTGGTTCGTGATTTTTTAGCTACGAACGCCCAAATCGGTTTTATCGCCACCTTGACTAAAATTTTTTTTACAGAAATATAAAAATAAAAAAGAAACGAAGAGATATTTCCGAATACTTACTTATTCACGACCTTCAGAGCATAAGATGCCGCATTACAAAATAAAGGCGCGTATATCGCTTTTTTGTTTTTTAATGTGAAGTCTACTTTCGAGAAAATAAATGAGCGAGGTGAAGAGGTGTTTTTTAATGATGGCGGCGAGAGAGAAAGAACGGAGGAGGAGGAGGGCGTCTGTGACGCCAGAAGGCCACGCGCTCCTGTGCACCTCTGACAGTGAAGGCGAGCCAGTGTAAAGCGAGAATATCCCTCCTTGTTCAGAGTGAGAAATCACGTAACAAGGTCGAACGCGATGCAGAAAGAATGAAAGGTGAGCGAGAGAGACAGAGTGTGCGTCCAACAAGAAGCGGAGAGAATGAAAGAGGGAGGGAAGTGAATGCGGAAACGTTTCGGGGCCGTCTGCAGCAGCTATTTCGAAAGAGAGTGATCCAATGCGCCACGCGACAGTTTTATCTCACCAAGCGGCGGTTATCGCGCGCCTGTCTCGGCGCGGGATCGCGGGCGAACGCACGTGCGGCGTGCGGCGATGATGATTCAGTATGCACGCATACATGTTAACGACTGTACTATTCACAACTCTCGTATACGGGGCCAACGCGTGGCGGTGCAGAGAGAGGTTAACGGTGCTGGGCTGCTGACCCGAAAGACGTGGGTTCGATCTCGACCGCGGACGTAATGCTAGAGGCTGGTGCATACACTGTAGGCATCTATTATGTACTTCTTCCTCATCTCGGCGTTATTGCAATCATCATCACCCTTTTGTCTATCATCATCATCGTCTACGGGTGTGTGCTGTTCATCATCGAGTCCGTGGCGCTCGTCCGCTCCCGAGTTCGCGACCAAATAAACGTTGTTCCAACCTAGACGTCATACGTGGTGGAGGCGCTGGGTATTTATCCAAGCACCTCGTATGACGTCTATGTTGGAACGACGTTTATTTGGTCGCGAACGCGAGAGCGGACAAGCGCCACGGACCCGATGATGAAAGCACACACCCGAAGACGATGATGATGATAGACAAACGGGGGATGATGATTACAATAACGCCGAGATGAGGAAGAAGTACATAATAGATGCCTACAATACTTAGATTTAGAGAGAGAAGAGCAAGGCAGGGAGGCTAACCAGATGGTAGAATCCAATATGCTACTCTGCACTGGGATGGGTGAGTAGGGGATTTAAGTGCACGTTAATGTATTCCAGGTGGGTGCAATTATCATGAGCCATCCACTACGGCGTGTGTCATAATCATATCGTGGTTTCGGTCCGTAAAACTCCAGAAATGATTCATTCTCGCATAAGTGCACTGCGCAGGAATTGCGGCTACGGCGGTTCTTATGATTACTGTCAAGATAGATGGACAATTAGTCCCACTAACGGTGGGGCCGTCTACTCCTTGGTTCTCGGGCAGGTTTTTAGCGTCTCTGGAGCTTCGCAGTCGTATTTTATCCGTCACTGCTCTGCCTAATAAAATCGACAAAAAATTTATTGGTTGATTGATTGATTGCTTGAGTCTCAAAATTTAATGTGGAGGGAAACCGGAGGAGTAACCAATGGACCTACTAGTTCTAAATGCTTACGCTTCAACCTTTGTTAGCAATTCTTAATGACGAGCAGGACATAATAGCTTGAAAATTTCGCCGTTAATGCTGTCCGTGTATTACCGTGAGTAGATTATACAGTGTGTGTTTAGAATAAGGGGCGGCGATTCGTTGTACTGTGCATTCGATACTATGCACGAGAAATCGCGTCAGAGCGAATCTGCACAAGTACGCTGCAATCGAAAGAATCTGTCAATGTGTTTAGAAAAATACCCAGACGATTTTGGCTACACTGTACTCAACTGTGGGGGGAGCTGTATGAAGCTGCCCCTAAGAAGTGACAGCTAGACAGATATTTCTAATTCCCTAATTACGGCTATTAACATTTAAATCTGCCATCTGTATACCGAGCCGGCTACTACACGAAGCTGCGAACATTTCCATAAGTTACAGCTATGAAACGGCAAGTTGACACAGACAACCTAAGGAATGAACTTGCCGTCTGATTAATTAGTGTTCCCCGTGTAGAACTTTTAACAGCGAAGGTGTGACAAGCTCGAGATAAAATGGATGATCACAAAAAAAAAAAGAAAAAAACTATCACGGACGGGTATGTGCCGCAGAAATTGGACAAGTCCCACTACTCCACGCTGGTCCACTAAAAATGAAGAAGGCAACAGTTAGCCCAAGAAATGGCTGTGAAGCGACGGCGGCGAGCCGAAGACCCGGAGTACGTACAACGAGAGAATACTATAGGGAACGGGAAGAGCAACGGCGGCTGCGAGAACACCCCGAAGCGATGGAAGCCCTACGCCAACGACGACGCGTGTGTAGATCTATGAGAGGTGCGAAAGCTCGGTTTCAGCGCGAGTTTCTGTCTCTGGAGTTTGGAAATCCGTCTCATGCATGTGACTGTGGTTTAACTCGAACCTCTCTCCGCTGAGAATCAACGTAGAAACAATCTAGCATCACCTAGCTAAAGCCTGGCAACAACCTAGAAGCAACCTAGAAACAACTTAGCGTTCGCCATTTTTTTTCATTTGCTTACGCATGCGTTTTAATGATTGTTTCAACAAGCACGTGATTTTATCCCACTTACAGCTGTCCTTGAACAAGGTTGCATAGCATGCAAATGATGAGGAACCATACAACAGGGAATGTCTCCAGAGTCAACGTTTTGGACGCAGGAAGGCTTGGGAATGACGCATGCTTGGTTGATCTATGTTGTAAGTTAGGTGAAAGATTTAGGAATCGGGTTTTTCGAGGGCGATAGAGGACAATGGCAGTAGGTAAAAGAAAAAAAATGTTTGAGTCATCACGCGTAGCGAACGTTTATGACCCCTACGTGCATACGCGCAACGGCCATTCACAATTGAAACTTTTTTTCTTGTTTTTTCCCCCCTAGTGTGATCATGTGTCACAACTCGTCCGAGTAACCGGCGAGTCGTATAGAATAATCTAGTAAAGGTTGACGGTTTCCCTACCTTCGCTTCCCAAAAGCCTTGGATGCGCAGTCGAAACGCGTCCGATGTCGGGTACAATATATCAAGTCCCAACAGTCATCGTGAGGCCTCATTACTTAACTCTTACATAACGCGCCATTAGCGCCCCGCGCCAGCCTTGAGCAGTGCGAGCCGGCCGGCGGGCGACGCGGTGTCGCCAGAGAGGCACGTACCAATGATAAATAAACGGGTCGATCAGGCTCGAGATGTGCTCTTTAGTGTTGTCCGCGTAATTTCTATTCTTCATCCGTAACACTGAGTTCTTAATTTTCCAAGCTCCCCCCCCTCTTTTTATCTTCTTTACGGCTTTTCTTTTTTCTTCTTCTTTGATCTCTACCTTCCCAGCTCGTGTATTGATTCCTCAAGTCTGCGTGGAGAGCGGAGCATTAGAGATGAGCGGCGACGATACAATTTCCAATCCACTTCCTGGTCATCCCGACCGCATTACAAAACGGGCGGTTGTCTGTGCGCGCGCTCTCCTTTCTGCGCGCAACGGCAACGCTTTCTTTTGCTTATTTTCTTTTTCACTCGGTCTGGTTGCCGAGAATGCCTCCGCTCAATGAGCCAGTCGGCGGCGATGAGACGTTTGAGGTCAGGGACGCCCCCCCGTGCACCCCCGAGGAGCGTCGTACCCGCCACACCGGGGTCCGGTAGCAACAGCTTCGCGCCATTGTAATACTTTCGCGCCACTTGCCAAACTCGACTGGTTCGTTAACTCGCCGAGATAGCTTGTGAGGCTCTTCTCTGGCGGAGAGTTGTAAAGTTTGACGATCCCCACTCGTGTCTCTATATGGTATGCGACGATAGTTAGCCTATACAAATGACTTGTATTGTTCAAAGCTGCACGTATTCAAATGCAATGGCCGTGCGAGGATTATTCATCCGGGAAGCATTGGGAGGGGCGCTGCTACAGTGAGGGAACTTCTTTAGGAGGGCAGGGACACCGTTGAAGAACTACTGTTAGGTTTTCTGGCTTGACAGGTGAGGTATCACTGGAGGTGACATGGACAACAGGTTGTGGTATCAGGGGGGGGGGGGGGGGGGGGTGCCGATCAAGCCCAAATGTTCAGAGGTCGAAGTGGAAAGAGAAAGAGATTGAGGGGAGAACGGATGAAACTTCAACGTACACTTCACCAATCTGATATCGCGACAGTTGCTTCAAAGTACGAATGCTCATGCAATGATGATAGCGTGTGCTTCTAGTGTTGACCCTGTATAGTGCCGTCTTTCAACTGCATGTAATTCTTGATGGGAGGCAGTAATCAATCGAGCCTAAAACATGATTACACGATCACATCATGTGTTCCACCATGTCACAATCATGGAGGAGGTATACATGTGCACAATCATGTGTATACATGAGTGCAACGAGCTGGCGATTTCCAGACGCCACCACGTTTCAAAAAGGATCGTCACCACCATCACCACCACCATCATTATCATAGTCATTGTCGTCGTCATCCTTATGTTGCCAAGTGGACCCCAAACCATTCTCTTTCCGGGCTGCATCACTCCGCATATGCTCCAAATCAAACACGAATATATTTGCAACTTCGAAGAATTCTTCAAACCGCATTATAGGAACAGAATTATGTGGCGATAATAAGCGACGGGCGTGATCGTAACGCAATTTTTCGGAAACCACAATGACAAAGAAGTAACGAGCTTCACATGAAGCCACGTGGACCCTCATCTATAAGATTTGGCAAGGGTAGCTGGCGGTCATATTCGGGTACTAGAAGTGTCTCGGGCAGCGTACGCAAGTATACTTCGATAAGGCTGTGACGCAAACGGAAACACCTGTTTCAAGAACTACGCAACACACGTGGCGTAAGGCAGATACCAGAGGCAACAGTGGACTGCAAGACGGCGTGGCGGCATGTATAGAGGTAACAGAAAGATATGGAAAGGGCCGTTAGGGTGGAGTAAGTCCCGGTCTTTTTTGGCTGGCTATAGCTGCATGGGATGTACGGTAACTTATAAAAAAAAAAGAAAAAAGAAAAAGAACCGGGACGCCGTTTGAGCAATTGAGGGGCACATCACGAACGTATATGGCGCTTGAATCTTCGAATTGTTACCTGCTTCCAACTGGTTTTGGGATGAGTTACTGAGTCTAAGGCGACGCGTGAATCAGCCATGTCTGGCGGCGTCATTGAGGTAGGCCCGGGACAGAATTGAGCAACTGACTAAAAGAAAAATGATGCGACGCGAACGAAATTTTTAAATTAAGAAATGGGAGTGAAGTAGAAATCCGTGCAATGTTGCAGAAAGAACAGGAGCCAGGAACAGGTTGGGACACTCACACTTCCGCTGCAGCACCAGAACTGCAGACAATAGAAGAAGCACGGAGTCATCTACTGATCACGTGTACAGTTACAAAAAAAAAATTGAAGCGTTTTATTTTAATGAAAAAAAAAATTGCACGTATGGAGTACCACCACGAGTTTCGAAATGGACACCGAACCTGTTGGTAATTTATGTTTCCTTTCGAATTCTTGTCGCACAGAAGAGAGAAAGAAAAAAAAAAGAATACGTGGCTGTATAGAATGAATAAAAAGCACTGTCTCAGTACGCGATGTCGCTAGGGGAAAATTACAAAAAAATTACGGACGTGCGTGACATAATTGACGTTATAACCAAGCCACGCGCCTCAGTCTTGCAGTACAACGTCGGGGATGTACTTGCCGGTACATAGCTATGTACTAGCCAGTACATAGCTAGCCCTGACTCTGTAAAAAAAATGACCTGGGAGGTATATGATACGGCAAGTTCCATTTTGTTCTTAGGTGTCAAATAATACGCGCAGTATTCTTGTATTATCGTTACTGTTACCAAATTTTCATTTAATTGAATCCGCGAAGAAGTGAACCGGCTGAAACGTGTAGTACTAAGGCGATGCGGCGTTACGCCAGAGTTCGTCACACGATGACGTCATCGCATGGCATCGTCTCGTGGTCAAACGTGGACCGATCACGGAGGCACTGCAGAACCACGTGAGGTGCAGAAAACTTCCAATGCCTCGGATCACAGAGGCAGTGCGAAACCACGTTGAATGCGGAGAGTGGAGGTGGGGGGGGGGGGGGGTCAGAACCATCGACCGAGAAGAAAAAGAACAAAATGGCTTTCGCCTTCCAGTCGTCTAAGAAAAATGCATAAAAGACCTTTTCAATTTCCAGCTATGTCTAATTTTCGTGAAATAAGCATTAGTAAGGCCGCGCATTGCTCTCATTGAACCCAATTTCTGCGCCGACGCAAACGATCAAGGCCAGAAATAAAAAAAAAGGAAATGTGAATGGCTTGAACGGTCTAATGCGGAAACGTGAATTTCGAGGAATCGTGAGATGTATTCGTGACGTTTTTCTGTAAGTACGAAACTGCTTGTACCGCAGCCGTCATCGTGTTCGCTATCTGCGTGGGCCGGCACTTGTTCTTTTGAGCAGTTATTGCGTCGCACAAAACGGCTTTCCCAAGAAAAATTGGCCGACTGCCGACCGCCGATACGCGTGTACTGACGTGTTCCTGGCCGACAACACACGCTCGGCGGTTCAGGGCTCGCTATAGCGCCAAAGCGGTCGCTGCACGTTGCGCGAAGTTTGATGAAAATGACCGCTGCGAAATTAGGTGATTCTCCGCACTGGTGACACGAAAGGACGCTTACGTTAACTCATTGTCATACACTCTTAAAAAAAAAAGAAAATGTGGGCAGCTTGCACTAGTGGTGCAAGGCTGGACGAACAGCGGAGCTTGCAGCCGACCTAGATTATTAGCATGGACCTAATTAGCAATGTCTTAATTTGCGTAGTCTTAATTATCATAATCCTATTCAGCATAGTCTTAATCAGCAAGGTCTTCTCGCTATCTCTCCATTTCTTTCCTTTCCCTTCCGTTCATGTGTTCTACGCTTATCTTTCGTTTTCCTTAGAACGCACATGTATTCAAGAAAGCCTACATTGTACATCTATCGTGTTAACCTGAGTGGGTGTGCTGGCCACAGGCCTTATTATCCACCAAATTACTAGGCGATACAGAAAAAATGTACCATGACTATCCCCATTTCTCGAATGTACGTCGCCATGAGCAAACCGTCTTCATTTACAATCAATCCTATAATTAAGAAGAGGACGAAGAGAGCGCACGCCAGCGGAGTTACTGCGTTGCACACGCTATAGGCGCAGCTTAGTTTTCCGGTCACGCCAAACGGCGGAACGAAAAGCTTAAACAGCTCCGCTGTTAAAAAGCAGTGCCTGCTACTCTTTCTGGTCAGTCCTGACTTGCCACATATAAACTCTCTTTAGATACACCTTAACGCTCTCTTGGAGAGTCGCGCCTGCCACGACACCATGAAGAAAATATAATGATCTCCAAAGAGAGTTAACATCTACCTTTAAAGAGAGTTTTTATATGTGTCAAGGCAAGACTCAACAGGAAGTGTAAAAGGACTCTCTTTTTTCTAAGAGTGTAGCGACACTACGAAATTGTCCCTAGTCAAGAAAAATAAAACAGCCCAACCTTCTTTCTCGTCCCGTGTAACCCAGGCCCGTAGCCAGAAGGGGGGGCTATCCCCCCCCCCCCCCGCAATTCTCATGGAGGGGGGTGTTTCACCGAAAATAAATCGAATAAATATTGAAAATGGGTGTTTTTTGCAAGTGCCCCCCCCCCCCTCCCCCGAAAAAAAATTCCTGGCTACGGGCCCGGTGTAACCTCTGCATTGTCTATATATGAGAGTACTTTACAAACTATCTCAGCAGTCAACTTTACTCGGCAATTGGTAGGGCGCAAGCAGGGCGTGACTGAGGGTGGAACAAACGTTTCAACAATGGGGCTTTCCTTCGTCGGTGCGATGACTGCTTTCCTTGGTAGCACTTACACGCATAATTGACTCTCCCTACGTGGAGTTACGGTTCTTTATGTCCGCCTATGCTCACTGGACCTCCAGCAAGACCGCGCTACACGTATGCTGAAGGCTGCCAAGAAAAGTCGCAATCGCGCTGAAGAAAGGAGAATCCTCTCGTCAAAATGCTTGACTCCGGCATGAGGCTTCAAATTTAGCCCTTTATTTGTTTGTATAATCTTTCATATTTCTCCCAACGTTTCAATTATTTAATTTAGGTTGAACTCTGCTTTGTATTAGACAAGGTGGGACAACACTTTACGGATAACGTAGCCAACGTCTGGCCCTCCAAGTATGTGACTTCCAGTCGATACGTGAACCGGGCCTTATGAATGGAAGAAGTTCTCCAAGGGAGGACTATATGCAATGGCTTCAAGTCTGACTGGAAGAGCCACAAACGAACGACCACAGATTGAAGACAGAAGTTGGCGGGAAGATGGAAGCTTGAAGAAATGAAAAACTTCTTGAACAAGCGGGGTGTCGCCTGAGCCAACGTTTCAGCATATGGTGTTGTGTTCTTCAGCCTTGAAGTTGCGGGATTGAAGAAGGCAAGTCCACTTGTCGAAACGTTGCCTCCAACGACACCCCACGTGTTCAAGGATTTTTCCATCTCGAACATAGATTTAGATGACGCTACCCGGTGACCGATTTCGTTGGTCATGAACTCGCAGTACACTGAAAGATGTGCTCCGTTTTCTGCAACGGACTATTTGACGCGGCATGTCCATGTAGAAGCAGCGTGTTTCGTTGTGTGCTAAGATTTCTTCAGTGACTTTCCGTTCTTTCCATGCCTCTCATATATCTCTATATCTCGTTTCACCACGCAGTGAAGACAGAATCAAGTGACCACTGCCACCCTGTCAAATGACCCTTTACTGCGCTGACTTCCAACACCTTTTGTAATTTGAGCTGTAACGTGGCGCCCAGAGCGGTTCTTCTTTTCCTTGCCTTTTTGGACCTTAGGCAATTTTCAGCTGAACATCGACTGTTGCCGTAGTTAAGATGCCCGCGGCCTATCCTGGCATGCTGCTTATCCTCTTCCGCAATCTTCCTTCCTAATCTTATTTTCGAGCAAATAAAACCAGTGAGCCTGCCAGTGCTATTAATGTTAAAGCCATCTCTTATCCTTCTATGAATAAAAGTTTTTTTTCTCTCTCTCTCTCTTTACGCTCTTTCTTGAACCTCTTAAAATGTGTTCGAGCTAGCTGAAGGACTTCTTCGGAACAAAATACTCTCTTTCCGCCACTTCCGCATGGCTCGAGAGCATAGTTTCGTAACCGTTCGCTTTCGTGCGCGTCTCGTTCTCGCACCAGGAGCACGCGAGATGGAGAAGCCGGCACAGAAGCACGTCCGCGTGCGCGAGGTGCTCCGCCGTACCGACAGGGGTAAGGCGCAACCACTGATCGCCAGCTACAGTTTATCTTTATTGCTCGTCACCCAGTGGCCAAAAAGAAAGAGGGGTGCCAGAAAAAAAACAGGAGAGAAAGCGAAGCCGACCAATCAGTTTTGTTTTCCGTGTTCTTGGCGCCTAGCTTTGCGCAGAGGCAAGAAATGTGGAGGAGGGCCTGTAGGTTGTTGGGGAAGGGGCTGTCTCTGCTAGCAAAAGCAAAACAGCTGGAAAGAGCACCTCTCTCTGCACAAACTGCGTTAGCATGGCGACCACGTTATGGCGCTCTGGCGACAGACGCGCGGCTCGCGACGGCGCCTTGTCCGTCGGCTGTCGCAGTGTAGAAGCAATCGAGAAATCGCGCCGGTCACGTCACTGTCACGTGGTCAAGAATGCGAACGGACGGCCCGACAGGCGCCAGTCGATTTCTACCACTGTCTGGTTGGCTCACTGCGCAATCTTTGGCGCATTCAAGGTCGTTTCCACCTTGCCTTCGATGTAATCCAGCTTGTTGCAGTGTGCATTGGACGCACGTATCGCAGTAGCTTTTTTTTTTTTTTTTTTTTTTTTTTTTTTTTTTTTTTTTTTTTTTTGTAAAAAGTGAATGTTTGAATACATCTGAAAGTAGGACGAAGCTAAGCGGTAACCAGTGCGGTTTCATTGCAGAAGAAGAAAGAAAGAAAGAATGTCGTGATATCGAGATCAAACTCGCCTCTTCCGGGTGTAGTCACTCTGCAAACTGAGACTGGCCAAGAGACTAGCAGATGGCAAGGAAAAAAATTGTAATAATTCAAGCACATTCTCTAAATGAAACGTTCTTTTCCATCGCCGTCATAAGTACAGAGTTTCTTGTATAGACCAACGGTGCTCTTCTATTTAAGGCAGATATTGCAAAGAGGAATGACGTAAAAGAAAACACATACTTCGGCTAGATAATTTCTCTATGTGCTACTACAAGGTATGAAAAGAGAGATAGAGTGTGTGTGTTGCAACTCTTCCTTTCCGATGGATGTAAGTTCTCTTCTGCATAGAACGGACGCGCCTCGACAGATTTTTTACTCCTCATTCGTGCGCGGTTGCTTGTGCACAGCTTTGCAGCCGCGCCCCGCTCCTTACTGCGCAACTACTTCGTGCAGGCAGTCGTGCTGCCACAAAAAATTGCCTTTATAGCGGCAGCCGTGAAGTACCAGGAAAATGAGTGGAAAGCAGAATCAAGCCTTGTCTGAGTGCACGGATATTCCCGAGCTCTCTTTTCCGCGTTCCGGCAGTGCAATGTATAGAACGTGCAAAGCAGGCTGCCTTTTATGGCCGACTTGCACAAGTGAGTCGGAGAGCGCGCCCAGAACAAAGGCACTCGTGTCTGCCGCGCGATTTCTCAGAATCTACTCAACGCTTTGGTTCCGTGATTACGACACATGAATGCCCTCAGGGCTGATATCTTCCGCTGCTTACTCGTGTTTGTATAATGGCTCATCGATACGGTCTTTGCTCTGTTGACGCAAGGTACTCAAGCGGTGTTTCCTTTTCCTTTCATGGAACGCACAGTCCCTTTCTATCGTGTTGGGACTCGTGCGAGAGAGCGCATGTGTGTTGGTGTGCACAAGTGTCGCACGTACCGTCGGTATAAGTACGCACCGTGTGTAGTACGTACTACGTGCAGTGAGTATTGTGTGTCGTACGTACTGTGTAAATCCAAATAAGGTACAAGTCCTGGGGGAAAACGCACGCTTGAAGCCACGAACGTTCCTGGAGCACGAAGTGTCGCTGGAGTCAACATTAGTCTCTTCTCCTTCAAGAAAGCAACTGCGTACCTTAGTGCGTGTATGTGTTTGCTTCGTAGCCTTTGCCCTGAAAAAGGGTTTTTCATCGTACGTACCTTGCGCGATGTAGTTTGTAGAACGTACCGTTTGTACAACGTACTGTGTGTTGTACGTACCGTGTGTCGTGTAGTATATGTGCCCCGTGGGGAAACAGAATTACCTCTCAGCACAGCCAATCTTTACCACACATACTAGCTTTGGCAGAGAGCCTTAGCAAGCTACACCCTCGAAGACCAGCGCCGGCTGGTAGCGAGTGCCGTCGACGCGGCGAAAGCTTGCGGTTTCCTGGAATGGAGAGATTACCCGAAGACAATGCTTAAACAACACCCGAATAAAAATGTTCGTTAATGCGAAAGCCTGAGGTGCTTCATCAAACGGGAAAAGTGACCGACGGTATCAAAACGAGTGATGCCAGAATCATCGTCAGGTGATGACATCACCCTATGGCGTCATCATGACGTTAAAAAGAACATGGCTTTCGCCGTCCAGTCTTCTAGGGGAAATACATAAGAGACCGCGTGACTTTTCTCTCTCTCTCTCACTCGTACGTTTTTCGGACGTACCGTGTGACGTACGCACCATGTGACGTACGCACCATGTGACGTACGTACAGTGTGACGTACGTACCGTGTGACGTGCGCATCGAGTGTCATACGTACCATGTCCAAACAAGACAGAGGCTTGAAGCGATGAGGAGTCGTTGAGCGGAGAAAGTTGCCGGAACGTTTAGCATTCGTCTTTGTCAGGGTCATTCCCTGTTCAACGATTTCCCACAACTGCGTACAAACTGTCGTACGTACCATGTCTCCCATGCATAGCATACGCGACTGTTTCCAAGTCACAGTATTAATGAGAACTAACAGACAATAAGGTACGGTCCCTGCCAGCGGCAAGTTATCTTTTCGTGCACATTACAGATAACATGCCCTATACTTTCTTGGCATTATTGTCTGTTAGTTCTCGTTAATAATGTGTCTAACAAAGAAAAATGAGCCCTTAATGTTCCCCTTCTTTCCTTGTTTCCAAGTCACCGCTGATCTGCCACCAAGGTGACTCCATGAATCACGGCGGCATAGCCTAATTTAAAACTAATTCAGTAGACAACAAGATATTTCATTAAACCGATCTCTACATGTGCTCACGGAATTCACTTGACTGGCAAGTTGCTACAGCACTTGTGACAACCCAGGAAGAACAGTTTCGTGAGACCGTCGCTTGTTTGTTCAGCGTATCTTCGCAAATAGACATTTCGACATTGAAGCTTATATCTCAGACTGTGGGGGGAACTGAAGAGTCTTCCGCACTGCCGATAAAGCGTATTGAGGAGCCATTGTAGAGAAATAGAGATAGGATAGACAAATCAAGGACAGGAAAGGCAGGGATGTGAAACACACGAGAGGCTATTCTCCTATACGGTGATAGCCTTGATAATGTCTAACGCTCACACGCCAAAGCGTTTTCCTCAATCTCCAAAGAAATTGGCTTTTTGGTTTCGGCTTCTGCGGCAGTGTACCCTCAAGATAATATTGAAATTTATCTGTTTTCAAAACCATTCTCGCATTACAAAGTAAAATAGCTAAACCAGAATAAACCTAGTAGATACTCATGAGTATAGATTTTGCCACGAGAAATGAAGTTTCTTGAAAAGTAATTTTTCTCCCCAATCTTGTGAGCGGGGACAGTGTTCCGCTGCGCGAACATGCCTTACTGGAGATACTCGTGCTGCTTTTTGTTCGATGCTGTGATTAACACACCAGCCAGAGTACAATAAAAATATCCACTTAGCAGCGTGCTGATAAATTTATAAAATTTCTGATTATTTTCACCCGTTCGCGGTCTTCCCTAGTTTGCTGTCTGCGTAGACGTTAAGCCTCCGCATGCCGCGTTCTCGCCTCCGGAGTAGCAGCTTGTTGTCGGCGTTGCCGCTTTGCCCGCTGCTTCGCGAGCTCTCGCCTCCGGGGTAGCTTGTTGTCTGCGTCGGCGTTGCCTTTCGCGGGCGAGGGCGCGTTCACGTTCGTTTTCATACATGGCAGAAAGAGAATGTGCGGTCTGGAACGCGCTTATTCTTCATCGTCATCAGCCACAGCACAAACAAAGTGCACATAATGCCTTACAGATGTGTGGCAGCTCTGACTAAGGATTTCTTTGTTTCTTTGTTCTTCAGATTTAGCCACGTGGATCCCGTGTGACGATATGCTGATTTCCCAGCCGCGCTTGAACATTACATACGGTAGCGTTACAGTGCCGCCGTGGCCCATTCCACCCGCCCACTCTCCCACAACGCGTATAACTAACGCAGCTGCACAGGAACGCAAGCTGCGTAATCGCCATCATAATTTCGAGCATCAACATCATCATTTAGCATCATTTCGTTTTTAGATGCGAAGCATCTTATGCTCGGGGCTTTGTCCGTCCCTCCTGCATCCCGCGTCCCCCCGTCCCACGTCCCGTGTCCCGCGTCCCGTGTCCCGCGTCCCGTGTCCCGCGTCCGGCCACTTTCATGAAGTAGGGAAGCACCCGTTATGCGAACCAGGAACACTGTAGTAATATGAAGGCCGTCAACCACTACTACAGTCATCATAGTCATGGCCGAGAGCACAGAGGGGCTGCTCAGCAATGGCTAGGCAGGCGGTGTCGGTCGCCCAGGTTGACCCCATTCCTTGATCTTGCTTGCCTGTGTTTGGAGGGGGCTTAGTCCGTTCCTCCTTCCCGCGTCCCACACCACCACAGCGCATGCGCGTCCCCTCCGCCTCTCTCTCCTACGCTCACCCCCTTTCTCTCCTCTAGGAATCCTCTACTCTACGGAGCGGCCCCGCGTCCCACACCCCCCCACAGCGCATGCGCGTCCCCTCCCCTATCCTCTCCTACGTTCACTCCCTTTCTCTACTCTAGGAATCATCTACTCAACGGAGCGGCGCCCGCGTTCCACATCCCCACAACGCATGCCGCCCTCTCTCCTCTAGGAATTCTCTACTCTACGGAGCGGCTCCGGCGTCCCACATCCCCACAGCGCATGCGCGTCCTCTCCCCCTCTCTCCTCTAGGAATCCTCTACTCTACGGAGCGGCTCCCGCGTCCCACACCCCTGCAGCGTATGCACGTCCCCCTCTCTCCTCTCCTACGGTCGCCCCGTCCTCTCCTCTAGGAATGCTCTACGGAGCGCCACGGTAGTTCCGCGGTATGAAAATGACGGAGCGCGCGCGCCTTCATTCTCTCCTGTGCAGCGCCGCGATGAGCGCCCGGACCGCTGCCGTGAAACGAGAGCGGCGACGTTCCTCCCGCTCAAGCTAATTATCTCCCCGCTGCTTCACATCCACACATGGTTCCCTTTAGCGGGAGATGGGGAATTTTTTTATTCATTTCTTTACGGACTCCCCGCTCTGGTCACGTGACCTGCGTGACTACTACTACTACTACTACTACTACTGCTGCTGATGCTGCCGCCGGTACATACTACTACTACTGCTACTACTACTACTACTACTGCTACTACTACTACTACTACTACTACTACTACAACTACTACTACTGCTGATGCTGCTGCCGGTACATACTACTACTACTGCTACTACTACTACTACTACTACTACTACTACTGCTGATGCTGCTGCCGGTACATACTACTACTACTGCTACTACTACTACTACTACTACTGCTGCTACTACTATTGTTGTTGCTCCTGCTGCTGCTGCTACTACTACTACTACTACTACTACTACTACTACTACTGCTACTACTACTACTTCTACTGCGACGATGGCACAGGGCAGACTAGATAGCTCCACGGCAAAAGAAGAAAGACGTGCAAAAATGTCAGCACCTGTTGCGTACTTCAAAAGGGGGAGTACCGCGTCGACCGTTGAGGAAGCGGCCTGAACGCGCCCCGTTGAAAGCCGCGGGCCGCTTCAGTTTTCCCTGCGTCAGAGCCGGCAAAAGCAGCAAGCGAAAGCAAACGGATCGTTTTCACAGTGACGTCGAGCTGGCCATGCCGGATGCGGCTAAACGCGCGGCTATACCAACGAGCACAACTCCCGCACGTTTCAACACTCGCCCGGCGAAGGCATGCTGCCAGCGCTTGCAATGCCTGCCTGCGAGGGCGTGCGGCGAATCCGCAGCGTTCCTCACGTAGGTTGCTGTCACGGGTTCCTGTTTTTAGCCTGTTCTGCGGGATACCTGAAATACCTCACGCCCACTGACGGACGGAAACGGGCCCGGGTTCGAAACCATTGACAGCTGGCGTGTATATGTGGACGTGACGGCCGTGAGCCCGTCCAAAAACGGCCGAGGCACACGTATACACCGCTTGCTCCCGTGGGAAACCGATGAAACATCAGCCCCGCGTTGCTTACAACGTGATCACGTATACGACTCCTCTTCCACGATGCTTCTATTCATATGTCCTTATATCATAAGCTTCATTGTGATCGATTGAATGAAAATTTCACTCGGTAACGATAACTCTACACGTGAAATTACGGTATATGCTTGAAATCTAATGTACTAATGTACTTGAAATCGAATCTAATGTAATGTGATGGCTTATTCTGGGGAACAAAGTGATAGGAGAGAGGGAGATAAGAGAGACAGATAGAGGTCAAGTAGAAGGCAGCGATGTTAACCAGAAGATATTACGGGTGTGCGAATATTCGAGCTTCGAATTCGAATCGAATAATACTTAATCGAATAATTCGATTCGACTTTCGAATACCTGGTATTCGAAGTTTCGAATAATTCGATTGGACGAATATCTGAAGCGCGGCACAGTCCAATGATGCAACTTGGTTAGGGTGGGGTGGCCAAAACTAACGCTTACGCCGTTACAGAAGGCCTTCCATTAAAACTTTCACGGATATACTGGTTCATAAGTGAGCGCATGTTTATTTTAAAGGGAGATTATGTGATTTCCGCACATCATGGCTCCAGCAGAAAAGGCCAGAGAACAGTCTCATAGACTGCCGAACTACTAGCGTCAAAAAATAACCAGCACTGAGCTCAGACCTTATAGGTCAAGAGGTTCAAAAACACATGAATGAGCTCCTGACACCAAGAAAGGATGATCCTTTGAAATAGTGGAAAGCGCATAGAGCAGCACTTCATCCAGGCATCGGAAAAATGCTTTGTGATGCCTTCCCATACCTGCTACTGAGGCGCCCAGTGAGCGCATGTTTTGTACTGCAGGAAACACCTTAACATCACGGCGAGAAAGTTTGAGGCAAGGTGATGTGGAACATCTTGTGTTTCTGCATGACAATTTGTAGTCACTCACCGCGGTATGTGCTCGAGGACATGAGCAGATTGCATTTCTTTGTTCTTTCTTTCAATTTTCAACACAATCTTTGGTATTCGATATTCGATACCGAATGTGCCAATCGAATAGTGCCACTATTCGGCACTATTCGATTCGAATTCGATTCGAGATGAAATTTCACTATTCGCACCCCCTAGAAGATATATATCCGATTTTGCTACCCTCCACTGGGGAATGGGGAATGGGTGCAGAAAGGTAAGAAAGAAAAAAATAAGAGAAAGGGGTAAAATATGAGAACGCACTCACTCACTCACTCACTCACTCACTCACTCACTCACTCACTCACTCACTCACTCACTCACACGCTCACTCACTCACTCGCTCACTCACTCACTCGCTCACTCACTCACTCACTCGCTCACTCACTCACTCACTCACACGCTCACTCACTCACTCGCTCACTCACTCACTCACCCACTCACTCACTCACTCACTCGCTCACTCGCTCACACGCTCGCTCTCTCACTCACTCACTCACTCGTTCGCTGGCTGGCTCGCTCTCACTCACTCACTCACTCACTCACTCACTCACTCACTCACTCACTCACTCACTCACTCACTCACTCACTCACTCACTCACTCGTTCGCTGGCTGGCTCGCTCAAAGCGCGAGAATTAAATTTATTGACAAACAGGAAAGGGGGAGAGAGTACCGATCACCGCCACTATAAAAATATACAGAACGGCGTGATAACCGGGAAGGAAAGTCGAATTCAGCAACTTCCGAGCCATTATTTGAGAACGGTAATGTGCAAAAGAAAAACAAAAATAAGAAAAAAAATGACAGAAACAACGGCTGCGCATTCCAAAAAAAAAAAAAAAAAACATTACCCGGCTCCGCTTCGTAGACACCGATGAAACAGCGAAGCCGGTGGCGTTCCCTTTGTCAGGCTAACGCCGCAGGCTTTGCTGATAAAGGAATATAAATTCCTGGGATTTAAGTTCACGACCATAGAGGATTACCTCTTTCCGAGAGGTTGTGTTTCTCGACGCGACCAAGCCCATCGAGCTCTTCTCACTTTTTTTGGACCAAACGGACTTGGCCACCCGTTTATAGACGTTTTTTTTTAAATGCGAATGCATTTCATAGTCGGGCTATGTCAGGCATCCGGCGTTGGCGTTGGCGTTGTCCGCGGAGGAGGAGGATAGGTTGAGGAGGTGTGCGCGCCGGCAGGTGTTAGATGTGAAGCATCTTATGGCGAAGCTTAATCCGGTGGTGGTGGTGTACCGCGTGACCGCCCTTACTGCGCATGCGCAAACCCTTTCAAAAAAAATAAAGATAAAAAACCTCCTCTCTCCCTCTCTCTCCCCTAGGCATCCCTCCCCGCGGCAACCACACCCCTCACTGCGCATGCGCCTCCCCTCCTCTCTCCCCCTGCTACGCTCCCCCCTCTCTAGGCATCCCTGCCCGCGCCGTCCACACTCCCACTGCGCATGCGCGTCCCACCTCTCTTCTTCTCTCCTACGCTCCCCCCTCTCTTCTCTAGGCATCTCTGCCCGCAGCGTCCACACTCCCACTGCGCATGCGCACCCCACCTCTCTCTCCTCTCCTACGCTCCCCCCCTCTCCCTCTCTCGCCTGGCGACGCCGACACAGGCAGCGTCTGCTAGCGAGTTTTTTGGTTGAAAAAACCGACTGCTCGCGCTGCACAACCGTTCACTGGCCACCCCGTATATATGGCAATGAATCTTGACCTCCAAGGTGGTGCCGGTGGGAAATTTCTCCTGTGCGTTGTTGAACAATAAAAATTCGCAGCGTGCGCGTTAACTAAAAGCGGTCTGCGGCGGAGCTCGGCGGAGCTATATATGAAAAAAGAAATTAAAAAAAATAAATAAAAAAATTAAAAAAAAACAAGAAAAAGCAAAAAAAAAGGCGCTGCGCCGTGCTCCCGACCGGGCTGCAGAAATTAGGCGCCTTTTCCTTCTTCAAACCACAACCACCATATATAAATGGAGTGAAGCGCGCGCGAAATGCATTCGCATTTCCTCACGATTCCCTTCGGGGAGGTGGGGGCTTTTTTTTCTCTCGTGTTTACTTATGCTTGTCTAAGGTCTTCGTCAATTTTTCTTTACTTCCCTCTCTTCTTTCCTCTTTCTCTCCTCCTTTCCTCTATCTCTTCCCTCCTCCTGAAAGAGTAAGCAGGCGTTGTGCCCCTCCAGGTGGCAGTTTCCATCTTGCTCTCTCCCTCTTTTCTCTGTGTCCATTGTGTATCTGTGTATGCAAATCGAATAATGATATACACATGTTTACAAAGAAGACTTCGCTTAAGAAGCTCCGATATGTTGGTATCACTGCTCTTTATTAAAAAACACTCTTTGTTAAGCTTTGAGGTGGTAGTACAGCCACCACCTTTTATAACTACAAAGTATCACGTGACAGTGATGCGACTATGCATGGTAACGCGTACGCGTTACCTTGGGCTAACTGCTGGGCTAACTTTCTTGGGCTAACTGCTGCCTTCTTCCATTTTAGTGGAAGTTGTCTGTAGTGGGATCTACCCAATTTACGTGACACATACGCGTTTATGATGATGACAGTTTTCTGATAGGCCGCACGGATGTCTGTGGCACATACCCGTTTGTTGGGCTAACTGTTGCCTTCATATTTAGTGGACCGGTTGTGAGTAGCGGGATTTACCCAATGTCTGTGGCGCATACCCGTTCATAATGCCCACAGCCATTACCACGGATCCCGGACGTGAAAGTCTCGACCAAGAACAGCTTCCCCGTTAAAATGTCTCCGCATTAGTGACATCTTTTCCTCAAGAAGTGAACGTCAGTCTCATAAAGATCAAGTTCAACTTTATTGTTTTCTCAAAGCAGCACACTACAGACGAAATTATACAGAATGAGGTCCTACAGTTAAAACTGTAGCGGGATATCTTGTTATAATTTCATACAAAACTAAACATGCGTCGGTTGAAAATGAGAAAAATATACAAACGTAACATATTTCTTACAATGATAAAGAAACATATGGCGGCACAACACCTCATCACATAACACGAACGAGAAAAAAAATACATTCGAAAGATTATGCTCTAGACGTGCGATTTAATTTACTACGTTCAGAATTTTACAAAAAGAAAATGTTAATCTGAAAGCGGTGACTTCAAGCAAAATTCTTTCAAATTAAATGCTGTTTTCTGTTCCGGGATACTGCACTTAGATACCAAGTGGAGAACTTTACTTAAACTTTAGTACTTACTCTCTAGGAACAATACTGCTGATCTGTAAATCTCGAGTATCCTTCGCTACACAAAACGTGTGAATGCCTGGAGAGTTTATTAATGAAAGCCATGGTAATTGCGAAAAGTATTTACCCAGAAAGTGTGCCTGCAAGAACCTAAAATAATTTTCATACCGAACAATATATCAGCGATTGACGTAAGAGGGAAAACTCAGAATTATTCTGCACTAGGGAATTCGCAGAATACGCTTTAAGACCGAAAATCACCAACGAAATTCGCGGAAGTGTCGTTCTTGAAAAAGCCGTTCCTCTCCCTTTTTGTACTTAAACACGTGTACTTAAACAGTCACTCAGTCACAGCTCTCTCGCAATCTATGACCTACATCAAATGTTGCATCGTTTTCTTTTTTTTTTTTTGTAAAATGCTAATTAAGTTGATCAGCTCTGCACTGCGCTTAATACACTGCTGCTTCGTCCCCATGAAAAGAAAGAAACCCTACAGTTGGCTTTGCTGCCTAATACGTGAGTAGTGTGGAAGAGCAGATATCTTGGGTTTTCACAGACTCATATGGAAAAAAAACAATTAAAAAGAAAAAAAAATTGTAGCTTGAAGCTTCCGCCAAAGCCATCAACGAGAATACATAGCTCGTACTTTTTCAGCTGTTATTTGGCCAGAAATTGTGCCAATCTCTTCACGCTCCAATATCGGGTAAAGAATCGCAGTTTTTGTCGTTGTGGAAGGAATTTTGCTTTAACGAGTGAAAGGCGAGCACAGGCGATATCTCAAAAAAAAAAAAAATGTTGAATTGTATCCTGCATTGTGGGTGCGAAAACACTAGCTCGACTAATTATCCTCGGCACAGCGCTCGGTTCGACTGGAAGGTTAAGGAGTTGTTTAAAGAAGCTCTCAACGTAGCGCAACATACTTTCACGTCCCCTTTTTTGCCGACTGCGCAGAGACAAACTTGGCAAGTTTCTTTTTTTTAATTTTTGTCAGTTTCTGCAACTTTTTAAATGCGCAAACGATCGAATTGTCACTGGGTGGCCAGGAACGTATCAACGCGTCCTTTTTCCTATAAGCATCGTTTCTGCAGGAATAGAGAATTCGCGACGAAGTCAGAGCGCTTGTTCATTTTTTTTTTTGTCCTACCGTTGCTAGCGGGAAAGCTAATTCCACGTCGTCTTGTCTCATTATACTTGGCAGTTTAATGCTTGCACAAACCGAAAAAGAGGACAAGTGTGTATAAGAAAAACGTAAAAAAAAGACGTAGCAGTAAATTTTGTCTCGGAGGCTCCTGTAGCATGAGCCAAGAGGCTCATTCCAACGTGCGCATCACGTCTTGATGGGCTAATGGTTGGACTCAAGGGCGGTAGAGAAGACGCCGAGGACATAATAAGTGTTGTAACAAGTCATAAAGAAATGCGTAAGTAGTCCACAGCTGGGCCTGAAATTACGCACAAGTTGGAAAGAGAGGAAGCATGATAGCAAGCAGGCCTCTGCGGAAGAAAGCGAAAACGAAGAAGCCAAAAAAGCGAAAAAAAAAGAGGGGGGGGGGGGGGGGGGGGCGAGAGAAGCCTCACCCTAACGAATGGCGCGTTGTCAAGGCATTGAGATTAGGCGAAAAATAAAAAGAAAACGGCAAAAAAAAGAAGAGTAATCGCTTGACTGTTTGATCAAGTGGCTCGCAGGTGTCCCAACCGCGCTTTCCCATTCTAAGGCCCCACATATATTTTTTTTCTCTCTCTCTCTTTCTATCTTACTTTTTGTTTCTTAATTTGCTCCTGTTCTATTTGTGGCATAATTATTTAAGTCGCGCCTTCTCTTCTCGTGGGTGGAGCGAAAAACGCCCACGATAAAAGGTTTCCCCGCGAACGTACGTAGGCGACGCATTTTCGCGTTGCCTCCCAGATTACATAAATAAGAGCCACATTATGCTCGAAAGGCAGTTGTGTCGGAGCACAGATGATCAAGGTACTACTTTTTTTTTCTGAGTCGTTTTGGGAGAGTTGCTGCGTGGACTTCGCTGATAGCAGTGTTCTGTTGGCTTACGATGATAGCGGTGTTCCATCGTATGTGTTAACTCATCGAGGATACGAAGAGAGCATGATTTATTTTAAAAATTAGACCAGCTTGAGCTAAGTCGCGCAAGGCTAGGTCACAGCAGAGCTGGTGGGCACCTAGCTGTTCCTGGCTTGGCTAGGCTTTTGCCCTCTCTTTCCCACCTCTTCTCTATTATACTATACATGGCTATGCTTGCTGTCTATTTTTTTTTTGTTCTTTTTTTTTCTGTTCTAGTGCTTTCTTGTGCTTTTCTATCTCTTTCTCTCTCTGTCGGTTCCTTTTCTCTGTCTGTCTATCTTTTTCTTCCCTTTCTTTCTCTCTTTTTCTCTTTCTTCTTTTTTTTTCTGTCTCTTTCTTTCTGTGTAGGCGTTCTCTCGCCTTCTATCTTTTTCTCTCTTTCTTCCCTTTCTTTCTATTTCTCTTTTTTCTCTTCCTTTCTATCTCTTTCTTTCTTGCACTCTCTGTACTCATTCTCGCCTGCTCCTTTTCATTGTCCTGACCCTTGCTTCCCTTTTTCACCACCTTGCTATGCTACTCTCTACTATCGTGTCTGGATAGCCGACTATAGTTACGACGCTCACCTTCGCATCGTGGAGACGCGGGTTCAAACCTCGCTTCGCCAAGACATTTTTTTTTTCGCCAAGAATTTCTCTCTTTCTGTATCTTTCTTTCTCTTTCTCTCTCTCTCGCTGTACACCGTTCTCTCACCCACCAGAGTTATTGCATCCCACGCCGGACAAATCGGCGCACGTGTTCTGGGAGCGAAGCAGAAGAGAAAGAAGAGGACGAAGACAGCGCGTGCCGGTTCATGGTGGTGATAATTCCCCATCTACGACACACGGCAACCTCGACCCCAACAGCTTTGCTGTAAAGACAACAGAGGGGAAACGGAAGAGGACAAATAGAGCGCGTGCCGGTACATGATCATGATAATGTTCCATCTACTACACACGGCGAACTGCGACCCTGACAGCTCTGCCGTAGAAGAGTAATGGCATAACGTATTATTGCAGCTCGTAAGGTGATAGGTGCGCGATGTGCTGTGAACAGAAGTGTCGCTCATGGGCGCTGGTATTATTTGAGTGAGACGATCCGCAGACCGCGCTCTTTCTGTCTATGATTTTTTTTCTTTAGAAGGCACTGTAGCACGGCCCTTCGTGTCATTCGGGATATACAGTTTGAGATATTGTTGTGTATACCGTATTCGCGAATGGGCTCAAAGTAATTTGAGTTCTCTCATAAATACATCACGAATTCGTTTCTTTACTTGTTCGTTTTGGGGAACAGTGTTCTAACGCTGCTGCGACGTCGTAAAACATGTACTCGCAAAATAAGCACGTCACCAAACATGCTCGAAAACATGCGCCGGATATGTAACACTTTTCATCAGGCCGCGTAGGTTCTGGCTGTAGTATCCCGTAGAAGTTCAATCCCAAATAGAAAAGCTTGGTTCCTCTGAATGCGAGAGGGAAGTAGAATGGTGCAGAACAGATTGCTGGCGGTCACCTAAACTGTTACGTGTTAGATGCGTAGTGAAAAGTATATCATTGCTGTGTAAACAGGAGCTCCAAATTTGCTGACGTCGTTACTGTCCGGACCTTCAAACAGATTAGGGATCTTGAGCGGCCCAATTTTCACCTCTGTTCTGCTCAGTCATTCGTTTGGCTTATACGAGTAAGCTAAGACATAATATTATTACTTTAAAGCCGGGATCAGACACTCGCTCACTAAACTCGGATTACTGAGCGGACGTTACCACAGAACGCTCTCTTCCCTACCCTATTGACATTATTAGAGAATCAATATTTTGCATGACACCATCCATTCCACAAGATGTGAAGCCCGATTGTTGATACACTAGTTGTTGCCAGATTATCATGTCATCAACAACCTAATCCACGTCTACTACTGAACCGAGGCCTAATCCAGCGATATCCAAGTATACCAGTCAGCACTGTCCTACGACTGTTCAGTTATTGAAAACTTCGCCGTAACGCGCAATCCTCCACCGTTTTCGATCTGGTTCTCTTCATTTCGACACCTGTTAAGGCACGCATATGTGAACGTCGTTCGAGATGCTTACGGACACAAACGCCAAGCGTGCAAAACACTTCCTTCGAAAGTTAGGCGGCGAGGAATGCTCTTCGCAAAGACGCTATACAGGCCGCATGCGAATGCGTCGCCAAGGCCGGATACACACAGCAGTGCGCCACGTATCACTGAGCTTCTACTTCGCTTGGTCGTATTGCTCTATAGCACAGTGCAGAGTTGCCTGCAAGCTGACTGCGAAGCGCACTTCGGGAAAAGGTGCATGCAACTCACGTCGACTTGAAATGTTCACTGCAACAGCGCGCGCAGTGCGCACAGCGGGATTTCCCGAAACGAATGAAAATAAAAGAAAGAAAAAATGAAAGGAAAAAGGCGGCTGCGAGATTGTTTTCTGCTCGGTGGGCACCTTAAAGGCGGATACGGCTCCTAGAAGAACACAAACGCAGTAATGTTTGGTATACGTAGCACCGTGTTTCGTTTCTGTGAAGGCTGTGTTGACGCTCGGTGCAGACGATTAAAAATGTACAAACTCCTGTATTCTGCTTCGCACTTTGAAAAGCACAGACTCGAGGAAAACACTTATTAATTTCCGTGATTATACATATCATATCAAATTGTTTGTAAACAGACTCATCTGTTTTCTTACTGCGCCGTCTCTTTTTTACCGCAGAGCTACTATGGTCGAGGTTTGCTGAGTGTCGTAGATAGAAAAATTATCGTCATAAGGAACTGGCACACTCTCAATCACCGCCCAAGCATTCTGTATAGATGATTAACAAGAGAAGCTCGAACGTGCCGATCAGCTCTGCTGTGACCCAGCCTTGCGCGACTTCGTGCAAGCTGTGCTAATTTTTTTTTAACGTTCCACGTTGTTTTACACAACAGATGCATCTCCCGAGACCCATTGCTTGTAGGTAGTATAGAAATTTTCAGAAAAATAACTCTCTTGCGAAATTCTTTTTGGTTCGTGACGCCTGCCCTCAGAATAATGGTCCTGCACATGCGTTCGCTCTTTGTTTTGAACGCCACTTTAGTTCGGGTTTTAATGTCTTGCGCTCACAAAATTTCAAACGAGTTTCTCATACGTTGTTGGATGGCAAAACTACACTTCAGATTTCAGCAGTAAACAAGGCGTTTCCTCATCCAGAAGTCTTAAAATATCTATCCAGGCACATTATGTGTATACACTCTAAGAAATAAAAGCTTAGCTGTTATTCTCTCTGATGAGTTCTGACTTCTCACGTTCATAACTCTATTTAGAGATAGACGTTAATTCTTTTTCGGGGAGTCACGCCTCTCACGACTCTCCCAAGGGAGTATAATGAATCTCCAAAAGAGAATTAAAGCGTATCTCTAAATAGAGTTGTATACGTGAAAAACCAGGACTCACTAAAAAGAGTGACAGGCAATCTTTTTTTTAATCTTTTTACAGTGACGCTGCATATGGCTATAAATTATGTGGATCGCGACCGCGGACAGAACACGCGTAGAACAACAATTTCCGGCGAACTGATTAACTTGACTAATTCACTGCTTTTGTGTTGGGAAAATGGACGTAGCGTAAAAGTAAACATAGAAAGGGTATGAGTTCACCGACGTGGCAGAATGACGGAAATAGTTTTGGCCTCAAAGACAAGACCACTTGCATGAGCCGTCATGCCGTTTTTGCACTTTCGGAACAACATGGTTTCTTATGTTCAACAGGATTTTGCTCAGAAGATGACCATTCGTTGTCTACTAATATGCACAGGCACATGCACCCACACCTGTACATGCATCTGCACATACCATACCTGCACATACAATACCATACCATACCATACCTGCACATGCACCCATATATACACACAACACGCTACACATATCAGCAAGGTCTTGCCTTGATGTTTGGACTATAGAGAACAGAGCAGGAGAGCAACTTTAGCAGCCAGCATCTTCTTGACGCACCGATAAAGTTTGGGCTTCATAAAGGCCTGTTAACTACGATTCATGCATAGACGCCAATATGATGCGAAAGCACGAGTGAGGACCCCCGCAGTCGAAACATACAGAATTTACTACACCACGCGAAGCAAAGGAAAGAACCCACAAGGTCATCCAAGGTTAACTGATTCTCAAGGGCTAGAAGCTGTTATCTGCTCTTGTTTCGCCCTCTTCAATAATCTCCCAAATCTTACTTGAGCTCCAAACCTGCCTAGAGGCAAAACAGACAAATACAACTGCGATAGCATAAATCAGGGGCACAAAAGGAATGTTCGATTAAAGAAACCCGTTGTAGTATCAGGTTCCTTTTTCTTTTCTCTCTCTCTCTATCTCAATACTCGCACCTTATGTGTTCTTACGAACATACTAAACGACGCGGGTCCTTTCCTCCTCTGTCAACTGTACATTTGAGCCCATAAAAACGGCATCGCAAGTGACGCGATAACACAGAGGGTCGTGGGTTCGCGTCTGCTCATGATCAAAGCGAGTCGTGAGCCAACTCGACCGTTCAAGCAATGACGTCAAACGTTTCTTGCTGTCGCGGACTACGTGACTGTAGTAGGCCCTCCGCCCGTCGACTGATGCGCCGTTCTTGCAGCACAGCGTGTGAGAGGCGGCTAGTTTTAATCTCCGCCTGGAAGAAGGCATCCGGGTAGGGCCTGCAGTAAACACTCGGGCGACTACGTAAATAAAAAAGATAGGCGGTAAACAATGCAGAAAGCTTTAAGAACACGACCGAAGCCGGGCATCCCCGGCTTCATCGTAAAATCGCCGCGACACCCTAGGACGCTCGTCTTGGAGCCACCGCTTATTTTCGAAGTGTCTCGGTAACTTTCCATAGACGTGGCGCCACGTAAACAACCTCTCAGAGGAAATAAACAAGGCTGCGCACAGTGGTCTGTTTTACGGTTGCCTGACGACGCTTGGTCAGCTTAAACCTACAATAAAATTCAGATAGACCAGTTAGTGCGCCGTATTTGAAAGATACTAAGTGGCTAATTAATATGGTTACTCAATCGCCCAATCAATCAATCAATCAATCAATCAATCAATCAATCAATCAATCAATCAATCAATCAATCAGTCAATCAATCAATCAATATGCGCCGTATTTGATAGATGCTGAGCAAGTAATTAATTAGGCTACGCACTCGCTCAATCAATCAAAATGTCACTCATTCACTCACCCTATCTATCTATCTATCTATCTATCTATCTATCTATCTATCTATCTATCTATCTATCTATCTATCTATCTATCTATCTATCTATCTATCTATCTATCTATCTATCTATCTATCTATCTATCTATCTATCTATCTATCTATCTATCTATCTATCTATCTATCTATCTATCTATCTATCTATCTATCTATCTATCTATCTATCTATCTATCTATCTATCTATCTATCTATCTATCTATCTATCTATCTATCTATCTATCTATCTATCTATCTATCTATCTATCTATCTATCTATCTATCTATCTATCTATCTATCTATCTATCTATCTATCTATCTATCTATCTATCTATCTATCTATCTATCTATCTATCTATCTATCTATCTATCTATCTATCTATCTATCTATCTATCTATCTATCTATCTATCTATCTATCTATCTTATTTCCAGCGACACCCATACGATAAGCGGCTGAAAACATCTTGAAAGTGCTTGGGGTCCCGCATACACAGCAGCAGTAAGGTAGCGTACGCATTTTCTCCCATTTAAAGACATCTTTACTCAGTATAGCAGGTGAACGACGTTATAGATTAAGTATTGCATGCAGATTTACGGTATGGCGAGCCGTTAAACAAATTTTCAGAGTCGCACATAATTCTGCAATAACACACAGTAATGCAAAGTAAATACCAATAACGTCTCTTATACCTTCCTTAGCTTCATTGTCTATTGGTTTAATTACGTTGTGCCTAACAAAGAAAACGCGCCATTAATACATTCCCCTTCTTTCGTTCTACCATTAATACAGCAGGTCTAAAATATAACGTGTACATTTTCCTAGAAATAGACATTACAAACACACGTGTACTTAAATGCACAACATTTTGTATCGACTAAAACATCTGCTTTACATCTGCTTTACGTGATGGAAAAGTTGTGAAGCCAATTCCCATTCGGTCGTCGCTGCACAGATCTGTGTACACGTGATTTCTTGGAAACGGGCGAGCCAACGGCATGCCGACAGCGACGTCGAACATTCAGGGGCGTCCGGACGTGAGCTCCTTGTAATGACTGCTTGAGCATTCAAAAGACGGCCGAAAAACTCGAGCGCAGGATGGAAATTGAGTCAACGGTGGGCATATACGGGCACAGCTGAGATTTATGCGAAAGAAATAATAATGAATGAAAGTATTTCTATCTGTGCAGCCGCATATGCTCAGCGTGCGCTAACGTAAAAGAGAAATGTGCGATGTTACGACGTGTAATTGGACATCCATCGTTGGATAAGAAGCGCGAACTAATTGGTTATGTTCAGACGCCATCATATACTATGCCCGCAAGGGTGGCGTCAGGATATTTTCAGGTGGAGGGCAGGGGGGTAGGGGGCACCTACGGCAACTTTCTTTCAGGGGGGTACTTATGCGTTGTGGTTTGACTATTGTTTGTCTTGGGGGGCAGAGGGGGGAAAAGTGAAACCCCCCCTCCTTGTCCCCGCCCCTGCATGCCCAAAGAATGGCGAGACCACTGACAGCGGCAGATGTACAGGGGCTCGTCAGTCGGAATGCGGCTCGTCTGTTTCCAAACTGGCGAACCGTGAACTTTTCAACGTGCCAGTGAGATATCGGGTGGGACACCGCGTGCCAACAGCGACATAACTCGGTGACCTTGAAGGGCATCCTGGTTAACCTTTGCTTTGAATAGACAAATAAATTATTCGGTGGCATTCCTAAATATTCAGCAGCCCTATCGGGAAATTGGGGGCAAGCGAGGCTTGGCGTGTACGTGCCTGTCGTGTCGTGTCTTTCTTTCTTTCTTTCTTTCTTTCTTTCTTTCTTTCTTTCTTTCTTTCTTTCTTTCTTTCTTTCTTTCTTTCTTTCTTTCTTTCTTTCTTTCTTTCTTTCTTCCTTTCTTTTCTTCTTCGTACTTTCTCTCTTTCTTTCTTTCTCTCTTTCTTTCTTTCTTTTCTTCTTTCTTTCTTTCTTTTCTTCTTTCTTTCGTTCTCTCTTTCTTTCTTTCTTTCGTTCTCTCTTTCTTTTCTTCTTTCTTTCTTTCTTTCTTTCTTTCTTTCTTTCTTTTCTTCTTTCTTTCTTTCTTTTCTTCTTTCTTTCGTTCTCTCTTTCTTTCTTTCGTTCTCTCTTTCTTTCTTTCTTTCCTTCTTTCTTTCTTTCTTTCTTTCGTTCTCTCTTTCTTTCTTTCGTTCTCTCTTTCTTTCTTTCTTTCTTTCTTTCTTTCTTTCGTTCTCTCTTTCTTTCTTTCGTTCTCTCTTTCTTTCTTTCGTTCTCTCTTTCTTTCTTTCTTTCGTTCTCTCTTTCTTTCTTTCTTTCTCTCTCTCTCTCTTTCTTTCTTTCTTTCTTTCTTTCGTTCTCTCTTTCTTTCTTACTTTCTTTCTTTCTCTCTTTCTTTCTTACTTTCTCTCTTTCTTTCTTTCTCTCTTTCTCTCTTTCTTTCGTTCTTTCTTACTTTCTCTCTTTCTTTCTTACTTTCTTTCTTTCTTTTCTTCTTTCTTTCGTTCTCTCTTTCTTTCTTTCTTTCTTTCTTTCTCTCTTTCTCTTTTTCTTTCGTTCTTTCTTTCTTTCTTTTCTTCTTTCTTACTTTCTCTCTTTCTTTCTTACTTTCTTTCTTTGTTTCTTTCTTTTCTTCTTTCTTTCGTTCTCTCTTTCTCTCTTTCTTTCTTTCGTTCTCTCTTTCTTTCTTTCTTTCCTTCTTTTTTTCGTTCTCTCTTTCTCTCTTTCTTTCTTTCTTTCTTTCTTTCGTTCTCTCTTTCCTTCTTTCGTTCTCTCTTTCTTTCTTTCTTTCTTTCGTTCTCTCTTTCTTTCTTTCGTTCTCTCTTTCTTTCTTTCTTTCTCTCTTTCTTTCTTTCGTTCTCTCTTTCTTTCGTTCTCTCTCTCTTTCTTTCTTTCTTTCTCTCTCTCTCTCTTTCTTTCTTTCTTTCGTTCTCTCTTTCTTTCTTACTTTCTTTCTTTCTTTCTTTCTCTCTTTCTCTCTTTCTTTCGTTCTTTCTTTCTTTTCTTCTTTCTTACTTTCTCTCTTTCTTTCTTACTTTCTTTCTTTCTTTCTATCTTTCTTTCTTTCTTTCTTTCTTTCTTTCTTTCTTTCTTTCTTTCTTTCTTTCAGTGGCATTGCACAATGCTCCCTCCTAACTGTTTCCTTCCTCCATGCCGGGAATAGATCCTTCACCCACGTGCTTAGCAGCGCAACACTTCAGTTGCTATAAGTAAAAACGACGGTCGTGCGTTCACATCCAGGCAACAATGAATTGTGGCAACGTTAAATGTCTAGTCACTTCGATAACCTCGATAAAAGGTCATACTGCCGTACCAAAAACGACCGATCACCGACAAGCCCAATATCGAGAGCGCATCAGCTATCGGAAAACGGCGCATACAAACATGCTTATGGCCGGCGCACCTCTGAGGGTCTAATTTGAGTACACCCGCACTACTGTCACTTGCGGACGTTGGTGTTTATTTACGTATTTTATTTGTTTTACTTTGTTTATTCGCGGTTCCACCTAAAACGCCAATTTGTCAGTCAGTACAGGCAGTACAGGTTTCTCATGACAATGAGAACAGATTTCTTACTTAAAAGCGATAAAGCGGTGTTTCTAAGTGGTTATAAAGGAAGAAATGAAGAGAAGAGTGCCGACCCGTAACTGTCTCACTATGCGAGGACACCTCAACAGGTCGGCGAGGGGGGTGGGGTGTGGGGAAGGAAACCTTCGTCGTAGCGCCGGACGGTAGCGTACTCGTCCACATCGGACGGGGAGCCTCGGCGGCCTCAAACTGCCAGGTGGTTCGGATCGGCTGCAGCTCCCTACGCAGCGACTTCGGCTGCTGCGGAAAAGAGCAGCTCCCTTGCCTGGGTAAGGTACCAGACTTCTCGTCGGCGTGGGGCCACGAGACTTGTCGCGTCTGCTCGGCGCTTCGCGCCGAACGAACGCGGCACCCTTGTCCGGGTAGGACCGTCTGCCCAAAACAAAAAACTCCCGCCCTGTGACCCGGCGCGGGAACCTTGCCGGGGCAAACGTATTGGATCATGAGGGGTCGATGAGTATGTAAGCTCTGGGACGAGGCGCCTTCGGGATGCCGACTCCCCCTCCCTTAGGGTGCTCCACTGGTGACCCCCAGGTCGCGTGTTCGAATTCCGCCCACGGCGGCCGCATTTTGGATGGAGGCGAAAATGCTCGAGGCCCGTGTACTGAGATTTAAGTGCACGCTAAAGAACCCCAGGCGGTCGAAATTTCGGGAGCCCTCCACTACGGCGTCTCTCATAATCATATCGTGGTTTTGGGACGTTAAACCCCACCAATTATTATTATTATTTCATATATGGCTCATGTCCTCAGGGGACTTGACGTGTGTTTTGAGAAAGATATCGACACCAGTCCGCATAATGACTAAAATACTGAAATGAAGTTTTTGTTCCGCGGTGATGTTTCTACCCATAATGACCGCACTGGGTGCCTCAGGAAAAAAAAAGAAAAAAAAAAGCCTGACACCGGTCCCGCCTCTGTAGCTACCCCGAACAAAGTGTTATTAATCGCAATAGGCGAGAAAATAATGCAAATACGATTTAGCAAAGTCACAAAGGTTTATTCTTTGTGAAGCCGCGGGAAGCTAGCGAAAGGTTCGGCCCGCGGGCCGCTTGTTTGGGACCCCTAACGTAGAGTGTTAGTTTCGTGTTTTTTCCCCGCTACAAAGAACAACAAAATGGTATAGAGGCATGTTGTGTGGTGTAGACACTGATCTCCAGTGGGTGTGGAGGGCTAGAGAAATAGCCGTCGCCTCCTTTCGTTTAAAGCAATCAGGGAATGATTTAAGGTCGAGATGTTGAATTGCGTAACGTGTCATGACGTTGACGTATGACAGCAGCGAGGCAGTGCCGGCTGGTTTAATCGCTCCTCCTCGCGGGGTCGGCCAAATGAGCCGGGTGATTGCCTTGCCACTCCAACACAAACCCATGACGCTATCATCTAATTTTCTTCATTTCATTGTGATATTTCCTTTGTTCGTTTCCCTGCCATTGTCATTAGCGTTCTGTCGCAACACCTTCATAATCACGCAGTCGTCATAAGATCGCCGTCGTCTTTGCCGCATTGTAGTCTCGTTGACATCATCGACGTCGTTGCCATAACGTTTACGTCATAGTGTCGTAATCATGCGTATATTATCGTCGCGATGCCGTCATACTGCACTCGAAATTCCACCAGCGTCATAATTAATCGGCATTGTAGTTAGGTTTACTGACAACGTTTCCATTAGGGCGGTAACCTCGGTTGGTTGTTCCCTACGATAGAGGTGATCGGCCATGAATCGGGCGTGTTTTGTTTCCTAGTACACGTGGCTTGTACCAACTATACGGGGTTGGTGCAGCGCGTGCAGACTCGTAACTTCCTTGTAAGTCTCGTCGGCAATGCTGCTGCTCTTGGTGTTCCTCTTCCTCTACAAACGGTGTGGCCACAACACTGTGACCATTCCATGCCGTTGTCATGCCATCGTCTCATTACCTTTCGTAACTCAGTCATCATCAGTCCACTTTCGTCATTGCTCCTTGATCATGCGTGGGAGACGCACGTTCGAACACCCCGAGTCTATATATGCTAAGAGAAGCGTTTCCTGGTGAAAATGGGTCTAACATGGTCGCGTTATCAATGTTTACGTGTTGTCGCTAAACTGGAAAGGTGTTCTTCGCCGACATCAATACAAGCCTCGTTCAAAACTATTCCCTCAGCACGCGGGATCTGCAATTTTTTTTTTTTTGCAAGAACAAACAAGCGACAGAGAGAGAGGGATGTTTATTTACAGAAAGGCAGAGAGGCCGGCCTGAGCGATAGTTTGCTCACCGGTAGAGGGGAACAGGGAAGAAAACGAGTAATAAATGGCGATGGTAAGTTAGGGAGGTGAGCATATGCAATTCAGTCAAGTTGGCGCAATGCTATAGCTGTACATCCAGTCCAGTGGCTTGTAGGAAGGCTACGACCATTCATATAACCACAGTCACTCTGTTGGCGTCAGGCCAAGGACCTAACACAACCTCATCGGTTAATGGTTTACTATGAAACCGTGCAATCGAGAAAAATCAGTTTCTGAAGTTCCCGTGCGTACGCTCGACAGGCGAAAAATATATGTTCAAGTGTTTATGGTAATTTACAGTGGCCACAATCGGGAACCGGTGTCACTGCAGCCCATCACGTGTGCACACCGTCACGTGTGCACACACGCACACGCACACGCACACACACACACACACACACACACACACACACACACACACACACACACACACACACACACACACACACAAACACACACACACACACACACACACACACACACACACACACACACACACACACACACACACACACACACGTAGACTACTCTATTTACAAAGTTTCATTCAGGCTCGTGGCCCGCAAGAAAGTCAGCAGCGCTTTCGTGGCGCGTAACGCACTGGAGCTGGTTTGCCATGGGCCCAGAATATAATGGAGTTAGTTGGTTATGCCAAATGGGGGAATTGAAGTCCTTCATGCGAAGAATCCATTGCAGCCTTGAGATTTCGAAAAGGCGGCTTCTAATAATAATTGCGAAGTAATGAAATTAACCCGAATTCCGCGGCAAAACCGAAACTGAAACGCGGAGGGTGCAACTGCCATATTCTTCTGAGACGTCCAGAATGAGTGAGCGTCGTTATACCAACCACCAACCGACTTCGTTGTGTGGGTGTGCGGGCTGCGCTTGTAATTATAGCCCGCATAACGCAAATACGTTAACGAACGCGTAAATGAACCCCCTCTTTAACTGTTGTCTTGAACAGTGACGTCAATGCTGGTCGTCTGCTTGTTGCGCTCATCGGTGCTTGGTTTTCGGTTTCACCCTTGGTTTTGGCTGAATTTCATTACACCACAATAATTACTTGAGGCCACTTCTTCTACGCTCAAAGCTGCGATGGTTTCCTCTCATGAAGAACTTCAATTCTCATATTTGACATAACAGCCTAGCTCCCCTAATTAAAAAGTTAATTATTTTAGCTTCCTAATTACTGTCCCAAGTGATGTCTTTAACCATCTTAAGATGTCTGCAGCGTCGGAAAAAGTAATTCTGAAGGCATCGAACAAATATCGCATTTCCCTGATTTTTGAGAATTTTGGACACATTTCTTGAAACACCCGGCATACACGTCGCGTCTATGCGGTGTGGTGAATGCGGAAGTCTAGTTTGCGGCCATTGTCGTGCGTTAAGAGTGATGCGCAGTACACGTAAGTAAGAAGCAGATGTATGTGGACCTCACTAAAACATCAGCAGACGCTTTCTTCGAGCTTTTATTATTGCTACTAGTCTGCAGAAAACAACCCTTCAAAAGATGACCGTTCCTTCAACCTTAGATCCAGTGCTGTTATATTGTGAGGAATTCATTTCACCGAATCATATATATACATTTTTTTTTATCCACCACTCAGGGCCTGTCCATGCCAGTAAGATAAGATGGGCGAACCGTCACTCGTGCAACTGCCGAAAATTGCAAGCAACGAAAAGAGAATCGCATTGATGTACAGTCGTCGCGCTATCCCAGACAAGGAAACAATAAGAGCGTTACCCCTTCTTGCTTTTGGTTTCTTCGTTCTTCAAAAGATCCCAGATCTGAATGGCACACGAGAATACACCATGACGAGCTGTGCATGCCGGGCATTGCCCCTTCCGGGCCTGCCTTGCTGCTCGGGCAGTGCTGTGCGTGCAAGGCAAATGAACCCATTGTTACGAAGAAGGCAAGACGTGCGCCTGCAGCTTTCCCACGTGGCCGCATCGCGCTTAGCGTCGTGCGCCAGTGCAGAGCCGTCTCGGCTACTTGCTCGTCTTCAGCGCGTTCGCGAGATACGATGAAGGGGTGAAAGTGCTGTGTCACGCTTGGCGATCTCTGTGGGAGTTGTGAGGATCGCGTCGTTAAAGGACCGTGCGTGGTTGTGCGAAACGTTCCGTGCGGACGAACTCGTATAAAGGGGTTTCCCGTGAGCACTGCACACGCTCAGTTTTTCTCGTTATTATAACCGCGCGCTTTTCCCAGCATATCTCATCATGAATGTGTTCAGGAGTTGCAGTGCCGAGGAGTCACTTGGGAAGGGCCGGTTGATTGTTCACTTTCTTCGCATGCGTAGCACCCTTGAGAGCGCGACTGTGGGGAGGAAAATTGTGGAATGTTGTCTGAGCCTTGCAGGCTCATGATTACGCGCCTTTATGAAATCTACTCTGCGTATGCCCTAAGATCACTGCGCTCTAATGCAACCCCCCATCATCATCACAAAATAAGAATAGGATCCCTTTCTCGAAACTCTCAGTTGAGTTCTGGCATTCCGACTGTGTTCGAAAATCGCCCGGAAATGAGGCTCCGCATGCCTCATAAACTAAAGCGAGACATTGCAAGTATGATTCAGCGGATTCGCCTTGGTGTCGCTTTCACTAGACGTTGTGCAGAAGGACTGAAAGCTGGGCCAGTTGGTAACCGTACTTGAACATAATTTAACTCAGCGCAAGATGACGCGGACACAAGAGAAGAAGGGACAGACCCAGCGCTGACTCACAACTGAATGTTTATTTGGAAAACATGAACGAAAGAAAAGAACACTTTCAACCCTCCCACCCATGTGACCACGCTAAAACAGGAAAACGGCAGGTCAGCTGACATCTTAACCAAAGAAAAAAGAAAAGAAACAACCTGAAGACCCCACGTGTACTCTCCAACAGCAGAAAAGTTAAGATAACGTGTTAAGATAAGTTAAGATAACGTGACGCGACCTTCGAGTCAGTAATGGAGGCACCATAACCACTAGACCACCGCGGCGGGTGAGTGTGATTTTTGAAGAACCGGTACTTTCTCGAAGGGATGTTTTCTGTGGACTAGTGGCAATAGCAAGCGCATTAAGAAACCTGAGATGTTAATGAAGTCCACATGAAGTCTGTATGCTTTTACGGTGAGCTTATTCACGGTGCATTGCTGCCGGCCGCGGCGGCAGCATTTTCGATGAACACGAAAAGGCTCGAAGCCCGTGTGCTTAGATTCAGGTGGACGTTAAAGAACCCCAGGTGGTGGAAATTTCCGGAGCCCTCCGCTACGGCGTCTCTCATAATCATAGTGTGGTTTTGGGACCTTGAACCCATAAATTATTATTATTATTATTACGGTGCATTGCTCTTACAGAAAGGAAATGGCCCCAGACTAGACTTCCGCATTCAGCGTGCCGCATAGACGTAAAGGGTGTGTGTTAATCTGTACTAGTTAGAACAAAGTGGCATATATATTTAAAGAAAAGACACACTTAAAGCATCGTTAGTTGCGGCCGTCTAACCTTCGTCTTTTTTTTTTTTTTTCGCTGCTTCAGTCTAAGATGGAAATGTACCAACTAGCCCAGCTGTAGACTTCACTGTCGTAGTTGCTCAGTGCAAGTTCTGGAATTTTAAACGTACCGGATTCGTTTACATCCGAAACAATCAACATATTTTTTTTTTATTTCTCAACTGCCAACCGACTTATAGAACAACAATGCGTCTTTGCTTGCACTAAAATCTTCAACAGAAGTCTTAATTGACGTCACAGATGACGTCCAAAATGGCTCACCGCTGCGCCGTGTGCGACTCACGGTATAGGTAGAGGCTTCATTTTTCTGTTGAGAGAAATTCCAGAACAGACGTTGCAAATGTCATACAGCCAGCTCAAGAGCTCTTAGTTATGATAAAGAATTTCTTCTGGCCGTATACACGCAGCTGCTGCAGCTTTTATAAATTCTTCAGACTCAAGCAGGGCAGGCGATTCTTCTAAACTGCGCTCTTCCCACTTCATTAGCTCCAGTCTGAACGGGATTATTTTAAGTGCGGGGCACTTTATGGGGACGGGCTGTCGTATGCTGTGATCGTATGCTGCTGTCGTCGCTTGGCGTAACGCAGGCAAAACCACACCTCACATAGCCATCTGTAGCATATTGAGCGCACGCTCGCGCCAAAGAGAAGTCTTCTTCCTCTTGTTCTTCGAGCGCCTTGATGATGATATTAAGGCAGGCAAAACCACATATAACATAGCCAACTGTAGCATGTTGAGCGTGCGCTCGCGCCAAAAAGATGTTTACTTCTTTTTCTTCGAGAGCCTTGATGATGATATTAAGTGTTGAGCACTTTACGGGCCTGGGCTGTCGTTTGCTGTCGTAGCTTCGCTAACGCAGGAAAAACCACGAGTAAAAATTGAAAAAGAGGAAGCAAGCGAGAAATAGACAGAGAGACACGGAAAAGAAAAAAAATGAGGAAGAAAAGCAGAAATAAATAGAAATAAAGAGAAAAGAAACCACAGAAAAAAACTGGAAAAGAGAACAAGAAAGAAAAAGAGGAGGAAACCGAAGTGAAACAAAGAAGGCTGCCCAGCTCCGCACTTCCTTCAGGTTTGGCACCACTAGTGCGAAGCTGCCTTGATTTTTCTATTATTCACTTGTACATACTTTTCGGTCGTTCAAAACAAAGCGCCTATCAAAAAACCTGGCTCGGAGAAAAATTCTGGATTGACGCTTGTCTCTGTAGACGTTTTGGCTTTATAAATTACTACAGGCATTATTAACGTCTGTTCTTTACTGGAACTGCGTGTCCATAGGTACTCCCGTTACTATATAGAAACAGGCTGTTCTGACGAAGCTTTAACAAAGCTCTGAGGAAAGTAATGCATTTCCATGAACAAGCCCACCCTTGCAAGCAGGACAAGCAATTCTTGGAATCTGCGCGTTATTCGCTTCATTATATCTGGTCTCAGCATCATTGTTGTTATTATTCACTTCCAAAAACTCGTCGATCGGTCAAAACACAAAGCCTATTTAAAAAAAAAAAAGCTTAGCCAGCAGAAAACTTCTCAATGGACGCTTGTTGTCTCTGTAGACCTTTTAGCTTTGTAAATTACTGCAGAAGTTACCAGCGTCAGTTGTTTACTGGAACTGTGTGTTCGTAGGAACTGCTATATGGAAAGAGGCTGTGTAGCTCTAACAAAGCTCAAACAAAAGCAATGTGTTTCCTTGAACAAACCATTTTCTGCATTACGTGGTGAGTGTACGGCTCCTGATACGCTTATATGCAGACCAGTACATGTAGTTATTGAAGAAAATGGGTCATCTGGCCGTATATTACTCAGTTCACATGTCACAGTAGCAGTCATTGTGAAAGAAAGCAAAAAGAAAACAAAATCATGCGGATATTGTGTCCTGTGGGAATCGGTTTAACAACAACTTGGGGGGACTCTTGACAATCGCATTCAAGAGTAGAACGCGATAGCGTAATCGGCCACTGTTCGCAACGCCTTCTCAATCGCCAGCCTCGCTCAGTGTCTCGGTGGACGCCTAAACCGAGCCGCAAGGAAAGGAACGCCTGTGGACGCATAAATCGGCCCTCTCAAACTATCCTAGAATGCCTACTGCAAGTAGACTTGCGAAGTGCTCACTATGACAATTTTTCTTTTGCGAGTTGGCGAGGTGCCCACTACGGGTCGGTAAGGTGACACACGCACCTTCGCAGCTGCGCACGTTGTTGGTGCTGTTGTTGACAATGATAATTAACGATGCGGGGGTGCTTTGTAATTGAGGGGCATTTAAACCAACCACTCGGTGCTGAATTCACATGTTTTGACGCCTGGTGTGATTCTACGCATCTGCCACGCATTATTACTCGTGTTAATGACAGTGCTCGCACTACATAACATTCAAATAGTGTTTTCTTCCGAAGCAATTTCGAGCACGGGCGGGGCACGGTGGTAGAGCACTTGATTGCCACGTAAATGTCTTGGGTTCGATTCCCACTTAAAGCAAAAATTTTTATTTGTTTATACATCTATTTCGAATTTTCGCTCATGGACGACGCTGATTTTTCGCTCACAGCCAACGACGCTGACGGTGACGCCGACACCGGGATTTCTACGAAACGAGCTCTTTAACGCTCTCTTGTTAAACCCTTTCTTAACGTTGGGGCTGATTGACAGTGGTTCACGCGCTGACGTCGAATTTCGATGTTGTTCAGCATGACAGTGGGGAACCGATGTTTAACAGTATCCATGGTGCAACGCTTACGTCTGCGTGTACAGTGCACAGGAAACACGGCGATACATGTCGGCTTTTGGGCCCAGTTTTGCATGTTCCACGTAAGCGCTGGAGTAGGAAGGAAGAAATTGTGAAGCGGTAATAGGAAACGACGCGAAAAGTGACAATATTCTGCACATGTAGCGTTACTCACATGCCATTTACACGACTGCCAGGTAAGATGCTAAAGCCCCCGCCCCCCCCCCCCCCCGCCCCCCCCCGCCCCCCCTCTTTTTAAGTGATCCTCGTGAACGCGCATGACACTTTTTTGGTTATCACGATCACTCCAAATTGCTACGAAACTGCCTCACCTTTCCCACGGGATCGCTGCACCTACTGCATGGAGCTGGGCGATCAGGGAGATTTTGCATGGTTGCATGGCGAGAGACCGATCAAGCAGATGCGCCGAACGACAAAACTTCGGCAAATTGAAGTCATAAAATGGTTTCGTTAATTAATGAAATTATGCTCTTGGTGGCGTATAGTTATGGTATGAGAATTGTGTCATTTGTTGCGTCACTGAGTAATTCTGCAGGAACGAAGGCTGGCAGCCAGCCCACCAATATAGGTCTAACAAGAGGTGAGAGTGAGTGCGAGCTACTCAGCAATACAGCAGCAAAGCGAACGTCTATAATTATAAGGTTGAGGCAGGCCCGCAGCCAGGAATTTTTCTCGGGAGGAAAGGGGGGCATCCCTAGGGCCCACCCTTTGCTACTGGCCTGGGTTGACGTGGTGGGGGGCGCTGGTGGGCGAAGAAGATGAGAAGCTCGGGGGGCACGCGCTCACGATGGAACGGCGTTCAGTTGAGTCCGGACTGCAGACAGTAAAGGTGTATTGTCTTGTTCTGCCTTCGTGTGTTCTCTGAGGGCTTCAGCCGACCCTTGGCCCTGAGCCCACATTTGGCGCCCAACGTGGGGCCAAGAAAGGTTCAATGTAACGCATGTCGAAACTTTTCTTCAGCGCGTTGTACTCGTACGCATTACACCCATTAGGCATACCGACATGCAGGGGCGTAGCCAGAAATTGATTAGGGGGAGGGGGGGGGGGAGTGTCCGACCCCTCTTCATACATGCTCGTGCGTGTGTTTGGCACGAGCGCGTGTGCATATACATATGCAAAACGTAAAAACACTTTCAGGCAGAGGTTTAACTGTGTTGGCGATAGCGCCCCTGGAAACAAAGTTGTACAAGTTACGCGAACATGCGGTGGGGCGGTATACGTACCCAAACTCTGCCCACAAGCGGGCTATTGTGATGCCTCCTTATTTGTCCAGTGGCGTCGTGGGGGATCGGGTTAGCGACATTTCCTCGTCGCTCCAAGTTGTCTTCGCATCTCGGCGGCTCCACTCGCGCCGCTTAAGATTCTCTCGTTTCACTCTTTGACGTCATAGCTGTCAGAAAGTGCCTTGTCACGAGCCCGGCATCCCTCACTGCTTCGTATCTGCGCAGTGTATCTGTAGCGCGCCTCGGAGAGTGGATGACCGGACGTTCGCGATACACTGTATACGCCACTCTAGTAGCAGCCGTTGGCAGGCAGCAGCAGCAGCAGCATATATGCGCGGACGATGGTGGTTCCCGCGTGGCCACGAGGGGGTTTTCCTCTGGTCTAGTTTGCGAACCACGCTCTCTGGTTACTCCACATTCTACTAGACATACTGTCGTAGTTCTCCTCCTCCACCTCCTTCGTCCTCTTCTCCTTCCGGTCATCCTCCATCATCATCATCATCACCATCGTCGTCATCGCCATTGCCATTAATAGTGAAAAGCAAAGAGTGTCCATATAATTGCTATCGCAATAAAAGTCGATGGCAAGGCGAGCCGGTGGTCAGAAAAGTGTAGGAATGAAAACATTGTTACAATTAAGACAGAGAAAATGCTTTGATGAAGAGCTGGAGATGTTAGTCTGGCTATTCACCTGACATATTACTCCAGGAGCTGGGTGATGATTATGATATATACACTGATAAACACATTACAGCACATACATCCCCCCGCCACACACACACACATAAATTACACTGTTTTACAGAGTTTTCGTTAAAAGTTAGCAGCGCTTTCGTGGCGCTCCACATTTGACAAGTGTATGACAAAATTGCCTAAACATTAGCACAGGAGGTACAGAGAGGACGGAAAGGGGAAGAAGTTTACCGTTGTTGAACACGGTTAGACGAAGTTTGTCGAGCGATAGCTTGGTTTTGCTTGCTTTAGGAAAGGACGATATCATTGGTTTGCAGAGATGTAATTTTAATACATATCTTGGTTTAGGCAAGGACGACGAGAAGTCTACACGCTTCGATTACACGCCACGACAAGGGAGACAACGTGTTGCACCACAACACACAGAAGCCGCTCGGCGGCCTTGGCGCTCTCGGGGCGAACGCGCAGTGAACTAGGATGTAGCCACCATTTCTGGCAGTGTCGGCACGAAAGACTGGCTTCAAGCCGCTGTTCGTTTTCGCGAACGCGCCGCACTAGCGTTTAGTTTCGCTGGGGCTCTTTCGTCGGCGTTGACCTTGGCTGAGCTTGAAGGTCACATTCGCGGAACCAGACGTTTTCTGGGTTTGTAGCTGGAGGAGTAGAGCTATCCCGCTCAAAAGTAAATTAGTTTTCAGCTACATTAATGGGAAAAGCATTTCCGGCAATTTGAATATAAACCAAATTTGGACGTCATGTGTGTTCTTTATGTCTCTCTAGATCCTGTCCTCGAGAATCGCGCACAAGTGTTGGCTATTTTTTTTTGTTTTGCGGCAAATCTAGGGATCGGGAGTTTATCGGGAAGAAACTCGATTAGGTGACACATGACGAAATATGCGACCTCGGAGTCCAGGGATACGCATCTATTATATATTATGACTACCGACTGACTCCAGGTCGGACTCCAGGTCGGAGTCCAGGTCGGAGCAGATACCAGTCGGAGACTTTGCCACAAGTAGGTCGCATATTTCTTATATTTCATGACTCCAACTGACTCCGACCTGGAGTCAGTCGGTGTTATCGCCATAAGCATGTCGCATATTTTTCATATTTCATGACTCCGACTGACTCCGACTTAGTCCGATCTGGAGGCAGTCGGAGTAGTTGCCTCAAGCTTAACCCTACCCATAGCATCATCGTCGTCATCGTCATTATCATCCCCACCATCTCCTAAACCATGCAGATTGATTTTTGTCTCGTGTAGTTTCTTTACCGTGCACCCTTATGCACGTTGCCTGTCGTCTCTATCGAAACGTGACCGACATTGTAGGGTTCGAACCTGCAACCTATAGAGTGCTCAGCAGCGCGACGCTGCGTAACCATTGAGCTACCGCTAGGGGATCCTAACTCGTCCGTTCAATGGAGGCTGCTGTATTTTCTTACTGGGTGCTACGAGGAACGGTCACAAAACCACACAGCACATCATTCAATGCGAGCGGACTCGTTTACAAATCACCACGGAGCAGGTACCACGTACATGTGTGTAAAAGCCGGCATTCCGAATCCGATCGCAAAGATCGTACTACATGGTCTTTCTTTCACTTTTCGCGCTCTAATTTGGGGAACGTCTCTTACAGCGGATTGTCCGCAGTGCGATTCGGTGTATAATGTCACCGTCAAGTCGTTCATCAGAAACAGTGAGCGTGACACACAACACATGCTTAACGAGGTCCCCAGTGACGTCAGAGAGGGTGTACATATACACGGTCGAGTGGAAAACGTTTCGTGCCTGCAGGCATATTCGGGGTATCGGGTATCCCCACATTTGCCCCGTTTGTCTAATCTCCATCTTCCCTCAGCGTAGGGCTGTGGGTTATGCTTCGTCTCAAGATATGCGCATGCGTAAAGTTCAAGGTCACGCGATAGGCGCCGTGACCGCTTGATGTTGTCGCTGCTTTTAATAAGCCGACGAAAATAGGAGCGGGAAAGAGGTAGCTGGTGAAAGGTCTCTTGCGAAAGCAGTGAATGCTCGTGTTGTATAGAAGATTGCGGCTTACACTATTTCAGGCATGCCGTAAGGACGCTGACGACTTGCAGGCAACGTAAAATATATAAGGATAACAGATTAGGGCGAGTTCGTGTAGCACGACGTTGAGGCGTTTTAGCGCAGGCCGGATAGAGGGAAGGAAAAGCGAAAGAAGAAAGCAAGCAGCAAAAGATAACAAACGGTGAGCGCAAATTTCCAACTGACCTTTATTCCGCGACACAGATGACATGTTTTTACATCCAGTGAACCACGTTACAGAAGTATCGCATGTGGCAAACACGTTCATCAACCGTCCTCAGGGCCACTTTACGCTCAAGCCGCACGGCCGTCCCGCACAGGGCGGATTGCATTCCTCCCATCTCTCATTGGTTATGCGGTTACTTTGGGCAGCCAGTTTGCAGCCAATGAGAGACAGGCGGAAGGCCATCCGCTCCGTTCGGGGCGGCCGTGGGGCTCGAACGTAAAGTGGCCAGCTCGTTCGACACGTACCAGCAGGCCAAGAAAGAGACCAATTCCTAGTTTCAGAGTGCTAAAGATGATGAGCACGCACATGCGCAGTCGAAACTCGTGATGGCTCTCACCTGGATTACCTCGCGAGAGACCTGAGCAAAGTTGCGCAGTTCACTATTCTTGGATCGCAAGGGCAGTACAGATCATGCGCTGTTTACTGAATCTCAGTTGCGCTAAAACGCCTAAACATTGTAAAGAAAAGAAATTGAAATTTTAAGGGCTCGTTTTTCTTTGTTAGACACAATATTAATGACAACTAACAGACAACACTGCCAAGGAAAGTATAGGTGATGTTATTATGTCAGGGGTCTAGGGGTATGACTTGTTTATTTATCAAGAAATGCCAAACGGAGTGTCCGTGTCTCACTTGTCGGTCACCATCGAGGTCCAACGTTCGCTGTTACCACACACTTCACGACACCGCCGCACATACATAACCGTCCCTCGTCTTCACGCCATCTTGTCGTGTCTTCCCGCCAAACGTAGCCTCGTCCCCCCCCAAGCCCATGCAACACTACTCTCGCAACCCCCTACTTCTCACAATTAGTAGTAAATGTAATGTAAATGTGAAGAAAACATTCTTAAGAATTTGTGTTTTCAGAAGGCCACGCTCGGGAGGTTCATTTCATTCTTCGTTCATTTCAGTCCTTTATCTGAGTGAAAACAGGCTCAACGCAGCGCTGTACAGGAACCACCAACTAGCGACCGAATGAACGATAGAATGAATGAATGAATGAATGAATGAATGAATGAATGAATGAATGAATGAATGAATGAATGAAAATCCAGCAAACCATCCCTGAATTCCCGTGTAATCTCAAACAACCACGAAAACGCGAAACTATATTGCGTACGTTGCACCAAGAAGCGACGTCGTTTTTTTTTGCTGCACAGCATGGGTCCACACGAATTCGGACAGAGGAGCAGTTTCGCGGGGGGCCTAGTTCTCTGGACGTTGCTTCTGCAGCGGCCGCAGAGGACAGGAAACGATTGGAAGAAAGCTCACAAGAAAACGACAAAAATAATAAAAAGAAACAAAAAAACGGTGTGCCTAAAAAATGGCGAGGAGGTGAGTATAGGAAGAAGGTACGCACGTACAAATCCACGGCTGCGTCGGCCTTATCTACCAGTTTTCGGCATGGACGGCAGCATCTCGAAGCAGCAGGATCCTGTTGCTATGGGCGGCCGGCATCCCTCCTCTGGGAGGCTTTCGATGGTGGAAAGCATCCATGTGAGCTTCTCCTATAGGAGCAAGGATGCGCGAGCCGGATACTGGAATGGCCCTAGCCGGACAGGCGAAAGTCGAGAGACCTGTTTCATTTATTGGAAGCAGGATATTCGGGCTTGTAATCTTCGCCGGCAAATAAAAAAAAATATTTGTATACCGCTGGCTGTGACGAGAAATTGGAGAGGTTAACCCGCGTGATAGAGACGGGACATCTTTATGTGGCTATACACACAGCAAACGCGCGAATGCTGCTCGTTATGCGCGCTGGAAGATACTTCTAAATCTTTCTTCAGATCCGAAAGTGTTTCACTTGTACTTGTTTCTTGTACTTGTTGTACAATATCGTGCTCCTTCTGTATGTTTTTGCCCATAGACAGGCCCGTATTTTAGCTCGACGGATGAAGGTGCACTCAAGCCAGCCTTTTAATAGAGGAAAACCTGGAAGAAGCCTTCCAAAAAAATGAAGTTGAGCTCTTCATGCATTTAAAGTTAGCACTTGAGATACCTGATCTTGTCTTCTTGCACATCAATTAAATGTTGCGTTCGCAGTAATTTGCCAGTCTGCGCATTGAAGGCGAAAGGCATCGTGAACACGGGATGGTACCAAAACAATCGTGATGATAAATACAGCTGTAATGAGGTCAGATGATTGGGAGTACAACTCAAAGGAAATTCGAAGTGAATTTAACGAGAATTTAGGTTGAATCAACATGAATTAATGTGAATGAAGACTGAAACAAGTGTGAGTGAGGTGAATTAACTGTACCTCGCAAAGCGTAGGCTTTCGCCTGCGATCTCTCAGCATTATAGCTAAAGGGACCCGGTGACTTTTTGCCATATTGTAGCTAGAGTGTATTTATAACCGATCTATTTGTATACATTGTTTACTTTGGGACTTCGGCAGTGCTGCTCCTAAAAATAACTTTTATCCTACGCGTCTTCCATCATTAACGTGTGTTTAAAACTCTATTGTGCTGCGTAGTGTATCGGATCTTGCATTAGGCCGTATCAAAGAAGCAGCCAGCGAAGCTTTTGACGACTGAAGGTGTTTTTAAAAGGCGATATCATAGAAACTCTATTCCGAATCACAGAGATATGTACGTCAACGGCATTTGTGATCTAGCTCGCGGAATTTAGCTTTCCACGGTGGTATATCAAATATGAGCAAGGGGATCAGGCGAGCAAGCGCAAAAGGCTGCCATCCTAAATTCAAAGCCCAGCTAGCGACTTCAACATTTACCTCGAGCTAAATGTTGATTCCCAGGCTTTGCAGCAAACGCATCTCCTACGATTACGTTGATGCAACTTAGTAAAACTTGTTGTTGGGCTAGTTGCAACATGCTTGCTGATATACAAAACAGAACACACGCATAAAGCGCGTAACCATCAAGGAGGGACTCGAGATGAGGCCCTTTACTGTTTTGTCTCGAGTCCGTCCTGAATGGTTACGCGTCTAATTTTTGTATTTGTGTAAGATTGTGTTGATGTTTGCCGTAACCGAATGCACACGTTGCGAGGTTGCGTATCTCGATTTCCGACAGCCCTACGTGAAAACGCTGTAAGGATTCATTCGTGGGGGGCGATAATTACGATATTTTGGGTCGTAGAGGAGGGCTCCGGAAATTTCGATCATCTGGTGTCCTGCAACGTGCACTGATGCCGCGCATATACACGGGCCTCTAGCATTTCGCCTCCATCGAAATGCAACCGCCGCGGATGGGACCACACCAGCTACCTTTGGGTCAGCAGCCGATCACCGTAACAACTGTACCAACGGTGCGGTCAAGCTGTTCGGAGATCTAAGCATATTCTAAGCATATCTAGGCAAACAGATCTAATCATAGAGATCTAGGCATAGTCTGGTAGTGTTACTTGTTTTGAAACATTCCGTCAACAACGTCCTCGTGGTAGTCCACGTGGTAGTCCACGTGGTAGTCCACGTTGGAGTCCACGTTGTAGTCCACGTTGTATTCAATGCACTCGGCAACGCTCTATGTTTGTGCTGACTATTTTGTGAATGCGAACGGTACGGGCCAATTGATGGGGTTACGTATCGCATAACATTGATGCTATGAGATACGATTTTGTTGAATCAAAGAAGCTTGGGTGAGTGGTACTAAACATATCACCTTGCAAAAAAAAAAAACGAAAAAAAAAAACCAAGATCTGCGGATTCTTGCAGTGAACTGTTGGTAACCCAGGTTCTTCCAACGTGTGTCTATATTTTTGCAATACGAGTGTTTTACAATGTGTTTCCATAGCAACGTGGTCGCCGTCACGGGGATCGAATTCAAACCTTATGTTAAGCAGTGAAAGGCGCCTTAGCCACTGAGGTTGAGTAAGCTTCCACGGCATTTTGCGGATCACGGAGACCACTGCGGTTACTCGTACGCTTATGTGGTTACTAAGCTACGAGTCTTGATATGTTGGGTTCACATTCAGACAACTAAATTTCTGGGGCAGTGAATACTAAAGCTACGCAGGCGAAGAGCGCACGTGGCGGTGCTCCTGAAAAGTATAGTCTGCCTCATACGCGTTTGTTTAAATTGCGGGTTTATATGTCAGGGTGTGAGGAAACGTCATGCGAGGCAAAAGTAAAAAGGTCAGTTCTATTTGTTTTTCGCCGGCTGAGCTCTCGAGCAAAGCTGGTATCAGCGTGTGTTTCGTCTTTTAAATAATGTCCCCACACACACTCAGCAAGCCACGTTACAACGAGGGTTTGACGTTGTATCGAGTTTTGACGGTGTATCGAGTCATTGCTGCCATACTATAGCACATGTATATACCTAGAAACTGCCCTATACCTTATGCTGACTGTTAGAGTGCCTTGTGATGGGCTAGTTCAACGGTGATCAGCGGGAGCGAGCGCTGAATTCAATTTGTTGCTCATAGTAGAAAATACGATTTAATAGCAACAAAAGAGAGAGAGAGAGAGATAAAAAAAGAACTTTTATTTGGTACCAGATATGTCGTATATCGTCCCCGTTGCACTATTTTGTATTGGCTACAAATGTGAACAGTCTTCATCTGTAATTCGAGCTTTACTGCTTTATGTGCACTAAAGGCATGTGCACTACCATTTCTGTTGCTGCTGAGATAAGTTATATTTCATTTGAAAAATAAATATCTCATGTCATATGTTCTGCATTAGCACATCCGTAATGTCTCCTTCGAGTGTGGACAGTATAAGCAAGGGAACAAGCGAACCACCAGAAGCAAACTAATAACCTGCAAACAAGCGAACTGGTAAACTTACGAACAAGCAATCAGACAGACAAACAAGTAAACCTGCAGAGAAGCTAACTAGTAAATCTGCGAGCAAGCAGACAATCAGACAAATAAACAACGATATTGCGTCGTGCCTGCTATTTCATAATAATATCTGGGGTTTTACGTGCCAAAACCACCATATATGCCGTAGTGGAGGGCTCCGGAAATTTCGACCATCTGGTGTTTTTTAACAGGCACTGACATCGCACAGTACACGGGCCTCCAGCATTTCGCCTCCATCGAAATGTGACCGCCGAGGCCGGGATCGAACCCGCGACCTTCGGGTCAGCAGCCGAGCGCCGTAACCACTACACCACCGAGGCGAACGTGCGTACTATCTAGTCATGATGCTTGACTATGAGAGACAAACTAAAGAAAACAGGGAGGGTAACCGGAACAGATAATCCGCGGCTTGCTGTACTGCACTGGAGGACGAGATCAGCCGAGGTAGGAATGTAACAGGGAAATAGAGACATAGCAATACAGAACTCAAGCACGATCACTGCTCATACGAAGAACGTTGTTAAGATAGTACGTCAAGGAAATCCGTGTACACTGCGGAGGACACCACATACGACTATTTCCTTCTAAGTGAAGTACAGTGAGTTTTCTACTAACAAGGCACGCCTGCTGGATGAGACAGCGAGGCAACGAGAAATTTCTTTGGCCTATGATAATTACTTCTTCCCGCGGCACTGTTATGCACTTACGGATAATTAAACTCACGGCACGCACTTATATCCTGACGCCCGGTATAACCTATCACAAGCCCAGTTTTTCTTTCATTATTCGAAGGAATGTAATTCAATTATTTTATCATTAACTGGCAATTGTCGGCGTAGGTTTATGAGTATAATGTCGTGAAAAACTTGCCAATTGCATCTTTTCTCATGGTTTTTTTCTAGTCCTGTCGTTTGTCGAGCGTGTTTTAGTGTTGCTTTCTTGTTTTCTTCGTGTTTGTACTTTTTTCTGTGCTTCATGTCATTCCTGTTAGTTCTTTTATCACGATATTAACGCGATGGCGTTAAAGAGCCCGTGTAGCAGGAAATGCGACGTTGGCGTCGGCATCGGTCGCGTTGTCCGCGAGCGAAAAATTCCCGATTGGATGCAAAGAATAAATCGGGGTTCGACCCGGAATCGAAGCCTGCTTCAGTCAAGTATTCTATTACTGGGGGCTCAAACCCAACTCACTGAAATTTCTTAATTTTGCATGGTATGTATATATACACAAACACATACCAAATACACACGAAAAACATAAATGTTGGTCACCCTCCTTCTCAACAACCCCCCCCCCCCCCCCCCACCCATAACCGGAAAAAAAATTCTGGTTACACCCCTGAAGTCAACATTTCTCATTCGAGCTGGTACTTTTGTATTTCGCGAACTGACGGCGTCGTTTGTCCTCTGTGTTTCATAGGCGACGTGAGATTCTCGCGTCTTGCGCTACGTGTGTGCGCCTCGACAAAGTGTTTAACGATTCGCGGTGTCGCGTAAACACTAATCGTACTCCGCGATCACGCGCGTGCGCGTCCGATGACTTGATACGTTGCACGTGAGATCCCTTATCGCGCTCTGTGTCGTTGGATTATCGCTCGACACGTAGCTACAGTGCACGCTCTTAACACGTTCGATCTATATCGGCCCTCCAAGCAGAGCACCGCCGCCATTCAGTCTGCAGTAACCTTTGCGTATCGGCGGTGAGCGCACGCGCAGGACCTCGAAGAGGTGTTGAAACCGCGATAAGCGATATCGCAACGCGCTTTCTTGCTTCGTTATTTCGCTACTCTGCTGCGTGTTTCAGTTCATTTCAAGCGCTCCGTTCTGTATCTCTCCGAAAGGTGCCGTGCAGTGTTTGCGTACGCGACTGAGTGCTCAGCGAAAGAGCTTGCTTTGCTCGAGAAGGCAGGGCGAAAGTGGCATCTTGGATCAGCATCTTCCGAGCCTCACTGCGACTGTACTGCGCCAGAGGCAAAAGCGCTTCGGCAAGGAATTGCACAGGAAGGTGTGGCACGTTAATACGACGGCGGCCGATGCTTTCAAAAGAAATTTGCATTGCGGCTCATCAATTGACAAATCCAGCGCAGCTCTTCTTCATACTATAGAAAGTGTATTAGGTTTCTCTCCATATATCTCCGCAGCTCAAACCCTTGCCCCGCGCGTTTTTTTTTTTTTTTTTTTTTTTTTTTTTTTTTTTTTTTTTTTTTTTTTCATGTACAGTAGAAAGTGGGACAAAGTCTGCTGTACTAAGCCTCATATGAATGCGTCGTTATCTCCAATGGGGGTAGGGCACGTCCTCCCCCCCCCTCCCGCCACTCCCCTTGGTGATATCCAAACGAAAAGAAGTTTCGCAATGGATGCAAAAAGGAAAATAAAGCGATCACGCGCTTCCTACAACGGCCTGTCCTTGGTCCTCGGCTTTCCGGGGAGTAAAGCAGGGAAGTGAACAGTTCTTGCAATGCAAGTTCAGGGGCGCTAGGGCCGCCATTATCGTCAAAAAACCTGCGTTATCCTTGTCCTTATACTTTATAAAATGACGGGACAGGTACGACCAAGGAGGTTATTGGGTACGACTGAGTAAACGTATGCAGCAGACTTGGCGCCCGCCTTAGATGATTAGAGGGGGGAGGGGGCACCCTCCATCTGTGCGCACGCTTATACTAAATTCAATAGTCAATTTCGCGCCAAAATCACGACCACACTGAAATACGAAGAAACACATAGACAGGACGGGCGCCCGTCCTGTCTATGTGTTTCTTCGTATTTTGGCGCGATTTCGTCGTGATTTTGGCGCGAAATCGACTATTGAATTCAGACATGCACCAACTAGCCCAACAGCGAGTACTACTAGCCTATGCTAAGCCTCTATGAATTTCCTTTCTCTCTCTTGATTCCGTTAAGGTAAACATTGTTCATCGATTGGGAAGGGCGAGGGGGGGCAACACGTGCTGTGCTTGTGACGTTGCCCTTCGGGGCTTGGGGTTCAATTCAACAAAAAAAAGATTTGCGTCTTCAGCGACGACGTTGCGGTTCCTGCGGTTGAATTAAGGGCTGTACAGTTATAACGAAACTACAGTTAACAGCATAAATAAAACGAGAATTGCTTTGGAGGAGGACAGGGAGGTTAGCCAAGTTCTCAAACCGGCTGGCTACCCTGTGCTGGTGAAGGGCCTCAAAGGGGATAAAAGATGATAGAAAAGAGATGTTAGAAAAAAAAGAAGAAGAAGAACAAGGAGAAACAAACGGGGAAGTTCCAGTCCGACAGGCTTGTGCGTGATAAACAGATTAAGCGATCACCTCATAGTTGTGGCAACCAAATGTGCGAGATACGTAGTGCTTCTTTGTGCCAGCACGTATATGTCGGAGTATCAGTACGAGCGTTATCGGAGTGATTCAATGCTGAAACGAGGAACGCATTGTCTTGGGGGCTTCGTATTCACGGAGAAGCCGGTAGGCGTGTCATTGCAGTGTCCGCCGCTTTCTAAAAATAAAAAGAGTGGCGGACGTTCGGGCTGTATCATTTTGGTGCTGAACGGTTAACTGTTGTGCGCAAGTCTATGCGAAGTAACTCGTGTATTTGAGTGACGACTTTAAAGGGCCCCCAAACAACCTCCGAAAATACAAAGAACGAGTGCGTTATTCTCCCTAGGCGCTTCCTTCATCTCGGCACAATTTGTGACGCCAGCAGTCTGTTCACGTGACGTCATGTGGTAATAGCCTCTCGATTGGTCCGTACACGAGGAATCTCAGTTGTTACTAATCGTCTCCTACTCTGCTTTGGCATGCAGTCCCACGCCCGTGCTGCCTTGTCTCGCACGACTACTGTGCACGATCGACTCATTTTAACGAGATCGCGTTAAAGAGCTCCGTTCGCAGAAATTGTGGTGCGGCGTCGGCGTCGGTGTCGTTGGTTGTGAGCGAAAAATAATCATCTTGTCCGTGACCGCAAAATCTAGAAGGACGCAAATAAAATGAATAATTGTGGCGAAGGGGAATGTAGGGAAGGGTGTTTCAGCATCACTAACGCGAAACTTCGGCAGGGGCGAAGCATGCAGTGTGCGCCGGTGTTTCCCACAGCAAAATCTTTACCCTTTACTCCGGTCTACTAACGCATCATCACTTTGCAGATATGTTTCAAAAAGTGGTGTTTCAAATAGATGACTTTACTGTAGAGATGCACGTTTGTGTCCCTGGTTTTAGATAAGAAATTTGAGTGCCCTAGTAAATTTCTTCGGGGATTCCGACACCGCTGCTAAGCCAAACATAATGTTTCAGGCAGTAACGACGAACCTTTTAACTCATAATATGCATAGTATGGACTGGTGGCGAGTGGTGGTATTTACCCAATTTTTGTGGCGCACACCCGATTATGATGGACCATGACGATGACATGGCACGCCGACAAGCCGAGATCCGTAAGGTGCTTCGCCCCTAATAAAAATCTTAGGTTCGAGTGAGAATCGAACCCAGGCCATCTGCGTGGCAAGCAGATGCTCTACCACAGAGCCATGCTATTGCTTGAAACTGCTTCGAAAAAAAAAAACGCTATATGAATGTCAAGTGGAAGGAAGTCTCCTTAACGCATGTAATATTGCATGGCAGAAGCGTAGAATCGCGCCAGTCGTCAAAACATGTGAATTGCGCAACGAGTGGGTGTTTTAAAGGCCCACCCATTACAAAGCGCTCAGACATACTTAATTACTTGTCAGCTGCAAACGCATCAACAAAGTGAGCAGCTGCGTAGGTTCGCGTGTTGCTTACAGGCGCGTAGTGGGCCCTTCGCTGATTCGCAAAAGGAAGGATTATGGCGCAGTGGGCACTTAGCGGTTGTACTTTGCAGTAGGCATACTAGGATAGTTTGAAACGGCCAATGTTACATGCAAAGTCGTTCGTTTCCTTACGGCATAGTTGAGGCATGCATCAAGAACCGAAGCTAGGCTATAGCAATTGAGAAGGCGATGAGCACGGGGCCCGATTACGCTATCGCGTTCTACTCTTCAAGGCGAAGCTCAAGCGTCCTACAAGTTTTTACTTCGTTTTGTGCGTTTCCGACTGCGCGAGCGGAGATAACAACATGTGGCCGGAAAGTTCGAAATCCTGATAGGCTGTACTTAGTGCTGACATTGCCCACGTGCTTTATGGAGGAATAAGTGGCGAGGAGGTGATATCGTTTCTAGGAAGGGTAGTGAAGGCAGTAAAGAAACCACCATCTCGTCTTTGAACTCGGAGTGGTTAAAAGGCCTTTTAATGCCTCAGAAGAGCATATAAATATAGAAGGCCCTCGATATGGTAAGCAGCGATATCGCCTGCGAAGCCGTTTGAAACATACTGAGGGACGCACTGTAACGGTGAGAAAAGTGCTTCAACAGCGGTCTCTTCCTGATAAGCAAGGACGTGCTGTCAGTGCCAGTCGCAGCTTCTCTGTGCATACAGCACTTTTATTGGCGATGTGCGTTTGAGTGCGAGTTCCGTATTGTTTGAGTGCCTTTTGAGTGTTGCACATACAACATTAGTTTACGCCCACGATTTGTTGTGGTATTCGCTCAATGTGGCTTTTATCACTGTACCGAAAACTCGGCTGTGCTTGCGATCTGCCATTGATCGTAACGTTTTACTTGCAACGAACGATAAAAAAGCCCTGATTTTTCTTTAGCCACTTCTGGCTTGCGTTGTTCTTGTGCGGCGTTTATTTTACTACAACAGCGTGTGGTACGTAATTCAACCTTTTTTTCTTAAATATTTTTTTTGTCGCGAAACCTGCTTGGCACTTTGGAACCGCTTGCCCTAAAGGTGCTTTTCACGTATTAATGCATGAAGTGACGTACCACTTCTTTGATATTTGTATAATCATTGATAGGACTTCTCGCGAAGCCATAGCATACTAACAATTTTATTTGCAGTGTACTACTGTACGCATACATAGTTGCGCTCCTCCGCAGTAAAGGTAATCTGAAGGATACCATTCACCTCGGCAACTCCAGCTTATTGGCTAAACTGAAGCTGTACTTATAGCTGTGCTCCTAAACAGTAAAGGTCATCCGAAGGACACCGTTCACCCTGTGGTTTTCCTTCAGTCGCTAGTTTGTTGGCTAACCGTATTTGCTCTATTCTGACGTACGCATTTTTCGCATTCAGAAACCTTTCCTTGATATGCGTCGTGCATGGTAACACAGAAAAAAGAAAGAAAAAAGAAAAAGAAAAGATTCCGAGGGTCTGTTACACTGTCGCTTAGACCAAGGGTCGGCAACTGGCCCTTGGCATAATACTGCCTCGCGGGCCGCATGCGGCCCGCGAGGCAGTATTATGCGGCCCCCCTGCACGACATCGGAACCCTCCCCTCCCCTTTGTCACTTTCTATCTGAAGGACGATATGGAATTTTCGACCTCAAATGGTATTTTCACTTGTAACTTGTGTTTGTAAATTGCAACCTCGTGACATGCGTGCAGAAAGTAAATTTGATTCCTATTCCAATTTCGTACAGTATTGCCAATACGCCGATTTTTTTTCCCCCTTTACCGCGACTGAAAAAAATTCCGGAGACAGATCGCAGGTATCGCTTATCTGCAGTAATGTATCGACGGCGCCACCATTAACCCCGATTTCCGCAGCTCGCTCTTGATTACGCCATTGCACTTGAAAGTCGAGCAAAGGCTGAAGTAGATACGGAACCGTAGCAGACAGATAGGCGCTGGAGCGAGTGAAACAAAGAAGAAAAGAGGTCATCCCGGTAGTGCGCGACGATACTGACGATTCAATGGCGAGTGCCTTTTCCGATAGGCTTCAATGACGGTATCCGCTGGGAAAACACACGCTGAAGGTTACATGCATTTTCACATCGACATAATTTATATACGACATCTTTATCACAACTTCCAATGAAGCATCACTTTGGACAATGATATTTCATTAGTATTGAAGTTTCGCGCACAATTAGAGCAGTATGAACGCCCACGAGTCTATTATAACGCGCAGTAATGTGTTTGACACTTATTCGATCAGTAAGCAGTTGTCGATCATTCATAACGCCATGCGCATGCGGAATAGGTATGATATGGATAAGTGGGGGGTACCTGATAGAGAGATTGGAAGCGGCAGGTTAAACCAATCACTTCATTTCAACCACGAATCTTCTTGGTTCATTATTTCACCTTAAGAACCTTCGAGCGCGAACTAAGACAGGGACAAAGAGGGAGGGAACGCTAGAAGCGTTTCTAGGACAAAGAGGCAGTGAACGCTAGAAGCGTTTCTAGGACAAAGAGGCAGGGAACGCTAGAAGCGTTTCTAGGACAAAGAGGGAGGGAACGCTAGAAGCGTTTCTAGGACAAAGAGGCAGTGAACGCTAGAAGCGTTTCTAGGACAAAGAGGGAGGGAACGCTAGAAGCAGGGCTGGGCAAAGATACTTTGAAATTGTATCGCGATACGATACAAGATACTTGGGCAAGAAGTATTGGAGATACAGATACAAGATACTTCGGGAATGAATGTATCCGATACGATACTTCCTAATTGTATCTTAAGATACTTCGATACATTTGTAAATTTCTTGTTATAGATCTATATAATGACGCTGCAAACACCTATGTACAGAAGTATTTGCTTGAAAATGTAAGTGCTACCAAATTTGTTTATTTTAATGAAATATCTGTTTGAATCTCGAAAGTTGTTTTTCTTGCTTAATGTATATTAGTCTCCTTCCGAAACAAGTTATTGGCATTAGTTTACTTGACACTTTTGTATTTGATGGGTGTCGCTGCTCTACTTGGCGACCAGCTAGCGGGTTGCTCTCTAATTGCAAGAACTTCAATAAGAAGCCTCTGCAAGATGGCACAAATACCGGTGCAGAGTCTTACCTTGTCCGTAAGCGTATTACCGTTTACGTAGTACCGCATCAGCTTACAGGTGTGGAGCAGCAACAACGCTGGTAGCGATATTTTTGTGAAGCATAATGTGAAGACGATAACTACCGAGTCAGCGCTCACAGTTCATTGAGGACATAAAACTGCAGTAATTTTTCATAGTCTACCTCAACTTCCGCAAGGTGTTCGTTAGCAACATATTTACTAAAGTGCAATCTTACCATTTCCTTTCCGAGAGAACTTCTGCCGCCCAGAAGCTTCCCAGATGTATCATACGTGGCAAAAAGTGAAAAAGTGTCGAAGGATCTCACTGCTATTCACACTATTGCAACTTCTAGCCTGCTCACCTGCTTTTTTGTAACATAAAAAAGGACTATACAGGGAACTAGAAGAGGAAAGCGAATATACCTAAGTCATATAGCAGGGCAGTTCCGCAATAAAAAATGACAGTGAATAAGTATGCAGAGCATTTCACGTAATTAGAAACAAATATTTAAAAGAAAGAAAACAAGCGTTTAACCTTGACATAATGAAACCAATGAAATATGGTTTACCGTCATGTAGCGCTCGTTATGGCATTTTAAATATTGCGCTTAGTTGGTTGATTTACTATGGTTATTTATGCAACATTTTTAATATTCACTTGTGGGCAGAGTGCTTCGTCACATCGTAGAACGCATTTAAAAGCGACCTAAGCAGTTGTTTTTTGGCGGTTTACATGCTGCATGGTGAATATTTTCTGGTTTTTAAAGAAAGCACGTGAAACATCAAATAAAACCACGTGACTGCGCTGATGTGCTATTGTACTGCAGCGCTCTTGAACGCGCATCGTACGAAACAATCGGCGCGCAGACCGTCAGCCTGTTGCTCCTCAGGGACGATGGTGTTTCTTTGCTGGCGGTCAGAAATGCTGAAGCGCTGTGGAGCTGATGCCTAAGCTGCGGCCGCTCATTTCGCCGCGGTCCGCTTGCCGGTTGTTTTGCTCGAAGCATGTCTGAGGGCGCTGCCGCACAATAGCGTACGAGCGCAGTAACGTACGTGGTCATATTTCGCCCGCTTTCCTTAAACGCCGGAAAAATCACTACGTAGCATGCACCTTTCCACAAAAAATAAGATTTGTCGCTTTAGAATGCCATCCAAAACGTAAAGAGACACACTTGGCCCCAAAATGAATAGCAGGAATGTTACGACGCATCCTAGTTGAGAAATTAAGCACAATATAAAAATACCATAACGAGAACCGCATGGCGGCAAGCTCCATCGTTGGTTTTCTTCAGTTGAGGTTAAGCACTTCTTTGCAGATATTTGGTTCCAGTTATATGACACCCTCTATAAACACGATACAGGGTTCACCCCTAAAAGCTATGAAAATAGCGCATGATGTATCGTCAACTTAGGTATTAAGGTGAGACAATTGAAAACTCAGTGCCCACGGAAATTAGTACTAGAGGGATCGTGGGGACGCTGATTAGAAAACCGCAGTACTTGGTATTATGTTTCTCAAATCCCCTTCCTAACGTCTTTAAGATTTGTTGTTATAATTTCCATTATTATAATGCAAACTCGATTTCGCTGTTTTATTAAATTGTAAGCAGAGTTTTTATTACTGTAAGCACTAGGCATGCTCAGATTATTTTACCTTTGCCCTAACATCGCCTGAACAGTAAACTAACAATGAATGTAGATATGTAAATAGTAGCAATGACGGAGACAATTAAAAGTAAGGATAAATAGTAGAAGGAATAGAGGAGGAGGTTACAAAAATCATATTACAGTTAACGAACGGGGAAAAAAACACGGAGGCGTAGACAATGTGTGGAATGCATAGCTCGGCACACTCACTCATGAGTGCACTCAACTCACGCTCACTCACACTCATTTGAACGGGGTGAGTTGAGTATGACTGAGTACTCATGCGTGTGAGTCGACGTGAGTGTGAACGTGAGTGAGAACTCATGAGTGTGAGTGGTCGTGAGTGTGAACGTGAGTGAGTACTCATGAGTGTGAGTGGACGTGAGTGTGAACGTGAGTGAGTGCGAAGGCTGAAAAAATTGTGGTGAGTGAGTTTGAGTGAGTACTCCCTTAAAGTGCCGACCTATGGAGCTCGGCACACTCACTCATGAGTGCACTCAACTCACACTCATTTGAACGTGGTGAGTTGAGTATGAGTGAGTACTCATGAGTGTGAGTGGACGTGAGTGTGAACGTGAGTGAGTACTCATGAGTGTGAGTGGAGGCGAGTGTGAACGTGAGTGAGTACTCATGAGTGTGAGTGGAGGCGAGTGTGAACGTGAGTGAGTACTCATGAGTGTGAGTGGACGTGAGTGTGAACGTGAGTGAGTGCGAAGGCTGAAAAAAATTGTGGTGAGTGAGTTTGAGTGAGTACTCCCTTAAAGTGCCGACCTATGGTGGAATGCAAACAGAGGACAGCAAAGAGAACACTTGGCTCACAATCAAGCTATCATTAAAAAAAACTTCATGCAAAATTTAGCACGAAGAACAAAGATACAGTACGCCGAAATATCGTCTGTTAAGTAAATACTTGTTCTATTGCATATAGCATCGACACTGGTAGAGCGACGATTTTTAGAATCTAATTTGCATATAAGTCAGTCTCATAGAGTGCAACTCAAGCTTATATCGACGAGATCTGTCAAATCTCTTTGTGAAAGCAGCGAGACGCAAAGCAACCCCGTTCTTGCATTTTTGAGACTTTTCAACGAAGCACCACGCAAGACAAACTTCGGTAACGACACTATACCGCTTCCGAATTTGAGCGAAACACGCAGAACGCATTGAAGTACGCAGCACAGTACCGTGGCTACAAACAAGGTTCATTGCAGGTGCACCGCTGAAAAGAAAGAAAACATTGAGAAAAAAAAGGTCGGCTGCACGTAGACGTTCGCGCGCTTGTTTTTGTCGACATGGTTCGAGCGCCATCACGTGACTCTGCTCCACCAATGTAGACGCGTATAGACCTTATTTCCTATGCTCACTGGAGCACTCTGGCGGAAAAACAAAGGAATATCACGATCATTAGCTTTAGTGATGTGGCTTAATGAGCAGTACCAGCTTGAGAAGCATAGTTCAGCCGACGTTTGTTGTTCGCAGGGTGGCGCTTCTATAGCAGTATCTTGTATCTTAAAATACACGATACATTATTGAATGTATCGGAAATACAGATACAGATACTCGTTTTGCGAGACGTATCGCGATACAGATACAAGATACCCAAAGAGTATCTAAAATAGTATCTAAGATACATGTATCTTCGATACTGCCCAGCCCTGGCTAGAAGCGCTGATAGTTTCAGAGCCCTGGCTAGAAGCGCTGATAGTTTCAGTTAATAGAAGCGCTGGTGTCGTTCCCTCCCTCTTTGTTCCTTTCTTAGTTCGCGCTCGAAGGTTTTTAAGATGTAGTGTACCAACCAGCTCGTCTTTCGGTCTTCGTTATTTCACAATGGCTTCGTATACTTGGCGGAGTATTACATACCATGTGATATCGGAGGCCATACCCCGTGAAAATATACGCCATGCTTTTATGCTGCTTTCATTGGCCGCTGTTTCCAAATGTCTTGGTGGGCAGAAATTGAAAGAAAAAATTAAGGTAGCTTCGCGCCCTAGTGGTGCTAAACCGAAAGGAAGTGCGGAGCTGGACAGCCTTCTTTGTTTCTCTTCGGTTTTCTCTTTCTTTCCTCTTCTCTTTTCCAGTTTTTTTTTTCTGCGTTTTTCTTTTCTTTCTTTACTTCTGTTTATTTATATTTTTCTTCCTATTTTTTCCTTTCTTTATCTCTCTTTCTATATCTTGCTTGCTTCCTCTTTCAATTTTTATATGTGGTTTGTGTTGTGGTGGTTTCCTAACCATAATAGTAATTTTAGCACTTTATATCATCATCAATGAACTCGAAAAACAAGAGGAAGAAGAGTTCTCTCTGGCGCGAGCGCACGCTCGACATGCTTCAGCTGGCTACGCTATATGTGGTTTTGCCTGCGTTGCGCCAAGCGACGACGACAGCACACGACAACCTGGACCCCTAAAGTGCTCCGCACTTTAAAAAATTATCCGAAATCCTCCGCTACGGCCACTTCTACAGCACTAGTATGCCATTGCGGGACTGCATACACAACTGTTTCATCATTTTGTAAGGGGAAGGAGAACGATGTATTAGAACACGCAAAACAAATGACAAAAATTGCCGAAGCCGCCGGATTCTTACAATAAAGTTTCATTCCCCTCCTCCTGGCAAAGCCTGCACTAAGCCACGCAATCCTTGAAACAACGAAACTGGACGATTCTGAAGACTAATCTGGTTGCTTCTAGGCTGTTTCTAGGCCTTAGCTAGGTGATGCAGGTTGTTTCCAGGTTGCTTCTAGGTCGTTGCTAGGCTTTAGCTAGGTGATGCTGGGTTGTTTGTATGTTGATTCTCAGCGCAGAGAGGTTCGAGTTTGACCACAGACAGCCACAGACACGACGCGGGCACGTCGTCGTTGGCGCAGGCCTTCCATCGCTTCGGGGTCTTCTCGCAGCCGCCGTTGCCTTTCCCATTCCCTAGTATTCTCTCGCTGTACGTACTCCGGGTCTTCGGCTCGCCGCCGTCGCTTCGCACCCATTTCTTGGGCGAACTGTTGCCTCCTGCCTTTTTAACGGAAGTTGTGTGTAATGGGATTTACCCAATTTCTGTGGCGCATACCCGTTTATGATGATGATAGTTTTTTGGTACCGAATGAACAAGGAATGATTTGATAGACATCTTCGCAGTTCATAAACAAAGCGAAAACATTCTCGAATGCCAATACGCCACTGCTGAAAACGGTGCTTTAAAGCACTCACCATATGCGCGACGAAGCTACGCTATCGAGACTTCGTTGCTGTTATCAGTTCGACGACACAGGCTCGACTATTTTGAGCGGTCGCTTTTCCCTTAATATGCGTCCGCGTTAAGTTCGGCTTGGTAGGTAATGTTAGCGTACCGCGGCACCTTATCTTCCTATGCACTACTAATATTAAGAGAACGGTGTTTTTATATACGCAAACCTTCCTTGAAAAAGACTAAATCTTCAACAACTGTCCTCTCCGCTCGAGGCCGTAATAACATGCTCGCTGCACGTCCACCGTAATTGCGCGATGCATTTCAATTGCGGCACGTGTCTTCGAAATCTCACTCGATATGTCCTTGTAGCGTATTGGCGGAGCGTCAAAAGGCCGCAGCCCGATTTTTTTTTTTTTAATTGCGCCTGCCTTTTCGAAGACTCGGTCGGATCATGGCGCTGAGACCAAGAGGCCGCAGTGCGCCGTCGCGTATGACGCGATGAGGCAGAGCTTGAAACGGTCCTTTAGAACTTGAACTATAAGAGGAATGCGGCAGCGTATGGTGAGTATACGCCTCGAAATTCCGGCACGTTCCATGCGCGGGCAAATCACATATCTGCCGCGCTGAATCTCTGCCTGACGGGGGGGTGCATACGTTAAATATGACGCTATGTTCCAGGGTAAGAAACTGCGGCTACGTTCTTGACCCACTTTTAGATTTCACTAAGTCATCAATAGCGGGAGTTATGTTCAACGAGCGGGATACACGCATAGCCTCCCTAACTGTTTACAGAAGGCAACACTCCCACTGATCGATACAGATATACCTGTATCGATAAATGGCAGGTGGTAATATGGACTTAGCCATGTGGGGAGGGTGTGGGGTGCTTGGAGGAAATCGGAGGGTGCTAGCGATGTACACACCCTACTTTCATGAAAGGGTGCACTGTTTCAAAGTCCGGATAGGGGGTGTGCAATGGGTGTGTGATTGGAGTGTGCGAAAGGACGAAAGAACTTGAAACCGTAAGCGCACTCTTTTTACACCATTTTGGGTGCAAGAGATCTTGCTTGGTACCATATGATTTCTGTATCCCAACCGTGCCGCCAAAGGCGTGTTTGACACCGACCTTGGCGCTTATCGTCGAAGTACATCGCACATGTAGCACTCGAACAAGGCGCCCTCGATATGTGGGCTGACATAGTGCCATTGATATATCGCCGGCGTGTTTACGTTGCCGAAGCCACTACCACTTTATTTGTGTAGCGGCCGTGCCGCTACACCCTGACTGCAAATCGCATGTTGTCGCGCCTTATTACAAGCTATAGCTTCCTGCAGCTTTCTTTCCACGACACTGACGTTAGGTGAACGAACTTCTACGTCCGTTACGTCGAAAGCAACGAACAGACACCTGAGATCGACCTTGCTGTGCTGTAACGGTACGTGCCACGGGCACTTTCGCAGGGTGGCACTGCCATCCGGATCAGTCGCCCGCAGCGACCACGTTCTCGTAAACACTCCACCCTTTTCCTTGTTTTCCTTTTTTTCTCGGAACTCTCTTCGTGTCTCTTCTCCGCCTCGTGTGTGAGTTAAAAGGCGTCGCGTAGCGCCCGAGAAGAACGGTGACGCCGATACGCACCGCGAGGGGGGCGCCGCGTATCCGTTACGTCGCAGCGGCGACCCCGTGAAAACAAGTCAAGGGCGGACTTTAGGGAGCGCCAGCAAAATAGACGCACGCGAGCTTCGCGTGGTGTATTTTTACACGCTCCCGTAGATTGTGTCTTTCTGGTGCGAATCCGAGACGGCGCAGTTTTTGCCCCTGTCGCTCACCCGTCACCCATCTCATCTCAAGTCGTTACTTCTTCTTTTTTTATCTCGCATACTTTTCAGCGCGGGAAAAAAGGAAGCGAAACTAAAAGAAACGACGAGAAACGAAACCGGTTGCGACTGCGCAGATACAATCTTTGAGGCGTATGAATCGAAGCAAAGGGTATCGGTTGATCGACACGCTTCAAGAACTTGTGACTTGATCGCTCGCTTCATATCCTCTGCAGACCCCTTGTTCCTCTACAGAAATATTGGTTATGTCATTTGAGGGAAAATTGAGTCTCATAGACTACAAACCCGGTGCGAACTGTCGGAGGAGGACAAGTACTGAGGAACCATCCGTTTATAACATGTAGTGATATTTAAATTCCTTGTTAAGGCAATATGCGTACGACAGTTCGCACAAGTATGTTTCACGCGCGACATTGCTGGGGTTTTGCGTGCCAAAAAACACGATTTGATATCAAGCACGTTGCAGTCGGTGATCCCGAATTCATTTTCGCCACCTGGTTTTTTTTATTAAATTAACGTGCGTTTAAATTTATGTGCATGGGCGCTTTTTTCATTTCGCCCTTGTCGAAATGTGGCCGCCATGGTCGGGTGCCGAACCCGCGTACTTGAGCTTATTAGCGCTACACCTTACCCCCCTACGGTATTGTTACGAAGAGCCCTCGCAAAGCTGTGTCATTTACTGCTGAGCTTAAATGTACATCTCTGTAATAATGCTGTGCCTAAGAGTGCTATTCTTCTTCGTTCACAAGCTTGTGCCGTTTGCTCACGACAAAACTCAACGCAGAAGGCTTTATGCTTCGCACTTATCTGGTTTCCGATTTCTACGGGTCCTAAGAGGAGAACTTTGAACAGCTCACCTCCTGCTATACTCGGCGACAACTTATCTTGACAGTGGGGCGAACGCTACGGAGGCGGGGCTTCCGCACATCTGTGTGCTCCGCATGTAGTACGGCGTGTTGCGGCTGATTTCGGTTTTGCTCGCTCGTATTGTTAACGCGTTTAAAAAATTTTGTACACTACAATGAGAATGAGAGAAAAATTTTCGGTTGTCCAGTGCACATTTTAGTGTCAGATTACGAGCATATTTTTTAAATTTTCTTTTTGGAGACCTAACAGCGCGTTTGCGGCCGCACACTGACCCACTGCGTCATGGACGCCATGTTTACTTTGGAAAACGGGCGTGCTGAAAAGGTGGGACTGTCTAAGAAATGGAAAGAACAGGAAGGCATGCTCGCAAAGTGAACAATAACTGCATTTTACCTACGACTTCCCGCAACTGTTTGAGTCTCGTAATAAATAAAGCAGCGTTTATTTCAGCAAGGCTAATGAGAAGATTGTTAGTGCACTTAAGCACGATTTTTCGGCACGGCAGCAGGCATGCGCTTTAGTTCGGTAGCTTCCACAGCGCTGTCAAGAAAAGCTGCTATACTCGGCGACAACTTATCTTGACATTGGAGCGAAGGCTACGGAGGCGGGGCTTCCACACATTCGTGTTGCTCCGCAGGTAGTTCGGCAGCTTGCGGCTGATTTCGGTTTTGCTCGCTCGCATCGTTAACGCGTTAAGAAGAACACATACATGAAAATTATGAATGGAAGAAACATTTCTATTGTTCAGTGTACATTTGAGTGCCCTATTATGGGTATATTTTTCTTGGAGAACTAAACAGTGCGTATTCGGCCGCACAGTGACGTCACGGACGCTATGTCTCCTTGGAAGACGGGTGAGCTGAAAAGCTGGTGCATGCTGTCTAAGAAATGGAAAGAAAAGGAACGCATTCTTGCGAGGTGAATGATAACTCTATTTTGGCTGCAACTTCCCGCAACTGTTTAAGTCTCATAATAAATAAAGCAGTATTTATTTCAGCAAGGCAAATGAGAAAATCATATCAATAAACTTCAGTACTAATTTTTTGGCGCGGCAGCAGACATGCGCTTTGGTTCTGTAGCTTCCACAGTGCTGTCAAGAAAAGCTGTCGCCGAGTATACACGGCGCTCGTTTCTCTCTCCCTCTTCTCGCTCTCCGCTTCCATTCTGCTTCTACACCCCCCCCCCTCCCTACCGCTTATGCAGGGTAGCCAAACAGAACTACTTCTGGTTGACCTTTCTGCCTCCAAATTCATTCTCTCTCTCTATCTTTCTTCTCTTGCTGGTTGGAGACGTTGATAAAAACCTAGTGACAAGCGATCAATTCTCGTAAAAGAATTCCACGAGGGTCAAACACAATAAAATGTACATTCAAGCGCTTAGTTCACGATACCGATAAGTCTATAAGCGCATTCAGGTTTCTAAACAACAGGGTATTACGTTGAAAGCTGGAAAGAATGTATGGCCATTAGGTTGATTGACATGAAGATAGCAACCGGTAGTATATAATTTAATGGCGCTTAATATCTCTGAGCATGATGGTGGAGTGTGAGACGACCTGAGCGTAAAATTAATTTAGCCGAAATTATGAAAAATTGGCTCGACGTTGCTATTAACCTCTTGGAACGTCGCGTAAAATTTGAAGTTTTTTTTTTTCGTTTTGTGGGCGTCAGTGATGCCTTTAGATTGTCACACATTCCGCGAGTGCTTGAGATTATCGTAAAGCATTCGTGGTCTGATGTTAAAAGTGAGCGCGCTCTTTTCATGCACTATTTACCACTCGGACGCAGACCCATTCACCCCTTATCCTAACCATGTGGCCTTGATAGCAGACTGTCGGGTAACTCGGCTTACAGCAGCCGCTCCAACACTCGCCCCCTCCCTACCCCCCGTTTTCATTTTCTTTTTTTTTTCTTTCTTTAATTCTTCGAGTTTGCGAGCACATCGGGTTTCGTACTCAGTTTACGAGAAATTAATCTGGCGGAAGCAGTCATTCAACTACCATGAAAATCGTGCACGGACATACATAGTAACAGCAAGCGCTAAGCGTTGCGTTGTAGGTCGTAGAGAGAGTACGCAGGCTTTTACTGAGTAGAGTATACATTGTAGAGTGATGATACTTCGTCGAAAGAAGTATGTATGCTGGTACCAACGTTTTGACAAGGGCTTGATTGATTAATTGAAAACATGTTTATTTACGCATAGACGCACACAAAGATAATTTATTAGAAGGCAGAGAGCTCGGCCTGAGCTTGAGCGCTCTGGCCTGCTCCTCTGCGCAGTGGAAAAGGTAGACAGGGAAAAGGAGTGATGAAGATGATCATGAAGGATAGGAAGAGGCGGTACGTATATAGAATAACCGCGTGGCACAGTGGTTTCCTTAAGTTCTTCTGTCCAGTCCCATACTCTTCAGAAATTCTATAAATGCCTTTGTAGGAGTTGCAGACGCTATCTGGTCAGGCAGAGAAACTTGTGTATTGTCTACACAGAGTCTTATAGCATGGACGTGGGCTGCCTATTCCGACAGTCCACTGGTTATTGCTGCCTAGTTGTACCTTTTCAGCAGCTAGGGGAACCAGATGGCCCCTATACGAAAACAAGTCCCGTTATTTTTTTGTATTTTTCGATCGATTAAACTGCTGTAGAAGTGCACTACTTCAAAATTACGCTGCATTAGAACTATCAAAGCTGTATCAAAGTGGTTTAAAGTTCTTTCTGAGAGCACTTAAAAGGATACATTCAAAAAGAAAATGGGCAATCGTCTCGTCGCAGCTATAGTTGTCGCACATTTGGATCGTTGGCCATTCTGCACTCCGAAGTGAGTAAGCATCCGTGGAGGCCTCGTTAAGCCCATGGGCGGCACATAGGCGTGTCCTCGGCTGGAGACATTTCTGGAGGAAGACGGGAAACATAACTTCGCTGTATATCTTTATGACGTTGTTGACATGCATGTAAAGGGATACTTATGGGCTGTTGACTGGAGGTTATTGCTGTGTTGTGCCGCGCTACCTGCTAGTATGCAAACAAGACGAAGGTTCAGAGAATGATATAGGTACCTCTAGGTGAACGTCAAGTGGTGGGTTAAAGGATGTGTCTAGTGGGAGTCCACCTTTAGACAAGCTGGGTTGCCTTGGCGGAGACGAGCTCCCCTTGCCGCAAGCGGGGTGCTTTAGGTGGTTGTTGAACGTTCCACCCTCAAATAGCTAGTTGCTTTCGCCAGCACAAGTCTTGTTTGTGTTGAACTTTCGCGACCACGGGCGCCCTGCGACCGGTTCCGTAGGAATGCAATGTTGTCAATATCCTGGCACCAGAGTACTTCAGTCGGGAGGCTTGTCGAGTGATTTAACGTTTCTGTAGCGCTGAACAAAACGATCACAATGAACGCAGCACCCGGACTTTCTTGTCCTTGGGAAACTCTCCACTACCGCTGCGGCTTCACGGCCACGGAGGTCAGCATTTCAGTGGTGGCAAAAATTGAAGGACACTTTGTACATTCCAAAGTGTGTTCGGCGAAAGCGTGTGGCCATTCCACTGATTATGCCATGTCTTTTTTCTTTTACACTCTCAGTGGGATAACACACAAACCGAATGTGTGCGTGTTTTCTTTTTTTATTTTTTTACCGCGAATCGCAGCGAGACGCGAGACTCATCTTCCTCCGTTCGCATGCGTTAGTATTTTCTCGCGCTTTGCGCATCGTGCAAACGCCATCCGCGTTCCAGCTCTTAAATTGACGGACCCTTTGTAAATTCGAAAGTGTATTCCGTGAACGCCTGGGTTCATTGAGACGGCGTCGGTCAGAATGATTGCAAACACTGGGCACAGCGACGCCACGCAAGCAAAGCGCGAGCGCTATAGAGCCCGACGCGACCGGCGTTCGTTTGCGCATCCCGGCGGCCACCTGGCTCCGTGCCAGAGCTCGGATGCACGGACGGACGGACGGACGGACATGGACGGATGGACAGACGGACGGACGTCGGACGGACACCGGACGGACGTGAGCATGAGACATTAAAGGCTTTCGCCTTAAAGATTACACCATCTCCCGCTAAAGGGAACCATGTCTAGATGTGAAGCAGCGGGCGCTAACGCTTACACTGGCGGCGGCGTTGACGCTGGCGCTCATCGCAGCGTTGCGCAGGGGAGAAACCTGGGGAGGAGCAAAGCACGCAGTGATAGAGCGGTGTTTCCTACTGGAACATGCCAATCGCTGCTAATGTGCAATGAGAGACAGATGACTCCGACTGGACACAGAGGCCCGCACTCCGCTTTTAGTTAACGCGCACGCTGAGAATTTTTATCGTTCGACAACGCACAGGAGAAATCTCCCACCGGCACCACCTTGGAGGTCAAGATCCATTGCCATATATACGGGGTGGCCAGTGAACGGTTGTGCAGCGCGAGCAGTCGGTTTTTTCAACCAAGAAACTCGCTAGCAGACGCTGCCTAGCAGACGCTGCCTGCGTCACGTCGCAAGGCGAGAGAGGGGGGGAGCGTAGGAGAGGAGAGACAGGGGAAGACGCGCATGCGCAGTGGGGGGTGTGGACGCCGCGGGGAGGGATGCCTAGAGGAGAGAGGGGGAGCGTAGGAGGGGAGAGAGGGAGGGGAAGCGCATGCGCAGTGAGGGTGTGGCCTCCACGGGGAGGGGGTGCCTAGAGGAGAGAGAGGTGGAGAGGAGGTTTTTTATTTTTATTTTTGTTTGAATGGGTTTGCGCATGCGCAGTGGGGGTGTGGATGGACGGGCGCCGGACGGACGGACGGACACCGGACGGACGTGAGAATGAGACATTAAAGGCTTTCGCCTTAAAATACGAAGGAACACCCGCATGTACTTAGATTCAGGTTCATGTTGAAGAACCCCAGATGGCCCAAACTTACCCGGTGCCCCACCTTACGGCGTGTGTTACAACCCCCATTATTGTTTTGGCGAGTAAAACTCCAGAATTTAATTTTCACCCACCGCCGCACCTTCATATAGCAGGATAGAGGAAAGTATCTTTAACTAAACGAACGGTGTTACGGTAGACACATATGCATGAGAACTGCCGGGTTGGTGCACTCGACGTCTCGCGACTTTAATAATTCGCGTCGCGACATACAAAAACAAGAAAATATTCGTTTAACAGCCCAAGGTGGCGGCACCCGTACGTATTACATAACATCGTCTATATACGGTTCGTTGCAAACGCACCGTACCCAGTGCCCGCGTCGAGCAAAAGCAGCGGACGGCTTGCCAAACACGTGCCGCTTAATTCATTCGATCGCTCTACGAGCACTCGTCGTCTCTGCGGATTCGTTGCTTACGGGCATCGTAAGAACACGCCATTGCCGCTTACGTCAATGGACCGTCAAGAAGGAAGAGGGAGGGCGCGTTGTCCACACGCCTTTAACTTCGCTATAGCCAGACTACTGAATATAATGAGACCCAGAAAAGATAGAGAGAGAGAGAGAGAGAGCGAGTCAAAGGACGAGTAGTGAGAGCAAGCGATCCTGCGTTCCCTCCCTTGCCACAACGATTGCCCGCGCCCGATGAAACCTTCCCGCGATCGCGGCCGGCGGCGCTGGCGTGTTGTTTACGGAAGTGGGTTATCGCGTCGTCCTTTTGTGTCGCGGAAAACACTCAATTCCGAGAACACGGCTCCCTTTTCCGCATGCCTGCGATCAACATCTCCTCCCTGAGCCAGACGATGACGATGCGTCCTTTACCCCCCTCCCCCCCCCCCTCGCCACCGCCTTCTCCCACCTCTCGCACACACCCCACTTTCTCTGTTTTCTCGCACCCTATGCTTTGACGAGACACAGCCGAGGCGACTGAAACTGTCCCCAAGGTGAAATACGACATGCACGTTGTTGAGATCGTGTTTCCTGCATTTTTTTTTTTTTTTTATGACGGAATGGCGCCGTTACACTTTCACCTCTGAAGAGCAACTTAATCGCACTCAGCCTTCGTCTTACCCAATTCCATCTTACGTTCGTCACTGGAAGTGTCAACACATTTTTTGGCCAGCCAGCCGTATTTGTCTTGTCTTGAGCCTTTGATCGTTCATCGTGCTGGTTTTTCCTCCTGTGAAAGAGAGAAAGAAAGAAGTATGTGAGATATGCAATAATAATATCTGGGGTTTTACGTCCCAAAACCACGATATGATTATGAGAGACGCCGTAGTGGAGGGCTCCGGGAATTTCGAACATCTGGTGTTCTTTAACGTGCGCTGACATCGCACAGCGCCATTTCGCCTCCATCGAAATGCGACCGCCGCGGCCGGGATCGAAACCGCGACCTTCGGGTCAGCAACCGAGCACCTTAACCACTGTTCCACCGCGGCGGACAGATATGCAACCGGCTCTCCTACACACATGACGGCGACGCCACGACTACGGTATTGTGCAGCATAGGGAACTATCCTTAAGTGCTATGCATTTTAGGGAATCACTTTCGCCAAGCACGCGACTAGATCTTGCAGAAAAGTGTGCAACGAAAGAGAGAAAGAAAGTTCACTCAAAGTATTTTCGATAGCACCGCTTGAATGTATACGTGTGCGAGGTAATTATGACGTGCGCGCGTCTGTGTGTGCAAGAACATGCGTGCATGCGTGTGTTTAGCGATGTTGCAAGATACTGAAGGGAACTTAAGAAAGTAGCCCGTGACAGCTGGCTGTAAGATAAAAGAAATGGAAGAAGCTTGCACTAGGTCACGCAAGACTTGAAACAGCGAAGCCGGCTGATCCTTGCGATAAGCAGCCTCTTCTTCGGCTGTACGGACCTTCCTCAGGGCGGCCCATGGCCAGAACTGCCTCGGCGCGACGAGGCACGGCTCCTTTATAGCGATTCCGAAGACACGCACATGCGCAGTAACTCTATTTATGACGTATTTTATGACGTAAACGGTTGCTAGGCGACGCTAATTTTAAACGTTGCGTGGTCTCTTCACAGCTGCTGCGCGGCGCTGCGCTTGCGCAGCTCGGCGTGATGTCACCCCAGCTGTCGCGGCAGTCAGGCGCGGCGGCTCCTCCGGCGGCTTGGCGGCGGCGTGGCTTCGGCGCATGCGCGGCTTATTGTGACGTCACGGCAGCGAGGCGCGGCGAGGCCAGGTGGTGCGCAGCTGTGGCGGTTGCTATAGCAACGGCGCGTCGAGGTTTTCTCCGGACGACCGACGTTTTCACGATTTGACTAACAGCTTCGCTGTCAATAAAAAATTGGGGCCGCTACGTGCTAGTGGTGTGGAGATTGTGGAAAGGGCGAAGCTGGCGGCCTTCTGCTCCTTCTTGCCCTCCTCCTCACCTTCACGTCACTCTTCCTCAACCTCACTTACATTTCCCACGCCCTTGCTATACTATACTATGCATGGTTATGCTATGCTTTCTTTATCTCTCTTCCTCTTTCTTTCTCTCTCTCTCTGATTCTTTTTCTTTCACTCTTTCTTTGTCTTTCTCTCTATCCTTTTCTCGTTCTCTCTTCCATAGCGACGCAATCATATGGTTTCCGTAAACGCTTGTTCTGCTAGCGTGCCTGGAAAGCCGAGTGGTTACGACGCTCTCCTTGGGACCATCCACGGCACCCGGGTTCGAATCCCGCCTCGCCAGGGAATTTTATTTTGTTTTATTTATATCTTGCCGTTCTCCTCTCCACTCCTCTCCACTTTGACTGCCTTGAAAGTGTTCACAGTCGTGCCGCTTGATTTGAAATACCTGATTCACCGTCGCACCATCGCAAGCGCAGCACAAATCAAGGCCACATTCAAAGCCTTCTTTGATTTTTAACTCGTAGAAAACAATAGCGCTGATGTTTACTTCTAGAGATTGGCAAATAGCGATATTAAGAACCGAATCAAATACGAATACGAATTGAGTAATAAACCATTTTAAAAATAGCTCTATAATGTCTCAACATTTTATTTCAAACAAGGGTTCACAAACTTAACCAAAAAATATTACTTTCAGCTGACAAAAAAAAAAAAAAAAGAAATGCTACAATTATGTCAACTTAGGTAAGCTCGCATACAGCAGCGACTACAGCACTCGATATTTCTTGTAACTGTAGGCTCAAATACAGCTGTGGTTGCGGTATTCAAGAAGTACTTTGCCACCAGCCTCTGAATGAAACTTTGTCATGAAAAATAAAAAAAAATGTTTAAGGAATTAATATTATGGGGAATTTCGTGATCGTGATAGTGGATTGATGACACTCTTGCTTCGTCGACACTGGACTTTAACGCAAGAACGCCTTCATCCAGTAATCAATAGACTGTCGTTAATCACTTAAAAGCTTTCGCTTCGTACTTCGTACTTCTCATATATAAGCCTTCATCAATAAGGAGCGAAGGAACAAGTGACAGACACCCCTCAAGAAATGAAAAGGCATTTGCGGTGCGCGAAAAGCGCAGCAGGAATGCAGCAGCCGCCGCGGCGGATCGCTCGAATTGATGCGCGTCGCATTATAAGATCCAATCTCGCGATCAATCAAAAAAGATATCTTCGTGTGACGAATCTGTCACACCGAAACGTCAAACGGCGGTTGTATCCAAGCACGGCGAGGAAGCACGGCGCCTCTTGCGCAGTTTCCCCATGACAACAAGGCGTGACGTCATTCGCACGTGTCGCGTCCGTTACAGTTCTCGGGAAGAAAAAAAAAGATAATCGATCTCAGCAACATTAAGGGGCGTGGCTTTGAGTGAACTACTGATGGAGAATGCATTTGTTCGAAGAGCAAAAAAAAAAAAAATCGTTACAAAAAGCCATCGCGATATTTTTTTTTCTATTTCGCTTCGCCACACCCTTACACTCTAAGAAAAAGTCGAGTATTTTGGTAGTATTTCTGCTACACAACAATAATCGTCATCTGGCTTGCTGTTTGAAGTTTTGGCTTTCCGCGAGGTATCGACTACGCCATAAATCATCATTTCTGTGAAGTAGGACAGCACCCACTACGCCATTATTCTTTTTTCTGCGGATAAGCGAGGAACCCGCTGCACATCTGTAAGGTATTTATTATGTGCACTTTGTTGATGCTGCATGTGGCTGATGATGATGAACAATTATGGCTGAGCACTTTGCAGCGGGTGGGAAGCATTAAACCGCGCACTCGTTGCGCAGTTAGCATTGTGTGATGACCAGGTTGTTAATTTACTCTTCCTTGCCCTACGTGACGCCTGCATAGGGTCTTTTTGCAAATGAGTTTCAAGCACAAACGCCGCTCTGTGGTAAAATACTCGACTGCCACGCAGAGGGCCCGTGTTGAAATCCCATTCGATCCTGGGTATTTTTTTCTGATTTTATTTTTCATGTCTGTCGGTTACGTCACCGACGGCAACGGCGACGGCGACGCCGCTCAACGCAGGAACGGACGCCTAAGAGCTGCCCTCTAAAAGTGCACCACTTGCTTTAGTGGCGAAAAGCTGGAACCACCAGCGGAGTATGGTAAAATGCATGGCTAGACTTGGCTATTCTTTTACGGTTTCGGTCGGTTCCCCACAATAGGCAAGTTTCACGTAGTTTTGGCGGAAACATGTCGCGTGATTAGTTACGTGATGTTACTTGATTTTAGTCACGTGACTAGTTGTTACGGTATGTTACGTGTTTTTGGTCACGTGACTAGGGTTACGTGATGTTTCGTGATTGTAGTCCCGTGACTAGCTGTTACGTGAGGTTACGCGGTTTTGGTCACCTGACTGGTCACGTGGTTTATGACGGGAACATGTCAAGTGACTAGCTGTTACGTGTTGTTGTGATTTTAGTCACGTGACTAAATTTCGTAAGGTTACGGGAATTTTAGTCACCTTATTAGTCATGCGATGTTACGTGATTTTAGTGAAGTGAGTGTTACGTGATGTTACGTGATTTTTAATCACGTGTACAGATCTTACGGGACGTTACGTGATTTTTAGTCCCGTGACTAGTCGTTACGGGTGTTACGTAATTTTTAGTCTCGTAACAGACGCGCCCGTCATACTTATTGTATTCTACGCCGTTGTCGAAGCGAAGCAGAAGTTGAAGAGGACGAAGCGAGCGTGTACCGGTTCATGATGATGATAATTCCTGTTCGCACTACCGGGTGCAACGAAAAGCTTAAAGAGCTCGGCTCTTAAGGGAAGATGCGAGTCGAAAAACGCAAGTTTTTTTCAAAAATTACATATTTTCGTTTTTATTTGCTTTCACAAGTTTAGTTTCTCTACTTTCACGACAAAAAAAAACTGAAGATTGTAATTAAACTCGAAGTAGGTCAAAATCGCTTTCAAAGAGCGCAGGGTGGCTACTAAAAATCTAAGAAGTCCTGATTGTCTAGAGGCCCCTGGAAATTGCCACCTGGCTGCTTGCCATTGCTTTTCGCATGAGGGGTTCACTAAATCACATGCTCAAAATAACCATGATTACCAAGCTCTCATGATGGAATAAATCATCTTAAATGACAAATATTTTCCGCATAGATGAGCTTTCACTTATACCCTTCAAATGCGTTTTTCTCAAGATACAATTCTGGGCAACTTCATGAGTTTTTACATCATGTTTTTGGTACTTCTGATAGCCAGATCGGGATGAAATTTTGCCCACATATTTGTTAACATGTGCAGAGTGCAGGTATCTACTTTGAAACTTGATATCGCCTGATATAGTTATTACGAACCTAAAATAAGCAATTAGTATGGTCTGAGCATTCTAACGCTTCTCGCATTACAATTTTTTTTTACCATTAAAATATCTTATACACGCTTTCTTGATAGTTATTTGCATTCTACAGATGATGTGGATCAATATGAGCCAATAATGGCTCAGAACGATAAACATTTACCGGCAAAAGAAGAGTCTACAAAAGAAACTATATTTTACGCATTGTCATGGCACAAAACGAAAACTGTACAACTTACTATAAAACTAATTACATATTTGAAATCAGCATAAAATCCTATACATACAGCAAAAATTTCACTGCCTTAGGCTACAGATTAACGCAACTTTTTTTCCGAATCGCATCTCGCCTTAAAAGCGGCGTCCGCATGAGTTACAAATCTAAAAGTGCGAACATTTTCTCTTCGGAACGTTCACGTGAATAAAAAAAAAAAAAAAAAAAAAAAAAAAAAAAAAAAAAAAAAAAAAAAAAAGAAACGGCATTCCTGTCAAGCTTGGCGCGAGGCAGCGTGTTCGCTTCGTCGTCGCGGCGTTCGCGTGACACGAAGTGCGCGGTAAAACATCCACACCAGATGCCTCTTTCGTCTTCCAGTCGTCGTTGGCGAATGCATAAGAAACCCTTATGAGCTTTTGTCAGAAGGCCTACACATGACGTCCGAGTTATGCCTTCTCACTTCTGTTTGGATGTACGCCACGAAACCGCGACAACAGGAAAGAAGCGGTTAAAATGTTACGCACTAAGAATAACGGAAACTAGGCGGTAACACGGCCGCCAGGACGGTCGGCTCGAACGAAACTGCGTCGCTTGCCATTCTGGGACTTATCGGCTACTCTTGTGCTTTTTCCGTATAGAGTGCGTTATGAAAAATTAAAAAAAAAAATCTTTGACGTGTTGAGAGTACGTCATCGCGTACCGCGAATCAAAAACACAATGCTATTTTTACAAGGGTAAGCAGCAGTTTTACTCATGCGCATGCCTAGAGCCATTGGCGTCACCTAGTTGCTCCGCGCGTGTCTCCATAATGCTATCTTTTGAGCATCCTCCTTAAAAAAACGAAAAAAAAAAAAAAGAAAAAAAAAAGCTAAGTGGAAAAGCAACGTTGTAGTAAACAATTCTCGTAAAGGAACACGTCGCGTGTTGTGTGTCGCATAGTGCGGCTTTCCGTTCTTGTAAAGTGGATCGAAGCTTCACGCGCTGTTTCGCAAAGACTCTCCGACTTTTGACCTGTGCAACCGCGGTCACTACGTTTTTCCTCCTGCGCGCCTCTACAGCTAGAAAATTCGATCTCCGTAGACTTCATCGACTATTTCAGAAAGAGATTGTGACACCCTTTGCCGGACACTATTGGACAAGGTTGCACACGGAAGTTGCATTGTAAAGTAAGTCGAGTGTGGCATACTCTTCATTATACGTGCGAAGTGCAGCGTGTTTGACGCTTTGAATATGCGCTCCATAAAGAAAACCAAGACAAACTAGAGCATGCTTGAGCGTCCCCTTCAAGAGTAGAATGCGATAGCGTGGTCGGGCCTCTTTCGCACAGTCGTCTGATTTGCTTGCCGTGCTTCCTTCCTCAGCTGGCACCTCAACCTCGCCTTGAAGGAAGGAAAGTTTGTTGTGTTGTGCGGTTAAGAAGGGCCCGCTATCCCATACTTCATCATACTGCGAATTCATTTATCATAATTCACCATACTGCGAAGTTGGCTTTACTGTATTCTATTCCGTTGTTTTTACCGAGTGCAATTTCGCCGCGAAATAACTGAAGCGTTATCTTCCACGATATCTTAATTACGTTAACCAATCAAACGAGACTGATTGTTACGGGAAGATTTTAGACTCTATTCAACATTGGTCGAGCGACTGGCACGTCGTCGCTGCCAAGGTTTCGGCGCAAGGACATGGGTTCGTGAAAACCCTCTAAATTTCTAAAATTTCGTAAACTTGGCGTTAATGGCAGTCTAATGACGTCATTGCACAAGGACTGACTTCCTGTTTCCGCTGTAGTCGTGGAGCGCCTGCACGTGCAGCTTGCAGCACCCACCGTGGGCATGGCTAATGCGCTGCTTGAACTTGGGGTGGCGGTTTTGATTACGGCTGTGGTGGCCGCGCTGCGGCGGGAGCGAAAAACAATAAGTCGCATTCGCTTTGAGTTGTTTAAAATCAGACACTCAAACCAAAATAGTTTTAAGTGAAGAAGAACTTTTACTTCGTGGGCTTCATCAGCGGTGACTGAGAGGCGCCATGGACCCGCCGAGGTGATATAGTGTTTATGGTGCTCAACTGCTGACTCGAAGGTTGCAGAATCGAATCCCGGCCGCGGCGCCCTCATTTCTATGGAGTTGAAATGCTAGATAGAGGCCCGTGTACTTAGATTTAGGTGCACGTTAAAGAACACCATGTGGCCGTAATTTCCGGAGCCCTCCACTACGGCGTCTTTCACAATCATATCGTGATTTTGGGACGTAAAACCCCAACAACTATTTGAGAGGCACAAAGTGAGAACAATAAATAAACAGCTGGCTGATTTATTCGGTACATTTCACCACCGAGAACAAGGTGGTGACGAAGAAAGACGCACAACGGACGCTGGCTAGGCTTCAACTGAGTCTCCCTACCTTCCTGACCTGTTTTCGCTAGTGAAATGTATTCGAGTCCGAATCAACTATCCCAACTTTCAGCATTAACTGCGTGTTTCGCGAGACATGGTAAATGTCACTGAAATATCGAAATAAACGCTTGGCAGCACCGCTATCGACAAGCTGAATGTTTCCTGGTGTTGCTCCCGGATGTGCAACGAGACCGCGAAGAGTAACTTGCGGAAGTTTACATCGAGCTCATGTAAGCGTTCAAGGTCATGCGTTTGTTACGCACGTACATGGAAGTGCTCGACCAAAGCGCTCATTGGGCCGTCACGTAGTCACGGACGTCGCTCCAGTCGGCGTCCTCATGCACCCATTCGGTGAACCTTTTCGTTTCCCAAATGCAATGGCGTGTACAATACCTCGTGCTCACCCGCCACGGTGGTCTAGTGGATGTGGTGCTCAACTGCTGACCCGCAGGTCGCCGGATTGAATCCCGGTCGCGGCGGCCGCATTTTCGATGGAGGGGAAAATGCTTGAGGCCCGTGTGCTTAGATTTCGGTGCACGTTAAAAACCCCCAGGTGATCGAAATTTCCAGAGCCCTCCACTACGGCGTCTCTAATAGTCATATGGTGGTATTGGGACGTTTAACTCAATCAATTATTATTATTAAATCACTCGTGCTCTCTCTTTAGGCGGCCGGTCTTCCGGTCATGACAGGAAGCGTCCGAGCGTTCAAGATGGTTCATGCGTTAGCTTTATTTCTTGCACGCCAACTGCGCCCGCAGGCATGAGCAAGCGGCCTTTCTCGTGCTTCTGATATTCTGATATAGGGGATGGTCATTCATTCAGACTTCGCAGGCTACACGCCGGTGTTCTTCGGAAGGGATCGATTAAGGTGGCCCCGATGGCGGGTGACTCTTTGAAAGATGACCTTAGAAACCCCCCCCCCCCCCTGTTTTTTTTTTTTTTGCAACTACACCCGATTTTGATCTGCTCCTTCCGTCTCTTGCCCTTCAAAGAGCGCAGGCGCTCGGAGCTCGTGTTTGAAACGATGTTGACGCCGCTTTAAGGCCGAGACAGACGGTACGATTTTCCGGCTCGGCGGTGCGGCAGCCGGAATGGTGACGTTTCGTCGTATCGGACCGTCGCATCGCATGTCCGGCTTGCACCAAACCGGGCAGATATTTTCGTCGTCACATCGTTCCGTCGTACGGCCGCAGCCTATGACAGCTCGGGAAACGTGTGATGTCACGCCTCTGGTGGCTCCTTTGGCTCGTATTGCTATAACGCAACTCAGTCAGCATGAAGGAAAGAGGCAAAAGCGAAGAAGGAAATGACAGGCAACAGTATGAGCGCTCATCCTGATTAGCGCTCACCCTGTTGTCTGTCATTCTCTTCTTCGCTTTTGCCTCTTTCCTTCACACTCAAACTGAGTCGCGCCATAGCAATACGACATTATAATGCACCAACTTGCCCAATCTGCAGTCCCTTTGGCTCCCTCTCCCTGTTACCACGTGCGCTCACCGTGGCCAAGCCCCGTGTAATTCCTTGTGTGTCCTTGTGTTGTTTTGCGCTACAATTTTTCCTTTAGAAGTCATGAACAAACCTAGCCCAAGACAACGTTTTGCTAAGCCATCTTTTCTTATACTTGTGGTAGTCGCATTTCTATTCACCGGACAGCGCGTAGCCGGGGCAAATCGCGGAGGTCTCGTTCACAACGACGAAATTCAAGCGCGAGACGTGCGGACTTACACATTTGCTAACCGAACGCCTTGCATAGAGCAAAGAAAGTAACAGTGTAGGAACAAGGACGACGAAGAAACGAAGACCACGGGACAAGCGCTGTGTGTTTCTTCGTCGTCCTTGTTCCTTTTGCACTGTTACTTTCTTTGCTTTAATATGAACCAACTAGCCCTCATCAAGTTGTTACTATTCTTGCATAGCTTCCACAGCGTTACGCCTGATGTATTGAAACGGAGCATAGTCTTCAATGTAGCTGCAAAGTGACCACTCAGTCCAGGAGACAATTAAGACCCGACCATTTAAGCTCACAACGTCAGAACGTGGCAAGAAATCAGCGTTCGACAGACGCGTGTCGTGACCAATCGATTCGCAAGAAGGTGAAAATCGATTATGTGCAGCTGTATTCTGCGCATGACGTCAGTACTCTTCAGAGAGGCTTTTAAAGTATTGCGGATTCTCCTATTCAAGTTACGCAAGCCGGACCGAAACTCTTTACGGAACCACCTCTCACTATACAAGGACACGTGACTCATTTTGACGCAATCTGACATGGGCAACACTGCACACGGGCCTTTCGTATACACATCTGAGCGCCGCGCGATCGCTTTCGCAACTGGTCACTACTCGTGCTTTTTTTGTTTTTTGTTTTCCTACTCATTCAAAATTTCTTTCGTGGAAGTCCACTGCGTGGGAATATACTTTTCCCCGAACAGTTTCCAAGACGCCAGCAACATTGCGAATACAGACGCGCGTAGCAGCTGTCAGTGAATGCAGCGCCTGAGCGATGATCGACCTTGTTCGCATCTCAGTTCTTTCTACCGACCGGAAACGTTTTACAGCGTACCGCGGCATAAACGCATGCGCCACAGTAATTGGGTAAACCCCGCTACTCACCACTGGTCCGCTAAAACTGGAGAAAGGAACACACGGCCGGCAAATGCCAATTAAAATCTTGCACAAAACGCCAAGCGCATGCGGCAAGCCAGACAGGACGTCACGCCAAAAAGACGCATTCTTCTCAAATGGAAAACTTTAAAGGAGATACGCTAAATTCAAAAAGGGCACTTTCTGGGACAGACATTTCGGATACAGTTGCAGGGTGTGTGACGGGTAAGGTTATAAATCAGGGTCACCTGAGATATATATATATATATATATATATATATATATATATATATATATATATATATATATATATATATATATATATATATATATATATGTGTGTGTGTGTGTGTGTGTGTGTGTGTGTGTGTGTGTGTGTGTGTGTGTGTGTGTGTGTGTGTGTGTGTGTGTGTGTGTGTGTGTGTCAGGCCCGTAGCCAGGAATTCTTATCGGGGAAGGGGGGGCACTTGCCGAAGGTCCTTGGCTGTTTGGGGAAAACACCTATTTTTATTATTTATTTTCGACAAAACACCCTCCTCCAGCAACATTTCGGGGAGGGGGGGGCTAGCCCCCTTGGTTACGGGCCTGATATATATATATATATATATATATATATATATATACGCGTGTGTGCTTCCATTAGACACCGAATAGCGCATTTCAGCACACCTCTCAAACCATGTGCGCCTTTCTGTCACTCCTGTTTTCTTAAAGTTTACATTGAATGTAAATCAGATGCAGATTATGTACAAAAGCACACGACGAGATTTACTGTTTTACTTTTTTTTTTTTTGTTAATTGTCATTCTTCTCACTGATACGTACGCATCCTACGCAGCTGCCTGCTTGTTGTCTGTTAAGTTGTTTGCGACAGCTTTCCCAGCAGCTCATCTGCTTCTGTACCCGTTTTCAAGACGGAAGTAAACATCCCTATCATTAATATTATCAGAGTTCTTTTAAAAGACTCTGACATTTGGATTATAGGCTTCTTTTGCAGACGCACTAAGCTTATTCGGAAGACGACAAGTATTCTGAAGCGTGTTCACACGTGACAAGAATAAGCAAGCCTTTGTGCGGCGCAATTGCTCGCTTGTTGTATACTATATAGTATATATATGGACAAGCAATGACGAAACAGCGAACTTGATTGTTACGTATAATTAATTAACTAAAAAACTTGGAAGACGCTTAGGCTTCACAGTGTGCAACGTAATAGCGTTATTGCCTTCCCATTCTCTTGCCCCGTTTGGCTTCTCGTTGGATACCTAAACCGTGCCGTAAAAGTAGGAACGTCTGGACGTGACATTGGCCGTTGTAAGCTATCCTGGGGCGCCTACTTGCAAGAAATACAGTTTCGAAGTACCCACTACGCGTCTCTAAGGCAAGGCGAGCAGCTACGTGGCTGCTGCTGCTGCTGCTGCTGCTGCTGCTGCTGATAATGATGATGATGATGATGAATTATAGCTGAGCCATTTGTAATGGGATGGCAGCTTTCAACCACCCACTAGTTACGTAATTCAGATGATGTGTCACCTGTTCGATTCTACGCTTCTGCAGCTCAGTATTACATGTTACGTGCCTTGTCGCCCTACGTGCCGACTCTCTAATTTCAAGCACTGGGGAACTCTGGGGCCGAACACTAGACTGCCACGCAGTATATCTGGGGTTCGATTCCCTGTTCCTTGCATCCATCGGGATTTTTCGCTCACGTACAACGCCGCCGACGCCGACACCGCCTTTCCCGTGACACGGGCTCTTTAACGCTGTCGCGTTAAAATAGAAGCGGAAATGACCGAAACAACTTCACATTAGGGTAGACGAAACCACTACTTCTGAATTTAAAAGTGTGCGGTGCTTTTCCAACTAAACACGTGATACGGAAAGTGGCAAGATGCGTTTTCGTGCACTTTCCATGTTCATTATAATTTCTGTATATCAAAGAAGCGTTCCAGTAACTTTTCCTTCCATGCGGTCTTCTCGCTTCTTTGTCTTATTCCCGTATACTCGTAGCTATTTTTTCCACGGCATACTTTTCCATTCTACATGTGCTATACCCTCTATTCTAATGTCACACGCACTCTTCGTACGTCGCCATTGTATGACTTAGTACAATAGAATTCGAAGCTTTCTCTGTTTCTTAACATTTTACCGGCTCCGTCCAGACTTCTTGGTCGAGTGGATGCCCACAGGGGCACGCGCGCTTAAATGAATCGCTGTTCCTACGTAGTCATTGAAAATCGTTTTCCTTTTCTTTTTTCTTTCTACTAATACAAAAAGCGTTCCTTTTTGTGAGCCGGAGATCTGTTTTTTTTCGCATTGTTTAAAAGCAACAATACTGATTCATCCGTGCTACCGACGTCAGAATTTGTAGGGATTCCAGTTAGGAAATCCGGTGACGTATTTCCGGATATATGGGACGGCTGACTAGCAACCAATCGTATTATCATAAAATGATAATTATAAACAGAGAATGTCAGCATGATTCTATTTTTTATTACAATAAACGGATGCTCAAGGTGATATAAAGGAAGAGGCGGAATCAGGCAGCCAAACAACATGCGTTAGTGAATTATTAAACATGCAAGAGAAGGGTAGTATTTCGCACTTGCTGAGTCGTGCTCTTGAGATCAAATCTTCCACCACGGCGGCCTTTCTGTTATCTTTAATGCTAAACAATACTTTTTCAGTGATTTTCACCGTTAGTCACACCTTATTTCACGCATAAGTCAAGAAATTCTGGAGTTCTTGCCCTATGAGGGAAATGGGGGGCAAGCAAAGTTTGGCGTGTGCGTGCCTAAAGTACTTACTGCCTTTCTTTCTTTCTTTCTTTCTTTCTTTCTTTCTTTCTTTCTTTCTTTCTTTCTTTCTTTCTTTCTTTCTTTCTTTCTTTCTTTCTTTCTTTCTTTCTTTCTTTCTTTCTTTCTTTCTTTCTTTCTTCTTTCTTCTTTCTTTCTTTCTTTCTTTCTTTCTTTCTTTCTTTCTTTCTTTCTTTCTTTCTTTCTTTCTTTCTTTCTTTCTTTCTTTCTTTCTTTCTTTCTTTCTTTCTTTCTTTCTTTCTTTCTTTCAGTGGCATTACACAATGCTCCCTCCTAACTGTTTTAATCCTCCATTCCGGGAACCGGACCTCCATCCACGTGCTCAACAGCGCTACACTTCTGTTGCTACATGCAACCACGACGGTCATGCATTCATATGCAGGCAAAAACGAAAAGCGTCAACGTGAAAGGACAACTGACCTCGATAAAAGATCACATTGCCACGTCAGAAACGGCTGATCTTCGAAAAGCCCACGATCGACAGAGCATCGATTATTGGAAAACGGCGCGTACAAGCACGCATGTGACCGTCGCACCTTCAAGGGCCGCCCCTAGTAGCATCAAATGTTGCCACAACGTTGATGCAACTTCCTGAATGCTGTGGCAACGTTGTGTCAACATTTGGGGGCATTTCTGAACAATCGCGGGCGTGGGGCTTTTCGCATTGAACGCCGCCGCCGTCGCCACCGAAATCCGTAACTCATAACACGGTTCGCTCGAAAAAGGACTAACAAGAAACACGTGGTGCCAATCTTTCCATGCGATCTTCATGCTAACTGTATACCTCGCCGTTTGGTGCGGAGGCTAATTTATTGAGGAGCTTATTCAATTCGAGTCGCCGTGAAATAGAAAGAAAGAATATAGAGAGGCGGTCTTCTTTTTATCAGCACGAGATCGGAGCTTTGCAAAAGATCGCTTCGAACAAGTTGACGCGCAAGTCGGTGAATAAGAGATCGCAGGGACGCCGAGAAGAGGCCTGAGCGATGGTACGTGAGGTTGTGGCCTACTGGTTACAAAGCAGTAGAGAGCGAACAGGTAAACATCGTGGTACCTGTCCTCGTATTTTCTTTTCTTTTATTTCTTTCCGCAGCGGTTGTCGTCACTTGGACTGGAATACTGATTGAATGTGCCCATCACGTCGCTCGGAAAGCTCCGTACCGCAGTTTTTATCGCTTTCCCTGCGGTGTCGTACAAGTGGCATCGCGGCACAGCTTCGCACCAGATACTCTTAGAAATCGAGCGATGTTTACACGGTGAAGAAGAGCAACATTACTTATGCGGGATTGTTGCTATCGTAGCACTTCGTGCGTAACACGGCGACTCGTAGTGAAGAGCAGAGTATGTGGGGCGTAGTGGTTGCGCATGTTGGTCACACGGGATTTGTAACTAAGGCGTTGGACTATCCGCGCGTTTTTCATCATTTGTTGACACTAAGGCGACGAAATAACATATGCGATCATGTTTTAAGATCGCCGGAACGCTCCGTAGGCGAGAGGCCATGAGATTTATTGATCGGTGCACTCAGTGAATCTTGAACCTGTTTGTTATATCTCGGACAAATGCTGACGTCTAAACACGAAACACTTCGTACTTTAATCGTGTTGATACCTATAGACTTGAAGCCTCCATCCGTATTTGTCGTTCCTGGCACAATTGTCTGTCATTCGCTGCTCTTGATTAGAATTTCCCGTATGAAGTGTATATAATTTTCGCGTACATTTAGAGGTTGGTTGTTGTCATTGGATTTCAGCTCTCCAGTGGCATGTAAGTTGCAATCGCCGAATTCGAAATAGTCGGAGCATATGACTTGCTTGCTGACGACGTGACGGAGGGCACACTAGGAAGAAATGTGACATTCGCTTTTGGTAGCCTGTCCCTTAAATAAACTATGCTCCAGCACTGCGTTGAAATTTCTGCATGGAGATATACAGATACATATTTAAGGCATAATAATTGCATCAGAGATGGCAATATTACTCCCAAATAATTCGGATACATTACTAATTACATTTTCTAATTGTTAATTTAGTTACATCACATTACGAGTTACAGTTACAGATGACCGGAAGTAATGACGTTACATAACTATGACTTTTGAAAACTAATGATATTACTTTCAAATTGCTTTAACAAATGTTCATCATTCATGTAACACTCATTCATAGTTGTGAAAAATACGAGCCGGAATACTAAAATTATATTTTAAAGGTCATAGCAGCTAAACACAGATGAGATGCAAAAAAGTGTTCATGACAATAAATGTTCAAGCAGAAAGGTGTCTGGCAATTCAATGCGTTACGTTCATATAAGTACATTAAATGTAATCAGTGAATAAACAAGAATTCGTTGTTGCAGCTCATATTTCTTACGATAGTGTGCTTTATTTACAGCACATACACGCTTATGTCTCAGAGGTATCGGTTAAGCTTACCACGCTTGAGGTTTGGAACTCAGATTAACTTATCTTTGTTGTCTTTCTTTCTTTTGTTCGGTCATCTTTACACGCCATAATAGAAGCGGCCATTCCATAGTTTTGTCAAAAGTAATTGGGAAAGTATTGAGTAATTTTCTAAGGAATGACTCACTTGAAGTAATTCATTACACTGCTGAATGACCAGCCCAAAGAAGCGATTTATTACATCACTCCTTAGAGCAAGAAAGTAATTTAATTCCTTTAATTTCTTTACTGCCAAGTCTCAACACTTTAGCCGAGGGGTGGTGCTACTGTCGACTTCCCCTGATGAGCTACTTTAATTACAACGGTGTTGCGTAATTACATCATTGCGTTTATGCACATATATTACACTGGCCCGGGATGCTGCGCACATGTCCAACCGTTCCAAAGGGTCGAGCCACAAACCACCGCCATCATCATCACCGTAATAATGGTAAAGTCAAGTTGAAGTGTTACTCGATTAGGCCGATACGTCGTCCTTAATAAAGCGCCAACTCACTCACTGTCAACTTAGCGATTTGTTTTAGACGGAAATACCATTGATGGGGGCGGCGTGACGAATTTGTCCGCGCGCTCGTGTTTTGCGTATGAATCACCTGTCACAAGTTAGAGTGTTCAGTGCTGTCGAGCGCCGAAACATTCGTCAGCTAATATATAAAATAGAGAGAGAAATAGATGAACAGGAAAAGCAGGGAGGTTGGTTAGAAGAGAAGAAACGGGCTTGTTCCATTCTCTTCTAACTGCAGAAGGGTTGAAAGGCAGGCTAGTTGGTATAGACTCATTGTGAAATTTTGGCAGCGCAGACTAACGGGACACCGAAAAGGCGGGACACAAACTGCGCTTGTTTGTGTCCCGCTATTTCTGTGTCCCGTTAGTCTGCGCTGCCAAAATTTCACAATGACTCTTCTAACTGGCTTGCTGTGGAAAGTCACCTCGGCGACTTCATTTCTATAAGTTCTGCAGCAAAGAAAAAAAATATATATATATTAAGATATATGGTTACTCAGAACCAGAAAATGAACAAGTAAAAAAAAAAAAAGATAACATATAGCAAACTGAAACAAATAAACAAAATAACACGGCAATTGATAGTTCGCTTGCAGCAGTTGACCTTGCAATAGAACGTTCACACGCACACATTTGTGTCCAAGCTCTACCCACCGTATATGGACCTAGGGGCGTAGCCAGGATTTTTTTTTCGGGGGGAGGGGGGGGAGGTGTGATTGAACCATACTTTATGTATGTTCGTGCGCACGTTTGTGCATGTATATATACACATGCAAAATTCAAATATTGGGGGGGGGGGGGGGAGTGATTAAGCCCCCCCCCCCCCCCCCTTCCACGGATCCCTCGGCTACGCCAGTGACAGATTAACACATCAGTTTTCGACGGCGGGTTCACATTCAACCGATGGAAAGGGGGGATTTTCGGTCCACTTTAATTCCCTTCAATAAACGACAAAATTATTTTTCTTATTGTGAAAGTTGTGGCGCACAAAGAAGCGAGCCCCTCGAACAATTCCTCTCCTTTCGTACTTCTTATAATAGTCACGCAGAGCTGTTCATCACAAGCGGTTATCTAATCCTGTATCGACTAACTAGTCTTCTGGGAAGATGTTCGCCTTTTGATGTAGTAGCTAGCTTTCTTACTATACGTAACCATACGTATACGGCCTGCTAAGCTTAAGACGTGTACTCTCGGCGTTTTACGAACTTCTCTCTCCCTCTTGCTTCGTTCTTTTTTTTTCTTTTTCTTTTCTTTGCGTCCGGCGCATTCTCTCGGCCGCTTTCACGCGCATCTCACGTGCCCCAGCAGGACTCTACGGTCCGCCAGAGAGCACGCGAATGTTGCAATGGCGACGCGTCTAGCGCTGCCGACTGTCGCCGCTACTCGCCACCGCCTAT